>VYXB01000994.1:1823170-2095812 GCA_013397135.1 Pachyramphus minor
CCGCGGGCGGGAGCGGCGGCACCGCCATGTCGGTGAGCGACATGTTCGCGGCGCTGCAGGGAGCGCTCGGCCAGGACCAGGACATCCGAGAGGTGCCGGGGGGCACGGGAGAGGGCCGGGGCGGGCGCCGGGAGGGGCCGGGGCGGTGGCGCGGCTGACGGCGCGCTGTGCCCGCAGGAGATCCGGAAGGTGGTGCAGGCGCTGGAGCAGACGGCGCGGGAGATCCTGACGCTGCTGCAGGGCGTGCACCAGGGGCCCGGCTTCCAGCACAGTGAGTGCCGCTCCGCCTGCCCCGGACCGCGGGGGGAGGGTTTCAAACCACGCAATTAGCAAAGCTGCCATCCAGCCCTGGGGAACACCGTTCTCTCCTTTTGTGCCCCCCCGTCTCAATACAGAGGAACTTGTTCTTTTCCAGGTGTTTACTTCCTGGGATGCTGAGCTGGCTCTTGGGTATCCATCACTCCAAGTGGTGTGTGCATGGATTGTTTTATTTATTGTTTTACTCGTTGGGCCTTTGTACCAGTGTCCTCTTCCCACTCCTTCACCCCACACTCCAAAAAGCTGCAGTCTTGAAAGCTCTGGGGGTGCTCAGGGTAGACTGGGAAGGGGCTGGACTTTAATCTGATTTGTACAAGACAGATTCTTTGTGTGTGTGTTTGTAAAATCTACCTCATGTTGCAAAATTCAAATGGAATATGTAAAGGCTGAAAAAGCAGGAGCTGTCCTTGCTGCATGTTTGGGTGGCAGCAGGAATTGTTCTGTTGTTTTTGAGGTTGGGGTTGTGCCTAGCCTGGTTCCAGGCTCTCAGTCCATATTTATTTAACTTGTTTGACAGAACGTTTCAGGGCCAGCCTGTTTCCTCCAGACTATGAGAGCAGCACTGCTGGTGTCAAATGTGCTCTTTCTACTGCCCCATTTTGCAGCTTATTGGTGAAACTACTGCAATCAACTTACATATGTGACTGAAAAGCATTTTTTTTCTAGTCAGCATTTTTGAGAAGAAGCAACTGTTGTGACTTTGCTGGAAACTCTGGAGAAGATTTTGGGCAAGCCACCCTCGGAAAGTGAATAGAACAAGCCTCCCCATGTTTTATTCACCTGCAGGGCTGACTGGTTGTTTTCAGCCTGATGTTCACCAGGATACTCCTGCTGGAGCTGGAGGCCTGGAATTCCTCTGGCCTCAGAGAGGGTCCGTGTTTAGCAACAGCTGAAGTTTGACCTGTGCTGTCAAGTGCAAGTTCTACCTGCTTGGGAGATCTGGCAGTGGTGGAAGTCAGAACTGCTGATTGGTTATTTAGACAAAAAGACAGTTTTATAAGCTGTGAAAACCCATGGATGTTACATGGGTGACAACTTCAGGGGTTATTTTCCAGCATTTAACAGCAGAGGCCTGTGTCTGACTCAGTCTGTTTTCACTTGATTTTTAGTTCCTGGACAGAACTGGTCCTGTAACTTGCAGAGTGTGAGAAGAGATTTGGAATAGTTGAAGAAAAAAAAAAAGAACAAATCCAAAATCACCCAACCCAAACCAAAAACCCAAACCCTCAGCTTATAATTCTTGTAATATCAAAAATAATGAATTCATGCTTAATAGGTTAGCAGTTAACTCACAGTAGCAGACCTGTCAGTTTGTCATCAGTTACCAGCATAGTAAAGAAAGTTAATAAATGTTTAGATAAAGGTTTACAGCACAATAATATAATGCAGATTAACAGAAGCATTGTTGGGGGATAAATACCACCTGTCAGATGTCACATATCCAGACTACAGTTTTATTTGATAGTGGCTGTAGTTCTGCAGTGTCAGTGCCTTACATGTCTGTTTGGTTTCCTACAGCATCTTGTTGTTTGAGTCAGTACTGTGTTTTTACTAAAAACCTAGAATGCCTAGGAGATTAAAAAGGGATAAACAATGACTCCTGTAACTATGAAAGGGAGGATTATTCTCATTGCAGCAGAGTTCTGGTTCTACTTTGTAACATGAAGATTTTTTTAGCCTTATGCTTATTTATTCCAAGATGTAAGGAGAACTATTAACACTATTAATAAACCATGTAGAACTAGAAAAATACTAAATGATAAATAAAATACACAAACAATAATAAAAAGGCTAAAATACTATTCGTTGCTGCAAGTTCACGGGTGACAGAGTTACTAATACTGGGTGACTGCAGTTGCAGCTGCAGTGGGTGCAGCTGCAGCAGAAGTTTTGCCAGTTGTTCTCTTATGCCAGCGTTAGTGGGAGAAGATTTACTTCCTCCTGCAGCATCCTGGTTCCTTTGTTTATTCCTGCATCATCAGCTGAGGGGGAATGATGAAAACTCAGGGAAACAACAGAGAGCCAACAAGAACAGGAAGGGTTTGCACGAGCAATCTGTCCTAAGGGTAAGCACTGGTGTGAGCTCTGTCAATAAACACGGCATAGTTGGAAGTTTGATGGAGGACAGTTCTCCATACCAGCCAGGGGTTTTTAAAATGACATTTTGCACAAGCCTCCTTGGCTCCCTTCCAAAATGGAGGTTGAGAACTGCTCAGAAAGCTGCCCAGGGCAGTGTGAGCCTGTTGTTATCTGATGTCAGCCAGGGTGACAGGCAGGGGCTCCAGAGCCTGAAAGCCATCTCAGTGTCTCTACTCTCGAAACAGCAACATCAGGGGTGATACCTGAGGATGTACAGGGATAGTTTGAATTTGGGGGTTGTTTCTATCGCTGGTCACTTCTGTCTAAATTTTTACAGTTAATTTTACAGTTAATTGTTGTTTATTTTTGTCACAGGTTTCCTGTGGTAGAAGCCAAAATGCCAATGTGTTCCTTACTCTGTCCCCCCTGGCTATACCTCACGACTGAGGCAGCCCTTAGCTTTCTGAGCTTCACATGGGTTTTTCATCCTGGCTGCCACACAGAGCACTCATACCTTCTGCTTCCTGAAGCTTTTATTTTTGCCTATGTTAATTCTCCATCCCCCCTTTTTTTTTTAACTGAAATTATGTTTTATTAACTGAAAGAAATTTTATAAACACACTTCAGTGATGTCTACTGGGGCTTGTTTGATAAAAACCATCACAGCTTTCAGGTTTAGCTTCTGTGGATCTTGTGTGAATAATCCTGGCTTCTACACGTGCAGGAGAGCCTGTCAGGTTGACCTTTGGCCTTCTTTGGTCCATGGCCAGGATTTGTGAGGGGGCTGTAGTTAAGAAGTTCTGGTCTGACTCCTCTGGTTGGTGCTGGTGCTGCAGGTGCAGCGTGGCTGTAACTCCTGCTGGCAAACGGGAGGTGGCAGTGGGTGGTATGGAAACGAGATCATTGCTCTGCAGAGGGTAACACACACTGGACAGGCTGAAACTCAGTTTCTTCAAATTCATCATTAAAAAGCAAGAAATTCACTTACCCGGAGGGATGTAGCACCTCACATTACCTAATTCTGATTAATAAGAAAAAAATAGGATAAGATTTTAATGTGGAGAAAGAAAAGTTGCTTTTCCTTTGACCGTATGAGTCAGAAGGGCCAGAGCAGATCAGACAGCCTGGAACTCAGGAGTCTTTCTCCTTTACCTCTGTGGTTCATGGTGTAATTCTTAGATGGATTCCAAGGGTCAGCAGCCTGTCTTGGACAACGATGAAGCGCAAATGGCACTGTCTACACTAGAAAACTTTGCTTACAAACCCCTGTTCCTTGCCAAGTATCCATTTCCTGAATATACTTATTCCCTGAATGCTGTGCTGCTTCTTTTTCAGTCCCAAAGAAATGTCAGAAGGCTCGTGAGCACTTCAGCACAGTGAGGACACAGATGGAGTCTCTGAAGACCAAATTTCCTGCTGATCAGTATTACAGGTGTGCAGAATCACGTCCAGCCAGACACAGATAATATATGGGAAAATATATTCCAGTATATTGGAATACATGCCCAAATACCTGGGCAGTTGGCACCATTGCTATGGAATAATGATTTAAAGGTGTATGGGCTGAATGCTTCTTCGTCTTTGAAAAGTAAATCATGATAGACAACTGTGAGGGTTTTGTCAGCATAGCGAAAAAAAAATGCTTTTGCTCAAACAGTGTAACTTTTCACTAAGAATACTCAATATTAAATTATTTTTCTAGAAACTTTCTTTAAAAAGAAAGCTTAAGAAATTTATTATCTGTTGGAGCTGCCCTTGTATCCGGAAGCTGGGCATTTGCTGCTCCCTTAATTTCAGTCAAGTTGTTTGGTTTGGGGCATTTCTGGAAGCAGAGCTCTAAATCTGTCATGAAATGGCTGTTTGGTTCTGCAGACACTAAATGAACTTGTCACTTTTGTGGTTTGCTGCTGCCAGAGGGGGACAGTGTCTGGCAAGAACATTTCAAAGAACAAGGATCTTGTCAGCTCAGATCTGCTGAGGGAAGGCGGGAGGAAAAGCCTTGGCTGTCTGTGGGTACCACAGCCTGGAAAACTCTGGGAGCTGAGTTAGGTGTGTGAGAGGGACAAGCAAATGTGAGTGTCCGGCACAGTAACCTGGGGGTGGAGTTCTGGAGATGGTTTTCAGCTGGTGTCATTTTGATAAGCCCAGAATACTACAAAATGCTGTGTAAAGGTAGAAAACACAATGCACACATAATGTGTGCCTGTTGCCTAATGCTCCAGTAACAGACATGACTTATTTATCTCTTGGTGTTTCTTCTGCAGATTTCATGAGCACTGGAGGTTTGTGCTTCAGCGGTTGGTGTTTCTGGCAGCATTCGTAGTCTACTTGGAGTCAGAAACATTAGTGACTCGAGAAGCTGTTGCAGAAATACTTGGGAGTAAGTTAATCTTGTAATTAATAAGTTCTCCATCAATGAAGGCCATCCATTCAAACTGTGTAAATCTACCAAAAGAGTAACACAAAAATGGGAGCTTATTTTTCTAACTTTTTGCTTTTGGTGTTTAAAAAGGGTGGAAAACATTAAATTCTTTGCCATAAAAGAATTGTGTCCCCGCAGGGCAAAAGATTTGAAAAAACATAAGGAAAATACATCCTGTGTATTGATGTAAATTCAGTTATTCTGCTGGATTGATTATAACCTCTTGCACTTCCATTTGAGGACGTACAAGATGCTGAATAAAAATGCTGAGAAGAGGCTGTAATTTCATCACATACAGGAAAATGCTGACTTCTATTTCGTAATAATATTTCATAAATTTGATATTTCAAATTACGTCCAGTAAACAAATGCAATTTCAGCTGGCTGGGTTTTGGTCATGCTCAGCACTACCTGATCACTGCTCTGTTTTTGTCTCAGTTGAAGCTGATCGAGAGCGGGGCTTTCACCTGGACATAGAAGACTATCTTTCTGGTGTATTAACTCTCGCCAGTGAGCTGGTAAGGAAGAGATTCATGCATGTTTTTGGATTGAAACTGACATAAAACCCCAAAGTAATGTGGTTTTTAGCTTTCCTGAATTGTTCCTGGAAGTTCTGATACACAACACTTTGATCTGAACTTCTAGCAAAATGCTTCTCTGCATGTTCCTCAGTGATGCTTTTAAGATTTACTCTAGTCATTTGATTGAAAATCCAGAATTATGGTCAGCAAAAAGGTAGGTCTGAGTATAAATAATCTGACTGCCTGAACACAGGTGCTCCATTTGGTAAAGCAGCTGATAGGGACATCCCTGACAGGGATGTGATTTGGGTGGGTGCTCTGCCGACGTTCTCCATTGTGTCTCCTCTCACAGGCCAGGCTGGCAGTGAACAGTGTCACAGCCGGTGACTATTCCCGCCCTCTCCGCATCTCAGCCTTTATCAACGAGCTGGATTCTGGCTTCCGTCTCCTCAACCTGAAGAACGACTCCCTGAGGAAACGCTACGATGGCCTGAAATACGATGTCAAGAAGATCGAGGAAGTGGTTTATGACTTGTCAATCAGAGGACTCAATAAGGAGGCAGCAGTTGGTGCAGGCGGAGAGAAATGAAGGATGCTCATTTTAACAGCATCATTGATTACCTCAGATGGTTGCCAATTTAGGAAGTATCTAGTGAAGCCTTCCTACAGTAGTTTAGAAGAACTGCAGCTCAGAGCTGCTCTCTATTTTCTTACAAAAGGTGCGGTACAGGTGTTAGATGTTTTGCAAAATCATGTCTAGATTAGCGCAGGAGGCTCTCTGCTTCCAGTGGAATTCCCCTGTCAAACACACGGTGCTGTTCAGTGCACAGCAGCAATAGTCAGTAACTCTCATGAGCTGATTCCCATTAGTTCTGTAGTGTAGCTTCCCTGCTCCAGTAGTGAGGTGCTGTGGCTGTGACTGCTCACAGTGTGCACAGCACACAGCTCAGTGCAGATACACAGGATGTTTTAAAAAACACGGTGTGTAAATATCTACTGTTTTTTAAGACACTGATTTTTTTTTTTCCTTAAATTTTCACCTAGGTAAGTTGAACATACTTGCATAACCATTTATTAACGAGATCTTTTTAAATGGTTTCTGTTAATGTATCCCCCTTAATTGAGAAATTAGTGAAAATATTCCTGAGAATTTCTCCATTAGAACTGGTGTCTGGCACATCTCTCTCTTTCTGTAATTTTTATCTTTCCTGCAAGTTTTCAGTTACCACAGAGAGCAAGGTTTTCTCAAATGCCTGCTTTCTCTATCTGATATTTTTTTTACTGATATGAGTAAATGCTGAGTTTTAAAATGATCATTTGCATCATGAACTCAGTGTAACCAATTTTTTAAATTTTTTTTTTTAACTTCTGGGATTTCTGAATAAAGAAGCATCTGAGTTGTAACAACCTGTAACAGGCCACAACTGTACCTGTGTCCTGGGATTAAAAAAACCCCAAAACTATAGTTCGTGTAGTAAAATGTTTGTGTTTTGAGAAAAGGGGAAACTACTAGTTTCAGACAATTGCATGTAAGGTGTTTGCAAACACCAACAGCCTCTTTCACCTGTGTAAGTGGACAGACTCATGGCTCCCAGTGTGCTTTTTCTCTTCTCCTGAATGAGTTTTTCCATTCTCCTACTTCTGGTGGTGCAGGAGGGTTAAGGAGAACAGCTAACTTCCATAGGAGGAGGAATACTTCCAGAGAATGAACAGGAACAGTAAAGTTTATGTGGGGTTTGTTAGTGTTTCAGTTTGTTAGCAAAGATTTACCACTGTTTCAGTTAGGGGGGTTTATTTGTTTATTGGAAGAAAATGGTTTCTTGGTTATTTTGGCCAATAAAATGTGTTCTTTGATTTTGGCCATTTGGTACCTCTGTCTGTTGTCTGATCACCTGCTGTTGTTTGCTTCGCTGCCTGGGACTCTGTTCTGATACATTGGCATTTAAGTTATACCCAGATGGTAATATCCCTCTTTCACAGCTGAAGAAAATGAGGGTGTAACTTCCTGAGTCCTATGGCAATGAGACCAGCTTTCAAAGCACTTCTTTGTCCTTGCCCTGTGCCACTGTTTGTACCTTTCTGGATTTAACTCTCTGGAGGTGGGAGGAAGGAAGGAGCTTAAGCCAGTTTTACTGCCAAAACCAGAGACGTGTGGTGAAACAACACACTCAGGCTCTGAGACACAGCTGTGCAGACCAAGGTCACAGGAAATGTGTGGGAGCAGGGGAATAAGAGAAAAGTTTCCTGAGTACCAGTCTGGGGTGTCTCGGGTTGGAAGACTCCTGGCATGTGGAACTGGGATGTGAGGCCACGTGTCAGGGCAGGTTTCTGGTTGCAGGGCAGGTGTTGGTTAAGGCTTTGTGGTGGCTTATGTCCCAGCTACTCCGATTGCACTTGGTCATGCCACAGGTCTGCTTCCTGACACAGGATCCCATGTGCCTAATGCAGCTTTTCAGTAGATCCCATCTGCCAGCTCTTGCATCTCTCTGTGTTTTCTGAGAGCTGGTGGAGACAGAGCAGTGCTGTGTCACAGGTGCAGGACCATGGGAGGCACAACTGGAAGAGCAAGGCTTGGGAGGTGCAAAGTGTGGGAACCTTCTGTTTAAAGCTCTGTGAAGAGCAAGTGCCTGAGAAAGAGACACTGCTGTGTTGTGTTCCTGGATTGTGTTAGCAAACACCTCGTTCTTTGCTGTTCCCAGGTTTTGAGAGAGCCTAGCATCTTCCTCTGGAAAAGCATTGATTGCAAGAGCCAGGCTGTACAGTGCATTCCCAAGCTGGGTCTGGAGAAGGGAAAAGAAAACCAGTAACTCTTTCTGGGCTGCAGCAAGGAGAGGTGGGATGTGCATTGTAGCTTCCTCTGCAGGTAGCCTGTAGGATCTTGTGGCCTTGACTGTAAATCTGCATGGTAGGTATGCTGATCCTAAATGATAAGTTATGTTTCCATCCCAGAGCTGGGAGCAGAGGGAAGAAGAAAAAGGCCGGAAGGATGGAGAGGTGTCTCTTTCCTGACCCTTCCCTTTTCCAGGGGGAATGGGAGCAGGCTAGCCAGCAAGGAGTGGCAGTGAGCTCCAAGGACTGCAGAGGCTTGATGGCTCATGATGAATCAGATGCACTTGAACTCTGAACAAGTAACTCCTGTTGGTACTGAATGGACTGCACAGAGCTGGCAGCTGGGAGAGGAGTGAGTCAGAGCAGGAGCACTGGAGAGTGACTCAACCAGCCACTATGGCTGGTCCCTGAGCCACTTCAGCCTCAAGTGTGTTCCCAGGAGCACTGTCTTGGATTGTCTTTGTATTCACTCATTTGGGGTTTTTTGCTTCTTGGGTTTTTTTTGCATCTTTACATCATTGCTGTGTTGTTTTTTTTTTATTTCAGTAAAAAGGGCACTTAAATAGTTGATTAAATGCTCCTTATTTATAGCACTGCCTGTTCAAGCCCAGTAGATCAATGGAAGTGCTGACCTGGAACAGTTCGGGAAGCAGGAGTGAGCAGAGCTCTGTGGCACAGGATGCAGAGCAGATCTTGGGGTTGGCTGTTGAACTGGGCTCTGCCTGCTGGAAGTGCAGCCAGGGTCCAGCCACCTCTTAAGCTGGCACTTGTTAAAGGACATGTTATCACCTCCAGGACGCCCTTTTCTGGTCTCAGCAGACATCTTTGTGCAGTGAACTGGATCAAGGAACTGTTCTTTAGTTTTTCAGCAGTGTTTGCTCCCAATCTGGTGCATCACACTCCTCCCACATGCTGTGCCAGTGTGTGGAGGGAGGCTTCCTCCTCTCCCTGCATGGTCAGCTTTAAGTATTCTTTGAGCTGTAACACTATGTGATAAACTTTGATTATTTTTTTTTTTATTTTTCTTGCAGTAATTTATTTTTTATGCTTTTATTTTGTTAGGATTGCCAAGGATTTTCTCTCCGAGTAAATAATTTGCCTTCATTTCACTGCGAGGAAAGTGAGGACTACTGTGCTATAGAGCCTCACTCAAGTTTTTCACCCAGTAAGTTAATTACACACTAAGGCAATTAAGGAGAGCAGGGGGTCTGTGACTCCAGGGGTCTGTGTGTGGATGACTCACCAGCAGTCCATCTTCCCTCATTAAAGTGCTGCCTGTTGCTGGATGCTGCAGTGCAGCTCTACTGAAAAGTGTGTAGGGGCTGTTCAGAATTTGTGGGGTGTCGTGAAAGGAGTGTTTGAAGGAAGAGCTCTATCTGGTGTATGTCTCCTGTCTGCATGTTGTGGGTCTGGCGTGAGTTGGGTAAAGTGGGTGTCTCCTGTCAGGTGTCACTGCCTGTTTATTGTCACTTCAAGCACTTCTGGCTTCCACTGGTTAGTTGTCACTGGGGGCTTGCCCTGCCCAAGGAGAACATGGCTGTGCTAAAACCAGCCCTTTCTTGAAAGAAGGGGGAATGCGCTTGTCGTCTGAATGCCTGTTCACCTGCACATTCACACTGGTGTATGAAGGTGTAACCTGCTTTTGTTGGGGGAAATGTAAGAGCCTGAGCTCTGCAAGGGCACTCTGCTGGCCCCCAATGTCATAGGGAGAGGGGACTGGCTGCTTCTGGGTCTGCACTGGGGCCCTGTGCAGCTCTCTCAGGCTTCTGTCAAGTGTCACAACCACCACAGCCTGTTGGAGACTTCAACAGGGACTGCAGAAAGCCTTAGGGAAAGAAAAAGACCAAGATTTCAGCCCCGGTGAAATGGTCCAGGGCTGGAAAGGCCTTGTGCTCTTTGCGCGGTTGGGTTATCCCAGGCATCAGTCATGGGATTTGCTCTGTGGGATTCTTGTGACCTCCAGGCTTGCCAGTCCCATGTGCCAGCCCTCCACCCAGAGAGAGGTTGATGCCAAGGATGTGACCAGCACTGCACTGCACTAAGAGGGAAGGATTCAAAACCACTGGGGATCCATTGCCACTGAAGTGAAGGGTTCCTTTGCCTGATTCTATGCAGAGAACCTTCCCAAGGTCTCTATCCAGTTTGCAGATTGGATCTTCTCATTTGTAGCCAAGATAATTGGCAAAGCCTGCACTGGTGGAGATCACACTGGGGCAGGATCTGAGCTGGAGAGTTGCAAATTATCATTACATTAATCCCTGCTAATGGCTCTAGAGCCTAATGTGAGCTTTTCAATGTTTTTCAGCTGTGTAACTGCTCCAGCCTGGGCAGAGACTGGTGCTGCAGGATGCTTTGCCTGTGTTCTGATTCCTCCAGAGTGTTCTTCCATCTCTGTTGAAGAACAGGAACTCTATGTTCCTATCACTCAACTTTTCCATCATGTTGTAGAAAGGTTTCCCTTAGTGGATCACCTTCAGCTTCCTGAAGGAGATGTATTTTTTTGGCCTGTACAGTGTTATTGTCAAAACTTTTTTTTTTTAATAATGGTTGTACCTGTCTCCAGTCGTACTGATATTCTGCAGCAGCCTGAGAGATATAAGGCAGTTCCTTTGCCTGCCTGACCAGTAAGACTTTTTGCCCCATCATACTACACTGTAGTGACAGGTCACTCAAAAATGACGGTGAGAGCTTTGAATATTTATTTGATCTCTGTGAGGACAGTTTTCCCCTTTGCTCTTGGTTTCAGTTTTTTTCCAATTACAAGTCAGAGAATGTCAATCTAATTCCAGCTGAATCTCATCCAGTTCCCCCACATGCCTTTAAGAGGAGACACGGCTGACATCACAAAATGAGAGTTACTACAGCTGCCTCATCCATGAGCCCTGAAGGGATCTTTGACATAGCTCTCTCTCAAAGATTTAAATTTCCCTTTGAGCATTTCAGGGACAAGCAGGAGAGTGCAAGATTCACCAGAATCTCCTGCGGGAAATCTGCTTTCCTGGGATTTTCGCTGCATTATAAATTCACATGCAGCGAAGGCAGGAGATCTGAGATGATCTTGGAGCTGTTTTCAGAATTTGGGACGTGCTGAGGTCAATCTCTGAGTCCCCAGTGATAGCTACATTAGCTTCTTGCTGCCAAACCAAAGCTGGTGCTCCATTTCAGATGTGTTCTTGATCGTAGAGTGGAGACCCACACTGAACACCCCTTCTCCATCCACAATTCTATTAAGGACAACCAGGAATGTACAAGGACATCATAAAGGAGATCTCTGTTCACCAACACAGAAGTCTCTGCCCTCTGAAGTATTTGCTCTTCATCTCCCCGTGTTTTTTTTCAGGCTTTCCCACCCAGCCTCGTGACTCATAAAGGAGCCATTCTTTCTTTCCTTGGGACCTGAGCTCACAAGGGGCTCTTAATCCAGTGTTTTGTCTCCTTGTGTGTCTGCTTTCAGAACTCAAAACTACATGAACTCTATAAATAAAGACTGCCTTTTGTTGTTTTCCTGGTAAATGACCAGTAAAGCTTATACTAAATTCTTGTTAAAGGTCATTTTTGAGTTCTGATAAATCAAGGGAGTAACCAACTTTCTCTTTCCCTGTGACGTGGTACATCCAGAAAGGTCTGTTTGTACCAGCTGGGTAAGTTCAGTGGGCAGGAGTCTTGAAAAGTAATCTTAGTACTTTGTCAGTCATGACAATGAGAGGCATAAAAATATTATGGAGTTTGGAACAAGTAATTGCTTTCTTGGCTTACAGACAACCCTGCTCCCAAGTACCCTGGGTTATAATAGCATTTTGTCAGTTTGTTAATCAGAAATGGAAAAACACAGCACAACTAATCTCCATGGCTGCCAAGTAAGATGTGTACATGTGATGCTGAAAGACCTGGAACTTCCAGGAGTGGGATCATGCAGTTCAGAGAGGTGTCTAAGGATTATGGAAATCTACTGCCTTGTCAGTGCACTGGCACTCCTCACCCTTCCTGTGCCGCCTCACCCCACATCACGGGCTCTCCAGGGCCACAGGGATTGTTCCATGCTCATGTTCCCTTTCAACACCTGTAATTTACAGGCAGCCAACAGCTGTGTACACACCGGATACATAAAAGGAGCACGTGTGTTGGAAGCACAACCTCTGTCTGGTTTGACAGGTTCAACAATCCCACTGTTGCTTCCCGTAGCAGGCTGTCCCAGATCAAAAGGCTTGTACTGTTCCTTAGCCACAGGGGCTTGTTTTTTAGGACAAGGCTACACCACCAAGTACATGTCCTGCTTGTAACTCAACGCCCTGTGATTATTTATGGACCCTCTTCTGGGGACAGTTTGCTTGGTTCGGAGGAAATAGGCCATGATTACTTGGAGCCTGGCAGGCAGGTGCTTCCTGTGATACCTAGAAAAACCCTGAATCTAACAAATTGAACAATCAGCCAAACACAAGGTTCATACTAAATATCAGACCTTTTACGTATACTTATTGTTCTCTAACCTTTTTGAACAGCCATGCTGGCTGAAGGTATCTTGATTGAAAGATATGACTGTACAAACAGTCCACGGCTGGTTTCGAGCGTGAATTGATGTGGAGAAAATCACTGTGCTGGAAAGTAATTGAAAACTTTCCAGAAAGCAGCAGCTTTGTGTGGCTGTAAAAGCCACTTGCTGTTTGAATAAATTAATCTGTTACACTTACTTGTACCTATTCCTTGCCTTGCCCCAGCTGCCCTGGAGGTAATGAAGAGAAGGTGGCTGCACCATTGTGATCCTGGCAGGGAAGACAAAGGTGCTACAAGCTGTTGCTTTTTGCATGTGAGGTGAATGGGGCTTGAAGGTTCGTAGATGCAGATCTGTCATGACAGCACAAGAGAAATTTTCCTCCAGCAACTGCTCTGCTCAGGCTTCCATCTCTGTGAAAAACAAAGAGCAAACTAAAGCAATGCCTCATGCTCTTCACTGGCTGTTCAGTATTTTGGGGAACAAACAATTATTGTCCAGCAACTTGGAAATAGCTGGAGGGAATTCCAGCTCACCTGAGGCAGCCAGGCTGCTGCCCTGACAAGCATTTTGACAGCTATTGCTCACTACAGCACTCAGCTATGTGCAGACACCTTCACGTTTCGAGCACCCTCCAGATGATGCAATTTCCATTTCCTCTAGGACAAAATGAAGCGCTAGAACGCTGGATGGTGCAGATGAAGAGAAAATATAGTGAGACACAGCATGTCTCTCTGCTGGTATGTGCCTCAGTGCCTGGAGCAGTGTAACAAGCCCTGGCAGCTGTGGCCAGAGGACAAAGCACTGGGCACAGTTTGAGGCCAGCTCAGGCATTGGGTCAATGGGGACTTTAAAAGACTAGGGCTACCTTTATAAGGTGGCTTCTGTCTGCCTTCATGTGGTGCCCACTGATGCTGGTTGATCTCTGGAGAAATACAAAACTGTGCTTGTATGAATCCTCCTGTAAAATAAAATGCCTGTAAAAAAAATACTGTGTTGGTAGTGTATAGTACTGATTGGCTTTGTCTTTACCATGTAGGCCTGAAAGAACGAACATTTACAGGCTGTCCTCCAAGATCCATAAACCAATATTTAGGCTCCCTTATTTAGCCTCCAGGGCTGAAATTTGGCTTTGCTGTCTAAGTCACAGCGTGACATTTCGCTGATCTTGTAATCACAAGGCAGCAGTCAGTGGTAATGTCAGGATGAAAAGGTTAAACCCTGTTTGCCTTTTTACCACTGTTCAGCCTCGAGTCATTTCCCTGCTGAGGAACTGAGAGAGGCTGGGCCTTTTGGGGGAGTGGTTTGTGCCCTCGGTTTTGGCTCTCATGTCTGGTGCGCTGCGGCCTGACCTGCCCACACAGGACTGCAGCCAGAGCAAAAGATTTTGTGCCAGTCTGTTGTTGTCTAGTGAGAATTAGTGTGGCAGGTTTGTACTGTTCTCTCAGTCTCATTAGGAGTAGCCCCTCCACAGAGTAGATGTAGGCACATTGTTCACCTGAATGCCACCCACACTAAGTAAAATACATACTCCAGAGTACAAATATTTAAAAAAAACCACCCACCTAAAGTAATTGAAACATAATTATTAAAACCTTTTATGTTACTCTTCAGTACAATGTAAATTGTTCCTTTCAATTAAATTTTGAAATACACTAGATTACATCATTTAAATAATCGCAAACTCTTAAGTTCACTATCAGTGGTAGCAGAGCAGTATTTACATATACTTCTGAGACATTTCAGATGCAGCATTATGTTCCAGTCCCTAAGTCAGTTAAATAACAGACCTTCAGTGGGGGTATGCTGCTCTTCCACAGGTTCTACACATATGTGGGGTGTGTGTGTCAGAGAGCAAAAACTCCTTTCATTCATGTTTGCCTTTTTTTTTTCCTTTTTTTCTTTTTTTCTTTTTTTTTTTTGTTTGCTGTGTGCATGCAGCTGAATTTGAGCAAATTGACACCTACTTGATGTGGATTAAAGATGAAAGGCCTTTCTTTTTAAACAAGTATTTTGACTGAATATACAGAGGTGAATAATGAAATATAGTCCTTAGGTGTAGTAGTGAAAAACATAATTTTCTCCAACTTTCATCCTCTGTTGCATAATACTGCACCTAATTTTGACCCTGACTTTACTAATGCTGATGAAATACAGTCAGTAGTGGAAAACTCTCTCATCAATACTGGCTTTCAACACGATCCATGCAATGGCAAGCATCATACATCATTCTCCTGCAGTGCAATATTAACAAGTTAAACAATATTTTCCTCCAGTGATCTGCTCCTCGAGGGGAGACCACCTCTGTATGTACATGAGTCACAAACTGGTTGTGAGTCCTGAGGCTGGAGACCAGCATTAGGCTGTGGTGCTTCCAGTGCTGTTATGAGTCTTTGGGGGCCAGACTCCTCCCTGTGTTGTCCATGGAGCACATACATCAGCTTACATCAGATTTCTTGATGGTCTCTGCACGTGACATTGGTCAAGCCAAGTCTGCCCGTGCAGGACTCAGGGCCTGGTGTGGGGAGTGCTGATCATGATGTTGGGCAGCGCATTCCGCCGCTTCTTCCAGGAGCCCAGCTCCCTGGAGTACCGCCTGATCTGCCTGAACCAGTGGTGAGTCCGTGCCCGGTCGCTGTCCCGGAACACAAACGCCTCCCTCCTGATCTCAATGAGTTCAAAAGTGTCGTCACAGTCGGGATCAGTGGAGACAATGCAATTACTCAGCCTCAAGGGCTCCCTGAGCAAATGGAACTTCCCGTTATTTTTGTCCCTGATGAGTACCAGCACGGCATCCTTCACAGGCCCTGGCTCGGCTGATTCCAGGCTGGACTCAGACACACGCTTCATGTTCACCAGGAGGAGGACCTGCATGTTCTGGAACTTCAGGGTCTTGCTGCCTTTCTTCACCCACTGGCCGTCAGGGGGCTGGGCCAGCTGCAGAGACCCCTCCATCACAAATCGTGTTTCCTCACGCAGCCAACCAACTGTTTTGAGAGCAGTTTCTCTCATCTCAATATTAATGACTTCCCTCTTCTTCTTGCTGTCCTGGCGAAAGGATCGGAGGGTCCACGAGTTCCCCTCCTGCTTGGTTTTCATGTTGATGTGCTCCAGGTGAGACTCGATGCGGCTCTTGGCCTCCCGCAGGCTGCCATGATCCGGGTGGTACTCGGTGGTGGCCTTGATGATTCTGCTGAGCAGCAGTGGGTACTTGGTGACTCTTTGCAGAGGGGCCATCAGGAAGGACCTCAAGTTCATCCGCCGCAGTGCTGTGTTGTCATTCTGGGAGACATTGAGGAATATTCTGCAGGGATTTAAGAAGAGAGAATGAAATGGTAGCTGTTCTGCCAGCTGATGCTGCAATCCTAAAAGCAAATGAACAGCACAGTGCTGCTGGGCACTGCAGCCCCCATGGTTTTGCAACCTTGTGAATTCTGTCTTCTCAGAGACCAACAACAATTTCTGCACCTGTGCTCAGCTGCAGAACTGTTATGAGGTGCCTGGGACACCAGCACATGGCATCCTAACAGTCCTCTATTAAATGGTGAAATAGCAAGGGTGTGATCTTCCCCTGGTACCCCCTGATGTAGACGCAAGGCAGATACATCAGCTTACATCAGATTATATTAACTTGTAGCACCTTTCATCATTAGATTACATAGCACTCTAAACAAGAATTTGGTACTGTCATCATTTTAAGCTGAGCAGTGGAAAGAAAAGTTATTTGCCTGACATTCCAGTAAGCTGGGGCTACGAATGGGAAACAAATTCAAACCATGTGTGCCTCACAGCAGCTTTCCCCAGTGGAAATCCAACCTGGGCTCTGGCACAGGGACTCAGAGCTGTTCTCAGCTGAGCATTGTTAGGTGACAGTTCAGTGCAGTGGTCAGACACAGCTACCACAAAACATGGCTGGGGACCAACTGGTTGCCTCAGTGGAGATACCAAGGGCTCAGTATTCTTTGGAGAATACACTACTGTCCTCAGCCCAACAGAGAGCAGTGATAACTGAAGGAAGTTAGCATCAAACTTTGATCTAGTTGGGCTGACAAGGGTTTCACACTCAGCCTGGTGCCTTTCTGCCCCCAAAGCCTGGATGAACATACTCAGCCACGTTCTCACCTGAGCAACTCCTTTTCCTTCTCCAGTGCATTGAGCATGTTCACAGATGAGGACTGCTGGAGGCAGTAGGTCTGGAATGCCGGCAGCATGTTGACAAACTCTAGGAATATTTCTCCAATGCACACGGTCATCAGGTCATCATCCCCCTGCAAGGATGCAAAGAGCCCCTGCTCGGTTAGTTCAGGAGAGGCACAGCCATGGAGCTGCATTCAGTTCTGTCAGCATGACCCTGCTGCAGGATCTGGTGAGCACCAGAGCAAAGGTGGAGCTGGGCTCACCCTTCTTGGTGGAAAGGCAGCCCCTGCAGTCCCTGCAGGTCTGGGGGAAGCAGTGTATGGGAAGAGGAAGGAAAGCTGGTCTAACTGCTTGCTCTTCCACACACAAGAAGAGCAAGCTTCCCTCCTCTGTCGTTCCTCTTCCCGTGCACTCAGCCAGCTCACCAGAGCAGGGGCTCAAAGGCCAGAGTGAGTCTGCTATTTCAGGAGGGTTTACTAGGGCCCTGCAGCAGTGCATAAATTCACAGACAGCATTTAGAAGCAAATGTGCAGGGGAGGCTTGTAACTCAGTAACACACATGGCACCTAACAATTTCTGCAGTTGCTCCCAGCAACTGGCCTGGCTGGGAAGCAGTCTCCTTCAGTTGTGTTACTGGCTACTCTGATGCCTAGAGGGAAAAATAAATACCATGGTAAATTGTCCTCTGATTTCTGGATGTGTAATAAATTATGGGAATACCAAGAATTTGGTGCCACATAATACTCTTCACTCTGTTGAGGTGTATGCTGCTGACATGCTCCACAATCACTACTCATTTCACCAGCAGGAGAGGGAGCAGTTCTCTGGCTGCTGGCAGCTTTTAGGTACAGTACTGAGCTCTGACTGCCAAGGCAAGATGGAGGAGATGGGGAAGCCCACAGCTGTTTGTAGAAGCCATTGCCTCAATAAGGTTTTCACAGGGAACATCAAATGGGCAGTGCACATCTGTCTTCACTGTGCCACGTTGTCCAAATTGCCAGCTTTTGAGACGTATCACTCAAGTCTGACATGCAGGGTTTCAGAGGGGGAGAGGAGGGATGTGTTTCCTAGAGAGCAAAACATCCTAGAGAAACTGACACAGAAACACATGGGGTTTGGTTTCTTGAAGAAAAGAGGGTGTGGAGCTGTCCTTTGCAGTGACTGTCTGCTGCTCTAGTCTTATTTCTATTTCTCTGCCCTCTGACCACCATGCTGGTGGGGCGGAAAGCTCCTTGTGTGAGGCAGGGTGCATAGGGTGGTACACAGCCAGTACACAGAGCTGTAGAGCAGGGAGCAGCCTGTGCTGCCTGGCCCTGCAGCCAGCCTAGAGCCAAGCTGCAGTAAACTTCAAGCCAAGGCAAGCACAGCCAAGCCAGCATGAAGTGAGCCAGCTCAGGGCTGCAAGAGCATGGCCTGAGAGACAGTCCAAGCTGAGCTCTGTGCCCCCATGCTCACACTCTTACCAGCACCCAGGCTAACCAGCTTAGAGCTAACTTTGGTAATGGGACCATTAGGTCCTGTAAATGAGATAAATGAGCAGGACTGTTGGTGGCTTGTGAGGTCAGTGGCACTACCACAGCAGAGAGTGAGGCCAGCAGCTAGAACCCAGCACACAGCTTCTGAAATCACTAGTTTACAATAGCTGAGGGAGCAAGGGAGTAGACAGATGACCATAACACAGGAGTCCTACCTCCTGCTCCTCTGCTCCACCTATGTTGCCCCACTGATACAAAACCTATTCCTGCCTGCCCAGTCTGGCCCCTTCAGAGCACACAGCATCATACCTGGTCAAAGGCCTGATCAATCTCTTCCTGAAGTATCTCCAGGAAGTTCTCGTTGAGGTCGATGAGCTCCTGGATGTTGCTGAAGATGCCCTGGAGCTGCTCCTGGCTCAGTAGCCCCGCCGCCTGCATGGGGAGGTAGAACTCCTCTTTAATGATGCGCAGGTCCTCTCCATAGCTGGCCTCTGTGTTGACAAACTCCAGTACAGACTCCTTGCGCTCCGTCCTGCGCTTGCGGCACTTCTCGCAGAGGTCAGCCCGCCTCTGGTTGCAGTTCTGAACATCTGTCTCCACCGGCAGGTCCCTTTCTCCACAGTCAGTGCAGGGCCGGTGGGCTTCCCAGGCTTGCAGGGAGCTCAGTGTTTCAGATGCCCTGTTCTTCCACTTCCTGTTTGGCATCTGGCCAATGCCACTATCTGCCCTCTCCACATCCACTGACTTAGTCCGGGTGCTCTCACTGGGATCCAGGTCATCCCGGGCATCATTTACACCAACGATCCCACTGTCTGTGCTCAGGCTGCTGACATTGCTCCAATGGTGTCTGGAGCGGAGGGAGCCACGTGGGGCACGGCGGGTCTCATCAAAGCTGCCACCATGGCCAAGGTTGGCTTTTGCTACCACGGGACCTGAGAACAGACACAAATCATTACAGACACTGCCAGCTGCACAGAGCTCACCTGAGGATCTCTCATCAAGAGGAATTCTGGGAGGACAGGCTAGATCTGCTGAAGCAGGGCTCTGAGCTGCCTCCACTCCCTGTTCTGCTGCTGAGACTGGTGAGAGTCAGAAGTAAATGGCTCCCAGCTGAAGCCTGGAGCCTGTCACCCCTGCACTGCCCACACCTGTACCTCATTTAGGCTGCCTCTTCCCCTGCCATCTGCCAGGCAGGGACAGAGATGCAGCAGAGTAGATCCTGATTTCTTGCATGCCTCGGTACAACCCAGAATACTTCCCTTCCCCAGGTCATAAAGTTACTCTACATTTACAGCAGCACAGCAGGCTCAGCATCTGGCCCCTCAGCCCCTCCGAGAGCGCAGAGTGTGTACCATAGTCCCGCTCCTGCCGGCGTTTCTGCGCGTGCTGCCGCGCTGCAGCTGCAATCTTCAGCTCCAGCTGCTTCCTCTTCACCGAGTCTGTCGGCATAGGGTCACTGAAGTGTGGCCGCAGCCGGCATTCCCGCTGGGCCTTGGCACCATCCGTGCTCTCATGGACGATGTCAGAGCTGGAGCGGCGACAGCCAGGACTGGGGGTCTGCAAGAAAGGCAGGAAAGAGTTTGGCGCAAGGCAGTGGTCAAAGCAGCACCTGGTCTGCAGCCACTGGACTTTAGTTGACAAAGGAGATGAAAGGCAACTCATCAGCAGTGGGATTGTAAATGCAGCTCTGCCACATGATCATTAAGGAACCTGGTCCCCCCGGTCCCTCTGTCTTGCTCAGTCCTAAGAGCAAGAACCCCTTTCCCTTTGCTGTTGTGTAGCTCTGAGCACACAAGAAGGATGGATCATGACTGTCAAATACCCATGAAGGAGTCAACAGCACAGCCCAGGCCAGGGGCTTGTCCCCAGGAATCTGAGCTATCTTGTCTCTGCTCTGTGAATATTTTGGTGCTGCAGGGTCAGCAACTCCATCCTCTATCCCTCATCTACATCAGCAGTTTGACCAAGAGGGGACTAGGCCCAGACACTCTGGAAGCCATGAAGGCATTATTGCTGAACTCCCTGAAAGAAATGCAGTGGCATATGGGCAGGGGCACAAAACCAACTGCTGTTTCATTAACTGTAATAAAAAAGGCACTAGAAATGCTTCTAACAGAGTTTAATCACTCATGGGAGTTGGTGTGATTTCAGATCGAAGGCTGCCAGCCTGCCCAGATCCTACAACCAAGGGATCCTTCAGAACTTCTAATGAGAAAAAAATCCCGAACACATGCCCAAGATGAGAGGTAAATTCCTCTCCCTTACATTCCCTGCAGGTGGAGTGTCACTGGATGTCTCATTGCTTGGCTTGTCCTCCCAGGTCTCTGTTGCCATGGACATTGCTGTGGGCTGCTGGCTGTCCTCTGGAGGTGGGGGATCAGCTTCCCTCAGATCACACTGTCCCTTGGAGGGGGATTTGGCAGCAGTCTCAGCATTGCAGCTGCAAGGGAAGAAGCAGATTCTGATGAACATCATGGATGCAGTTCTGCTGTTTCTGACACAGATGAGACTGAGCAGCAAGCGCCAGTTTGAACAACCATCCACAACAGTTCAGGGCAAGTGCAGGCAGGAATCATGACTGGTCAGCATGGATGGCTGTACATGCATTTTATGGGCTCTAAGAACAGCTCCGTTAAGGCATTCCAAATTGGGTAACGGCACTCTTGCCAACATCAGTCAGGGTTATCAAGTCTTAGCTGTTCACAGGGCACTTTTGTGTCCATTAAACATGAGGTTCTCCACAGAGACCAGAAAAACTTCTTTCTAAGTAGTGCAGATCCATATTTGCTGCTATTTAAAGAGATGTTGTCAACACAGAAACCATATTGCTCATCTGGAAGAAAACCTGCTAAAAGCCATAATACTTTGAAGGGATTAGAGGATTAAAGGAGCTTTCCCTCTGTTTTTCATTTCTTATGATCCAAAGCCCACTGAAACCACTGGAAAGATACCCCCTGCTTTCAGTGATCTCAGGATCAGGCTTTTTGGTGCACTTAAGAGACCTGAAAAGATTGGCAGAGTCTGTTGCTCTCACTTGGCAGTTCTGGGACGCCAAAGCTGTCTGTAGCTAACGAGGGCCTGGTCTGGCTGATACAGGCAGCCTGTTCCAACCCCATGTTCCCCTCTCTGCAGACACCACCACCTCTCCAGACAGGCGAAGTCTGGTGTAAAACCACTGACTTGAGAGAGTAGTTGACAGGCTGTCGTTTGTGACACTACTTGTGACACATTTTTTTTAACAGACTCTGAGACACCTTATTTGCATAATGAAGCCTGATTGGAAGAATTTTTTTTAATTTTATTTTGGATTTACTTTATTTTTATGGACTTGGATCCCTTTACAAAGAAAGGTTGTGAGGATTGGATATGGATGCTTGTATATACAGGAAGCCTACGTCTGGAATATATTTCAGGTTATGAACATATTTTATGTTTAACAAAAATCTCCTATGAGAAAAATCTGCTGCTTCTTAAAGGCTTCATTTGTGAACTTATGCTGATAGGTCACACTGCTAATGTGCAACTCCAACAGTGTCAGCTACAAGCAAACACATGAGACAGATGGGCATTCTTCTTACAGTGAGTGACAGTTGGCTCCGATAACAAACTATCAGCCAATACTGAAATTGCTGAAGAGGGAACAAATCTCCCAGGATACAAACGGTCTTTGTTGTCAGGCCAGAAAAGTTGGTTTGCATCTTTCCAGCTGATGCTTTTTCATCTTCCTCTATTTATGCTTCCATGTCCCTGCTGACACTTCCAGTTAAAAAGAGTTTAGATGTGGCTTGAGCCAACAGTGCCAACAGCAAGCTCACGGCTTTCACTTTTTGTTATCACCCTCCAGGTCTCTACTGCCCAGCCTGCAAAAAGGGGATACCAATATCAGCACTGTCACGAAGCAGTCTGTAGTAGGGGCTGTGTCAGCCCCCTTACAGGGCTGCAGTAAGAGCAGAGCAGGAACACAGCAAGGCTCTGGTCACATCATGGTACTGGCCTCACTTGACAGGTTCCTGCCTCCTTCCTCCCTCCTGTCCCCAGCCACGCTTGGGGTACCACTCCTTCAGCCCTGTGTAACTGTGTGGCTATCATCTAAAATCAGTCTTGAAATTATAGGGGTTTAAAAAATATACCTGACCTCACATATTCCCAGCCAGATCGTTTCATCAGTGTTTCACTGAGTTGGGTAAAGTATGAACAGTTCAGCTGGAGACACTCATGGGAGGGAGGCACAGGTTAGGGAGCAAGAAAACTCTCGAGGATGATGTGCTACTGCTGGAAAACCACCCTTTCAAAAAGCTGCTCCTGCTCAAACAGTTCCTGCTTGAAACACACAGAAAGGGGCACAGAGAGGCAACGGGATGTGTCCAAGGTCAGTGGCAGAGCTCATAACTGAAATATTATCTTCTTGATCACACCACCTACCACCACACAGACCAGACTCTCAGAGAGATGCTGAGCTTTCATTTGTCATTTTTACAGTGCTTCAAAATCATCCACTTAAATATGGGAAGTACTCCAGGATATTACTGCTCTGTTAAGTGAAGCTGACAGCAGCTCTCTGCAGACCAGATGCCACCACTTATTGTGGTTTCCATAACCCAATAGGGATATTTAAAAAAAAAATCTCCAGCCATGACCTGCAGTGGGAATAAGAGCCAATACCATCCAGAGAGCTGAGCTAAGGAAACATTACTGGAGACTGAGAAATTCAATCCACCCCATGGCTGGTCAGTGAGAGGTAAAAAAGGCAATGATGCAGAGCCCACCTTGTGTGAAAGGAGAATTCTTCATCTCTGCTTTGACAGCTCTACTTCTACTTGTGATTAGAATCCTCTTGCATGATGTACTGGCTGTGTGGTGCTAGGGCAAGTGCTGCTTTGCTCACCAGGAGTGTGATCAGAGGGATGTGGGCAACACACAGAGGATACAAGCAGTTTTGTAGACCCACAGCTTCGGGCTACTCCTTTACCCTTTGCCTCTAGTTAGGAGGAAGAGGGACATTGCCAAGAAAACAGGATATTGCCCCTTTCTCCAGTCCCCTCTTCCTGGCAGAGATCTGTGCTGCTCAAGCAGTCCCCTCTGCCCTCAATGCAGAGCTGCAGAAGTGGGGAGGGACTCTGGCATATTTCCTTCTGTGGGATCAAACCACTTACTGGGACAGGAGTTTATGCCTGGGATTGGTGTCAGGTTTTCCTGTTCTCCCCAAGACAAGTGATGCACTTGGGCCAGCACAGGGAGGACATGTTCTTTTTGAATGCCTTTTTAAACCTCTGGGTCATCATCTCTGAATCTCATGGAAGCAGAAGTACTGAGGGTGTGGTGTACAACTGGAAATGCACTTGCTTTCCATCATGGTTCCTATGGGCCTCTTCATGCTTGGATCATTGTCCAGGCGAGCAGTTCTCAGCCCTTTTCACATGTTCCTGACTCCTTCTGACTCATGGACACAGTTTTGTGCATGCCTTCCCTGCTGTCACCTGCCTTCCTGACTTGGAGTCCTTTGCTATGGGAAGTTGGTATTCCACCCACCATCCTGGTGCCATCCCAAACACAGACCAACACTCTTTCCAGGAAGTCTTCTTTCTTAGTCATGTCCTTTGCTTCCTTGTGCAGGTTTCTATTGTCACCATGGCCCCCATTTCATAGACACGACCCCCTGGTCCTTGCATACCCTTATCCTGAACAATTTACCATTTAACCATTTCAGGAGGAGGACTATATATTGAAATGCTTACAGGATTTCCACCTAGATCTCAACACCCCTTCCCAGCCAGGACTACAACCTAAATTAAAGGTATCCAGTGACTGACGAGAGGCCTAAAGCTGCCATAATTTCAAGACTGAAAATCAAATCTTCACTGATGAAATACTAAGTCAATTGAATGTCTTAACTAATTAACTATGAATTACTAGGGAGACAGTTAACTTACAGACAGAACTGCTTTGTAAAACTGTGACACTTACACAGAACCACTAGAAAGAGAAGACAATTTTAGCTATTTTATTCTATGACACTCCATCACAACATTTCTATCAAGGGCTTGCTGAGCTCAGCAGCAGTGGAAATGGGACTGAATCCTCAGCTTTCAGCTCATTTCATTTAGAAGTTAGAAAAAATGTAGCCTGGATGTCAACAATCATAATTTAGGACCCAAAACATCCAGACAAAAACTCTCTCACCTCTGCAGTGAGAATCAGCTTGAGTTGTGAATATTTGGTTCCTTTACAGTCTCAGGTGAAAATGATGGGAAAATGAGAAATTTCCATAAAAAGGAAACTCAAGTTTCCCACTATCCAGTGCTTTGGCAATAACAATTATCTTTAAATGATGTTATTATTATGGAAACTAAACAGGCTGGTTCCTTCGCATGAAACAACCTCTCTCATACTGGAACCACTGCCATTCCCACTTTTAGATCAACTATCACTCTGATGTCAATAAAATCACTTCACAGATTTTAACAAATCCAACTAGGGAAACTGAGTACATTCACAGAAACAAAAAACACTGTAGCTACTAAAAGCAAAGAAACCACACCGAAGCCATAGAGGCCCTGGGCAGGAAGCGTTTGGAGGCCAGGAGAGGAGTGGGAAGAAAGATCATAAGCACTGCCCATTTCTTGTACTTTGCTATGGATTCACCTTGGGCTCCAGATACTAGTCAAACCTTTGATCTGCATGGAGGCAGCTGTTCCTACACTCTTACTCATGGCTTGTGCCAGGCTGTGTATTCATTTCACATCCATGACAAAAATAACCTACTCAGTGAAAATGGCTGCATACCACAGCCTTCTCATCTGCTTCTTCATTGGGTTTACATACCCTAGAAAAAAAGCACAAAGCCTGGGCTGGACAGCTGCAGGAAGTGTTTAGGGCTCTGACACCACCTACTTTCCTTCAGAATGTAAAGCTGCAGAAGTATTTCTGCTTGTCACTCTGCTTCAGCTCCACAGAAATTCTTTCAGACGACTCTCACACCTGTGCAGAAGTCACTATTGCCTCCTCTAAAACCTGAGTCCAGTCCCAGAGCCCATGCATTCCAGAAATACTACAACATTGTACAAGGTTGATGCCCTGGCATTTCACACACTGATCTGTGGATTGCAGAAGCAGCCAGGAACCAAGTCAAATGCAATTCTTGGCAAAGCCAGCCATGAAAGCCAAGTGCATGGAAATAAACCACTCCACCAACACTTATTCCTCCTTTTCCCATCAGCCTTATCTCATGATAAGACAGTGATAACTACCCCAAATCCCTAGCTTCTAGAACTTCACTGATTCCTATTTGAGCTGCTCTGCACAGAAAGGGATCCACTTCTCTTCGGCAGGAGGGAGGTAACAGGACTGCAGTGTCCAAAACCAGGATAGAGGAAAAAGCAGTCCTTGTGGACATCTTTCCCAGAGAAGGAGAAAACCATGGTTGGAGAAGATGAAGGAAGACTTTACACAACCATTTTTTCTCACTGCCTACACTGAGTTGGCAGAAGGGCAGAATTTGCAAGTGCTTTCACTCACTGCTGTGTGGGTCTGCGAAAGATGGTTAAAGGCTCATAGCAGCCACCTTGTTCTTGTTTGCTGGTTCACTACATACAGGAAGCAAGTGAAAGCACTTGTTGCTGCATGTCACACTGTCTAAATTCATGTGCTGCAGTGGTAGGACAGACTCTACATCTTTCTTCAAAGGAACCATATTAGTACTTTGTATCCCTCATCTGTCTTCTGCTTTTAACAGATGATTAAAAAAAACCCAAACATGTCAACAATTTAATGCAGAAATAAAACGGGTGGGAATTTGGGTGTCAGTACTACTAATGGCTGCTGTCTTTACAGGATTAAGGTGCACAAAAAGGCAAAGTCTAGATGAAAATGCTTTTTGATGTTTAATCCTATACAAAGATACAGTTTAAGCTCAAAAGCTTAAAGACATGTCCATGTGGCCAACAGAGACTCTAAGATGAAAGGCTCTGCCAACAACACATTTATGCTACAGGACTTAAATGTACATATCAGGATAAAGACCAGATCATTAACAAGGGAACTGCTTTCAGGTGACCCCATGGAGCATGTTACCTTTTCTTAATTAGTTCCAAGGCTGAACCTATGAATTCATCCTTCATTTTTTGTAGCTTAGCTCCATAGCTGGATAAGTCTGTGGCCTCTAACAGCAGCGATGAACAGCAAGAGGACTGGGCTTCAGAAGCCAGGGACTGCCCTGCAAGGTGTAGGACATCATTTAATTTTCTTGTCTCTCCTTTCTGCTGCTCATCACTCAAAATCTCCTGCCCAGCTCTGTGTATTGCTACTGCCTGTAAAGGTGATCGTGGAATTGGACTGGAGCAAATAGGGACTGGAGATGTATCTGGGCTGGAGTTCTGGAAGGTTTTGTCCTTCACCTCAGGATTGCTCATCCTGAAACCATCCCATGTGGCTGGATATTGGGAAAAGCCAGCAGAGGTGTGGTTTTCATGGAATACATCATCATCATCCTCTGCTGTGACAGCAGATTCATTCACAGCTTTGGTCCCCAGAGCTTCTGGACAAACTTTCTTTTCCTTCTCCAGCGTCTGGTTTGCAGGCAGACCCTTATTCAAGCAATCTGTTGTCTCACTGCTGCTGGCAGATAAATTTCCTTCCTTTCTTCTCATCTGCTTAAATTCCTCAAAGGTGGGTATGTAGAGCTTCCCTTTACAGCGACCTTTCTTGCTCTGACCCAATGTGACTTTGCCATCTGTTTCTCCACTGTATTGCTCTAGGGTTTCTGCTGTTCTGGATTTGCCCAGCTCATGGCTTTCCCCCATGTGCTGAAGGGGCAAATTGGGGGAGCTATTCTGCCTTCGGAGCTGAAGCCTCCTCTGAGCCTCCTGCTTGATGTCTTCCGGACTGATGATCCTGTGTGCAAAGCACAGTCCCTGTCTCCCTGTGAGGCTGTGCCTGAGGGCAGTGTGTTCCACCAACACTGTGCAGTAGTTGACAGCACAACCGTTCTTGCACTGCCGGCACACCTGGCACTCAAAGAACTCCCGGGCCATCAGGTCAGGCAGGGCTACCTGGGGACGCACAGGCTTACAAGGCTCTGCCACCTTACTGCTGTGCAGCCTCAGCTTCTCCTTCAGCTCTTTTTTGGCATCCCCATGTAGGGCTCTTTCCTCTGCAGAAGGGAAGAGCCACTGAGGCACTTTGGCAAAGGGAGGGAGGAGCACGTTCTGTGCCGATCGAGACGTCTGTTTAGCACGGAGAGAAAGGTTTCTCAGAGAGTCCGACGTGCTCTGTACTGGGGCCACATCCACACAGCCTTCTGCCCACTGACTGGTGCCTCTATAGCGAAAGATGATCTCGTTATCCAGGCTCCGGCAGTGAGAATACAGCCCAGAGTCGGCAACTGTCGCCCAGTGAAGGTTCTCCACGCTCCGATACATCCGGTTTTCCACAGGACTGGCCAAAGGTGCCTTGCCTGTGTGGCAGTAGTCTAGAGTGTGGAAGTCCCCAGAAAAAATGTGAGTGTCTAGGTTCTTTAGTGGATGCATGCTGCTAACCAAAAAATCCTTTAAGCCATGTTGCGCACAGAGCTGATTATTTTGGCAGCTCGAGATCACCCGGCAGTGTTCCTGTCTCTCATCAACACTGATG
Organism: Pachyramphus minor; assembly: GCA_013397135.1. Classification (NCBI taxonomy): domain Eukaryota; kingdom Metazoa; phylum Chordata; class Aves; order Passeriformes; family Tyrannidae; genus Pachyramphus; species Pachyramphus minor. The sequence goes on from VYXB01000994.1 coordinate 1,851,068, forward strand.
TATGTCATAGCAAATGCACATGGAGGCTCTAAGACAGTGGCGTCTAGGGGGAGAGGAGGGAGCTGGGGTGTCGCTTAGATGGCAGTCAGTGTCCACAGACCACAGACAGCACAGTGTGCTGCTGGGGACTCACATAAGAGAGCTCTCACATGGGTGGAGTCGCCATGCGCAGAAGACCTGTGAATGGAAGGAAAGATGAGTTACTGAAGCAGCCTGGTGGTGACTTGCAGGATGCAACAGCAGGTCTGCTTCCAGGGAACGCAGAAGCCAACACCAACAGCTTGCGTAGGAACAAAGCAGCATAACTAGGAGATGAGCCACGGGGCTTGGGGCAGGGAATCTTTTTCTCCTCTAGCCAAGCCAACAGTGGCCTTACACTACCCATCTGAATTTGGAGAAGTTTATCCTACCTACCCTCAGCAGCTCTCTCACAATAACGTGGTTCAATTGCAGTGACAAATGCTCAGAAGTGCTTGCTGCAAGCCCAGCGTACTCTCACTGCAGCACTTCAGGGAACAGCAGGTTTACAAGAGACAGCCAGGTTCTTGCCCTCAAAGCGGGTGCAGACAAGAGTGTAAGGGTTAAGGGGGAGGCTCGGGGTGCAAAAGGATCACATAACACTGCGGTCTCCTGGAAGACCCAAGCAGCAAGGAGGAAGAATAAAGGTGGTGGTTTTGTGCCTGACAGTCACACTGCAGCCCCTTACTGCTCTGAATCACCCTTCACAGGGAAGATGCATATCGTTTATTGACTGCATACGGTAGCCAAGCATTGCCAAAGGCCTTCCCAGTGCAGAGACAAAGGTACCTCACGGCTTTTCACATAGGCACCATCCTGACTCCTTAGCCACAGGTCCAAATGATCACCCTCCATGAGACCCAGAAAGAAAAAGGTGCGCTTTCTAATGCTGCTCCTATGAGCTGTGTTCAGCATTGCAAGGACCAGGGAATCTAAGTGATTAACTCCCATGTTCAAAACAGAGAATTAAATCCCCAAACTCTAGTTTGGGCCAGCAGGATGAAAGCTAAGGATCTAAGTGATCGCTGGCAGTGGATGGATCCCCCTTACACTGAATGGAGAGACTCCAAATTTCTCACAAGACTTGCCAGCAGTCACACAAGGCACCAGTGTCTGCTACAGCTCAGTCCACTCCCTTCCTTGTCAAAGGGAAACGAGTGAGTGCCAGACATAAAGGACAGCAAGAATAGGCAGGGGATATGGGGTTAGCCTGAGATTCGTAAAGGCAAGATAGAGCTGGGATGGTGGGGCATTAGTCTTTAGTAATAAGCCAGGCAGGAACCAATCAGGTTGAACACACAGGAAGAGGTCTTGGTAAAGCAAGACAGAACCATATAAGTTACAGCCCAGACTGCTTGCTCTGTAGTGCATCTGGATTCCTCACATGTGGCAAACCATTCAGGCAGCACAGTCACCTTGATCGGGACAGGAATCAAGAGGTTTGTTACTCCCGGAAGGCATCTCACCATGTGACACACCAACAGACATCTTCCATCTGAGGGGAAGTCTGAGGTAGTGTGTTGCCTGGAAGCCAACCTCGGTAACGTGCTGGGAGCTTGATTCATCCCTTGCTTAGAGTGGTTTAAATTAGCATACTTTCCCCACTTTAATGAAACTATCTTTAATCTAATCCCAGAGAGGGAAGGCAGAGCTGCTCCTGTGGTTCACCGCTGAATGGAGAACATTATTTCCATCCCTCATAACTGCTAAAAATAAAAATTAAAACTAGTTCTCAAAGTGTGGCTGTTCACAGGCACTTCTCACCCGGTCTTGTCATGGTGGGGCTGGAGTTCCCCCTTCTTCACGGCTCTGGAGGAGCCCACAGGTGACAGCAGAGAAACGTGAGGATCAGGACTTTCTGTGATCATAGGTTATAACATAATCTGCCAAGAAAGAGAGAATTATATGATGTGAGAGCCAGTTACTGAGTAGGGAACACGGCTCCTGGTAGTGCCAAAGGGCTCCTGTGAGAAAGTGCTGTTAATAAAAGATGCCATGGCCTGTCAGGATGGTCTGTGATCAGGTCACAGCCACGGGACTAAAAGCCACCATGTACTTTTGGTACTGTGCTTTCAGCACAAGTATAAAGAGAAAACAGCTCTTGCTGTAGTGAGAGCTGAGAATAAAGCTGCCCTTGCCCAAGGCAGGGAGCTACATACAGAAAAGCCTGAAGAGAAAGCCAGGCCCATGTGAGGGAGGCTCTGCATGTATGAGTGTGAGAGCAAGGGTATCAGAGAAGAAAGCACACAGGCAGGGGCAGAAGTAGTCAGAAGAAGAGCAAGAAAGCAGAGGAACAGAAATGACAGGGTGGGATCTGCCTGTGGCTGCTCCCTTCATCAAGAGATGGGTCAGCACTGAGAAGACAATTGACTCTTGTCCTCATGATTCTTTTCAGGTGGACGTTGACTGCCAGGGCTCATAGTGCTGACCCCCACTGCAGCAGGTCAGCTATAGTGATGCCAGGCATGGGTTGTCAGTGGCCACTCTGCCCCTGCCTGCTCAAGTGACAGCACAGACCACATGAGGTGGGAGGTTGCATCCCTCTGTTAATCAGGGGAATGCCTCAAAATCACCAGCAGTTGAGGGTACCCCTCTGCCCTGCAGGAGAGCTGAGGCCCATTTCCCCAGCGGGTGTGGAAGGTGCCAGCGCCCAGGAGCACTGCCAGGCAGCAGGGACCTGCTGCTGCTCTGCCAGGGCAGGATTTTCCAGAAGATATGCGTGGGATGGCAAAATCACTTTCAGGAAAGGACCAGCTGGTAGAAACCTCCTGTGGGCACAGTGGGGCAGGCAGAGTGAGGGACAGAGAGCAGGAGCCAGAGGCAGTTTTGCAGAGTGGAGGAGCCAGAGAAGACAGAGAACAGCCAGAGCGGGCTGTGAGACAGCAGGAGACAGACACTTTCCAGAGGCTGCACAAAGTTTGCTGACACGTAGGCAAATTTACTGGATTAAGTGGAGGAAGATGGGCATTTTGTTTCCAAATAGTTTATTTTAATATTTGTCACCCAACTGAGCTGACTTTTCTTTCTCTAAAAAGTGATTTTTTTGGTCTAAGAGAACACTTTAGACACAGGAAGTCCCTTTGATACTTCCGGGAGAGCTCAGAGCAAAGGTGCACACAGATGTAGCTGATACACAGGTGGGCATGCAAGGGGGTCTGGTGCCCTGGCTGGAGTGAGAGGGAGCCTCAGAAATCAGTGATTTCCGTTTCACCTCACGCCTGCAGGGCAGCTGTAGAGATCTCACAACAGCTATCTGGGGCAGCAGCACCTTTCTTCCCCGTCACTCCGTTCTTGGAAGGACCACCTCTTTCCTAATGAACTCTTCTGAACTTGCCCATTCCCCCCACGTCAGTGCCCTGAGGGTTGTGCACAGCACATCAGGTAGCTAAAGCTTAATTTCCCTGAGCACCCTGGGCAGCTGTTGTGAAGGGGCACTGGCTGTGCTAAGGCACAGCCTGCTTCCTGCTGCTCAGGGATGTTTGAAGCAGGAAAAAAACACCAGATAATTTGTACCTGGCCTGTAACCAGGAAACACTGTTTCTCCTTCCTTTCCCTGTTCTTTTGCTCCATTCCTCATGGTACAAGCAACAGTATCACAGTTTCAGTTCACAAGCCTGCGTTTGTCAGGCCATTGACACCCCCATAATATAAAAGACGTGTCTATACACTCAGCTCCCAAGTAACACAGCCACAAGCATGTTCTAAGCAGTCTGCTGGAGGAGAGCACGAGATGGAGACAGAAGAAAAAAATCTCAGTTAATATGGTTATGGTTGATATCCTTAAGATCACCTTTCAGCAAATACTTGCAGACCCACTGTACATACAAACTATTTAGCTGCAGCCTTACACCAACAAATTTACCAACAAAGAAACATTGGGAACTACAGCAACATGAAAGAGTTTGCCCTCCCACCACCTCACAGCTGTAATGACAGTCTATAGCTACAGCAGGTGATGCCAGGTATGGAAACTAGCAAATGTCACAGAAGTGTGAGGGAATGGTGAGAAGTAAATGCTGATTTCTCACATGGTGACGCACCTCTGGGTCCTAATTCACTCCCTCCTGAAGGTACACAACAGTCCTAATGCATTCTTTGCTCTCTTCCAGATAGACCAAGCAGTGAATTGCCAGTTCTTTGTTGCTCCACAGTGTATGTGAGCACTGTGGGTTGAGGCTACACACCATCATTTGCCCAGCTGGCTACTTCCAGGCAGTCCTGTCCATGCTTCCCCAAAGCTCAGGCATTATTCTAGTTCAGCCATCCTCCAGGTGAATGCTGACTTATTGCAGGCCAAATAGCGAAACAGAGCTTAGTGTTGGCTGCCACTGTGGCACATCATCGCTCCTCAGTCACACTGTCCGTGCAACACTTGCCTATTCCCTGGCTCAGGGACTGAAAATCTCGTAGGGGTTATGAGCCTCACGCCTTAAGTGAGCATAAGACTAAAGCAATGTGTGCTCAGCTTATTTTCTACCATGTGATTCTGTTTAATCAACTTCTCCACTACTCTGATAAGTGCCTGCTTGGAGACTTGCCACTAACCTCAATTTTTCTGCAAAATCCCCCCCAAGAACTTATTTCTCAAGGATTAAAGCTTGACGGACAAATTATTCCCTCCCAAACACATCAGAACCGTTCTGCCTGGCTGACCTTCCCAGCAAAGCACCAGACAAAGTGTCAGGAGGATGAAGCAGGCAGGCACAGGATAAGTAGCTCACTGCAGATGAAAAGCACTGTGGAGAAGACCAGCGATGTTCAAGGACTCCAGGGACATCAGGACAGGGGATCACAGAGCTTCACAAGGCCTCAGGAAAAGAGGCCACCAAATCTGGCAGGGCTGAGTAGGTTTACTGGTGCTGCTTTGCAGAGTTCACTGTAGCAAGATTGCTCAACAGACTTACCAAAGAAGGACATTTGTTCCATGAAATGGTGGAGAGCAGCTTGCTATCGTCTGGCCTCTCCTGCCTTGATCAGAGGCATCAAATGAGACTGGTACATTTTCCACTTTCCACTCTTACATCATCTTAGTCACAAGCAAATTAACTTCTGAGTCATAGCCATCAAACCAAACTCCTGCTTCGAGGGGAAGGGAGTAACTGGAGATACCTTACTCCACCTTGAAATAGAAGATTAAAATAACCTTCAGGTTTTATTCTAATTTCTCTGCATTAGGTTTTGCAAAATGCACCACTGAACAGAGGTTAGTTTATTCTGGAGTACAATCTCCCTTTTATTTCAGAGATCTAACCAGCCAGACGGATGCAAACAGCACATTTCAAAGAGCTGTACAAAGGATTTTAGCAAGCTACAATACTGCTGTGAGTTTTTTGCTATGTGATACAGCAAACCTCATGGACACAGCATGATCTGTCTACTGCCACGTCATGCACATCACTTCAGCTGCTTAGCAGAACACCAGCAGTCTCAAGGGAAAAAACACCAGATACATTTATTTTTTCAAGTTAAAGGTTAACAAGAAAAATAAAGGTGCCTTGGATGTATTTTCTTTTTTACCTGTTCTCTTAACCACAGCTGTGCTGTAGAAACTGGTTGATAAAGCAGGATGATAACTGCAGTTATATTTCTTCGGGGTTTGGAGGGTTTTTTGTCTGTTCTAGCAGCTGAAACAGGAACAGGGCTTATATAGTGTCTGTTAATTGTAGCAGGAGAGGTACAGCCACAGCAGTTCTCTAAGCCAGTACAATTTCCTGGGTTTCTTTTCCTTCCTAGGGCAAACAGCTGAATGCAACTTTCCTCAATACTGAGTTTACAGTATTATCACTACTTTCATTGTCTGCTGCATGGCACAAATCTGGATTGCTAACAAGAGGAACAATTGCCATATCGATTCCAAAAACAGGTAATAAAGAGAAAACAATAACCTTTCTAGTCTGCTCACTCTACTTATAGTCCCTGAAATCTCACAGACAGCTTGGCATGGGGAACCTCTGAAAACCCAGTGCATCCCAGGGTCGAGGGGTTGCTGAGAGCACAGGCAATGGCATTAAATTCTGCTGTGTTAAAGCTGCTTGCCTTGTCACACAATACTATCTCTTCTCAGGAATTTTTTCCTACTCCCCCTAACCCTAACCCCCACCTCTTAAAATAAAAAACTGCACTGAACCCAAGCTAACACAACCCATCCATGGCTGCTTGACACACATGATTCTGCAGCTTCACCACCATTACCATTGCCTCCAGAAAAACAACTGGCCTTGGCCAGTGTCAGGGCTGGCTGGTCAGAGCAGCCCAAATGTACACATGTGCCTGCCAGATGTGCCAGAGAAGAATTTGTCCAGTTATCTGTTGGTTACCAGAGGAACATTCTGCTGTGGTACACACAGTTCCCCCAGGAGAGTGTAGGAATCACCAGAACTTCATGTGAACTTCTATTTTGGTCAGACTGGCTCCAAAGTAGTGTCATGGCAGTGGGAAAGCTATTCACAAAATTTTATGGACTCATTTAAGGCCTTAAGTGTTCTTGCCTCTCTTTCTGTAGGATTTTTAAGCTATTTGGGAGCTGTGGTTTATTGACATGAAAGGTTTCACCTGAGAAGTCGTAGTGCTCCACACACCTGAGCACTTGGCAGCAGTGCCTTTGATGATTTTTTCTGGCTGCTCTCTTGGTCTGAGCAGCTTCTCCTTCTTGTGTTGCAGCATGGTTTTCTCCTTGTGTTCCTCCTTCAGAAAGGCTGTGATGACATGATGCTTCCAGCCTACCTCCAAGGGCAGGCACTCCAGCACATGATTTCAGGCAGCATACTTTCAAGGTGACCTGTGTTTTCCCTCTTGATTCCTTGTTTGTACCCGCTTTTACCACTCAGTCTCTAGGAAAATACTGCTCCAACAGCCCTGCTGACAATGCAGCAACAGGATTGGAGCTTGAGAGGATTAGCATTCACCTTGCAGATAAGGAAGGCTGAGTATGGTGGTTCTGTAACAAATGTTCCTGGAGACCCAATGTGACACTCTCATCAAGTGTCCAAGTTGGACCTGCTTGGCATCATCAGATGTGAAGTATCTCAGGAGATGGCAGCACCCACCATCTGCCAAGTTTTCTTCAACACCCTGGCTGACCACAAAGCTGCTTTGAATGATTCCTTCTCAGGAAGAAGAAAGTCCCATTTGCAATGAAGTCCTCTTGTGGGACAGATCACCCATGGCACCTGCAAACCTGCAGGGTACTTCTGATTGATAGGTCCTGCCCTTGTCTGTAACACTATGAACCACTCTGCTCCCCTCCCACAGCTGCAGAAAGAGCCCACAGGGTGACAACCAAGCAGAGCCAAGGCTCAGGTTTGAGTTTGCTGATGTACAGGTAAAAAGCCAAGTCACACTTATTAGGAAAAACCAAACCAAGTCTTTTTTTTAACGTCATCATTTAACCCATGATTTAATCTCATGATCTGCAGGGTCTGAGTCATGCTGCTGGATTTTTTTTCATGGTGGAAATACTCCTGGCTGAACTAGCAATACATGACCAACAGGGAACACAGCAACACAGCGTTTCCCCGTCCTGTTACATTGCTTCCACCAGTCCCAGGAAGACAACAGAAAACCAGTCGTATACAGTTGGATCCTTCACGATTGCTGAAGGTATTCCTAATTCCTTGTTCTAAGATTGCCCCAAGAGTCTCAGCCTAATCCTTAAAACACATAGGGCAGAGGAAATAAATCACACCTTAATTCTAGGAGTAAGTTGTATGTCAAAAGTTTCTGCTCCCTTCCTTGTACCAGGAAGACATTATTTTGCAGCACAGCCGCGAGACTCAAACTTTGAGTGCACTAGTGGCTTACTGCATTGGTCTTTCCAATAAGGCAATAAACTTTGGCTCTTATCTCATTAGAGAGAAAAAAATCCCCCAACCTAATCCTATTCATCTCACTTTATTAAGTTTGGAATGGAACCCACTCCAGCACTCCCCAGAGCCGATGGTAGGTGGATGAGCAGAGCTCTTCCATGCCAGCAATGTACAACTCATCTGTGAGATTAGGAAGAGGCCTGCAGGAGGAAGGAGGTGTTCAGGAGGGTGAGGGAGATGGATGATCTCATTCTATGCCTTGTTTGGTCACATCCCAAAGCTGTCAGGTACTTTGGTGTACTGCTGGCAGAGGCAGCGTGAAGAAACGTGGGTGACAGTGGCATCAGCAGTCCTGGCCAGGCAGGGATGGCCATGGGCAGTTGCACTTCCCTTTCCTCTGAGTGTGGGCATCCTTAGCAATGCTTCTGCAGAAAACCTGGGAGGACTGTACCTGCCAGATGTCTCAGCTGAGGGATGTGTCCTCAGAATGTCCAGTGCAGCATGTTGCCTGCTACCAGTCAGTGGGAGTCCTGACAGAGAACTGGTGCCGCTGGCCAGGCTCTGCCTCTGCATCAGTCCCAGGGAACATCACAAGCTCTTTCCTACCTACCAAGGAGAATTTATTTTCTTCTTTTTTGCAGATTTCCAACTCCTCCCACGGGCATCTCTAAACAACACCCTCCTTTTCAGATGCTGATGCTTTTCAGCTGATTAAACTATGGGCCAGACCACGAGCTGGGTGTAAATCAGTATTGCTTGTCAATGCTAATTTACACCCGCTGAGAATTTCCCGTCCTTCACCATTTAGCAGAATTATATGACGTCTTTTATCTCTCCTCGCAGTTTAGCCTGCCATTCCCCTTTCCTGGCCCCCAAGCCTCCTGCTTTGCTCTGAACTCCCTGGAGGTTTGCAGGATAAGTTGCTTATTTGCAATTTAAAGTGTCTCTCAGAGGCACAGCCCCGTGCAAACAAACCCAAGGGAGGCACATTTATCCTTACTTGTGCAGCAAATGCAGCCCCATCTTTTCCTGGCAGCAGTTCCCTAAGAATATGCTGCCAGGATATGCTGCATATAACTTGCTAAGAGAAGAAATATGTCCTTATTGCCACTACGCAATGCAGGATTTCTCTGGGGAGGTGCAGGGGATGGAGAATGAAAGATCCCCCTGATCCTGCAGAGATCCTGAGCTCTGGCCTTTCTCATTGAAGCTGAGGGAAATGGCTCACCACTCAGCTCAGCACCCTGTAGATCCTGTGAACAGGCACAAAACCATTAATGACTTCTTGTTGCTATGGTGATATTGATGGATAGTCCCTGGCATTGGTGGGAATCCTGGGAAAGATAGGAAAAATAAAATAAAAAAAAAAATAAAGTGGGTCAAAAAATCCCTCCGGAAAACATGAATTTGCCTACAAATGGCCATTTACGTGACATCCTTGACAAACTCAGTGGCACTTCACACTTCCTGACTCCTCCAGCCTCTCACAAGAACAACACAGTGTTCTCTAGAGCCCGTGCAAACACTCCTGCTCACAGCAGGGCTCTGGTGCAGAGGTGCACTGCTGCAAGTGGATTTCATTACCAGGAGTTAGTTTTGCAGCTTCACTCACCCTGGCAATTCATTTCACATACAAAGTGAAAATCTTGGCTCCAGTGAAATCACTTGGACCTGTGCCAGTGGGCACAGAGCCAGGATTTCCCCCAGCTCTTAGGATGCCTTATCGCAAGTGACAATTTCATTCAGCTGCCACCATAGCCACTGGGAACCCCCTGCCTCTCCAGAGCTGTTTCAAGCGTGGAAAAGCCTCTGTTGCACAGTCTTTTGCTCTATTTCCCTGAGGCTCAGCACTGTGCACTCTTCTCTCACAGCTTCCTACTCTGAAACGTGCAGTTTAGAATAATCTTTCACCCTTCATCCGAGCTGGGTGACCGCTGGTGAGGAGACGCTGCGCTCCAGTCATATTTGGGCCCCTTTACTTTGCACAAGTGTTCTTGGGATTTGGGGCACAGGAACCATCTTCCTATAAAACACCAGTCCTCTCTTTGACCTTGCCTTCTCTGGGAAAAACATTCCCAATTCATGTTGGTGACACATTAATGAAGAAGTGATAAAGCCCCAGTGGGACTCCCTCTTCCTGCACACGTGCTATTTATCTAAGCTCACGTAGGAGTACACAAACTTCAAGACATCCTGTTTTGGGGGAGAATTTAGTATTATTAGCAAATTTCAGAGTATGCTTTTTGTCCTAGCAAAGACTCTTTTCTGCCGTGTTTTATGTCTAGGAGTTGCCTTACATATATACAAACTTACTAGAGATCCTTTTATTCCAAACAGCGGTACTGCTCTGGGCACGATGGGCACTCTTAATCCAGAAAGTTTTTATTAGTTTGGATCTGTTATTAAGGAACAAGTGTATCCACAAGGGAGCAGTATCTACAGCAGTACCATTACACAGACAGTTTTGGCAGTAAATGCCCCAGTGTAGATCAGATCCAACAGGTGTGTCAGCTTTTCCATCTATTCGTGTGCTCAGATCCTTTGCCTCCATGTGAACTCAGGAATTAGAAACAAAATTACCCTGCCCCTCTCTTTTGCATCTTTTGATAAACGTAGTTCTAATGGACTATAGAGTCTGAAAGCACTTTACATCAGGAACAGATCCCAAGAGAAAAATTCAGTTGGTTTCTTTATATTACATGTAGCTGTTCATCAAATTTATTGGGCAAGGTTCCTAAGTACACAGAGGCTGGACCAGCACTGACAGAGGCTCTCTCTTGTATAGCAACCCTTTGATCAGACGTCAGCATCACTTATTTGCTTGTGTTTCATACTCTTGAATGCTCCAGTAAATTCCCAGTTGACTATCAGAGGCAAAGGCTGCTCTTTCAAGTTGGATTTGCACCTCTTCCCTTCCCCTCCGTTTCAATTAGCTATGGAAATTATCTGGATTTTTTTTTCTATCTCCTCTTGCCTGTCTGTCTGCATTAGAAGCTTTAGGAACACTGATGGCTGGAGGACACTCCAGTTGATGTCCTCCCTGCAGGAAATGTTGTGACTTGCAATTAGCAAGTTTAACTGCTCTGCTTGACCTGCTGTTTGCCAGGGTGGAGAGCACAGACTCAGCTGCAGCATCCTGTCTTTCCCCCAGCTAGGAGTGAGGGGATGGGGAAGCTCTGAGTGCTATGGGTGCAAGAAAGGAGGCACCACCACAAACAGGTAGGGCCAGATGAGGGCAGGAACTAGTTTATTGCACTGGGAGACAGAAATGGCGATAGGAACGTAAAAGCTTCTTGAAATAGGATCTCTGCCTGTGAGGAACTGCTGTTGTGCTGTGTTTGCAGGTATTATTTTTCTGCTAACAACTCTGACTGCAGAGACATGACAGGCAGTGAACTGCCCAGAGCAGCTCAGGGCTGAGCAGAAATGGGATTTGGACTGGGATGGAGCTCTGGATTTCTCCACTTGGAGACACCAGGGTAAATGGCTTTAGGCAAAATCCCAGAACTCTGAGAGGAGCAGACAGTCCAGAGGGCTACTTGCCAGGTGTGATTTGCCTTAAACAGCTGGTCACCCAAGGTTTCTCAGATCACTATATCAAGACTTAAAAATGCATCAGATGCATTCAAGATAGGAGAATCAATCTGGACTCTCTTTAACACCAGCTGGGCATTAACTTCCAGGTGACCCCACAGGGACAGAATTTGGAGAGATCATACTGGAGGCAATAGAAATCCACGGGATTTCTCACCACACACAAGTGTCCCCCAGACACATCATGTCATGCATCGTTTACTGGAGATGTTTTTAAAGCCACCATTAAGAAACAAATACTAAGACTGATTAATACCAACACATATGCTCTTGGGATGTTCCTAACCATAACCATGTATTTTAACTTACCAATATTGCCAAGGGACTCTTATCTTCTTGTTCTCTGCCAGATCCTATGCTATAGTGAAAGGTGATGGAGGAGGAGGCAGGACATGCCCCTTTGTTTAGAGCCAGCTACAAGAAATTGGTTTTCTTTGCTCAAACACACTGGATATCTTGTGCAAGCTGCATCATCTTGCAGTGCAGGTTAGCCACTGCACATGTAACATTGTGAGGAAAATTAAGAATAAATGCAGAGTTCTGCAGCCCTTTCTAAGCAAGTGAGGGAGAAGGACAGTAAATCAGGTCCCTTCTCCATGTGCTGCTGGTCTTGGATATTAGCTACATCACATGATATTAAGTGTGATGAAGGTCCACCCTGGAACCAGAGTCACAGGACACTCCATGTCCCTTCCTATGCCATTGCATTGATGTAGGGTCTGAAGGTGGTAGTTCCCAATGAGCTCTGGGCTCTGCAATACCCTTGCAGTCTCAGTTAGGTATCATTACTTCCATGCCATTTTGCAAAACATTCCAAGTGTCTCATGAAGGTCTCTACATTCTTGTTAACCTTTATTTTTTTAGTAACTGAGAAAAAACAAGGCACAGATCATAACAGGTGAAGAGAGCCATTGCACGCACATCGATTTTACCAAAGCAGTGCTAAAAGCTGAAATAAGAGCACCACAGCAGAGCTGCAGGCAAACAACCATCTTTTTTTCTAAGTTGGTTCCTGCACAGCACCAAAAGTGTGTGGCCCTTGTGTTTGTCACAAACTACTCACATCTACCCAAAGCTGAACACTCCACAGCCAGAAGAGACAAAACCACTCCACAGATACAACTTTATAGTATAAATCAAAAGAGAGGAAATATTGTCCATGCAGACACCCAATCCCTTATGGGAAACAAATATGAATCCTTTATAAACACATTTTTTAAGGAGTACTCTGAGAAGATACAGTGGGGATGCTGCAGTCAACATGATGGTAAGAACCTCACGCAACACAGCATCTCAGGAAAGGCTTTAACCTCAACCTCATAAGTACTGTCCATCAACAATTCCATGCATAACACCTCAGAAAGTTTAATTACCACTTAAGAAATGGAAGACTAAATGAGCTATGTGACCTTTCCCACCCCAGATCCTGTAGGTCACCATTATTTAAGACAACTGGGAGCCTGAAAAGCTAAACATTAGTGTTGGCAGATGAACAGATGGATGGATTGCTGCCAACACAATCCATCTTCCCACTTGCCTCTGTAGGACTGGGTGACATTCAAAGCTAACTACTTCCCTATGCAGAGAGAAATGCACACGATGCAATGAGCAGGCTTTAAATAGGGCTCATCAGCTGGCAGGACCAGTGGCCAAATGCTTTATGGCTGCTGTTTAATGTTGCAGGCGAGGCTGTAAAAAAGAGGCACCAGGCTGTGACAGGAGTGGGGATTGTAGTGACCACAGTGGATTAGCTGTAAGCCAACCTCTGAGCAAGTTGTACAAATCTGTCAGGATGCTGTCATTTTTCCTTTGTGCATAAATGCTCTAAATCTAATTAACCTTTTAATCAGAGCAGATAAAATTGTGGTTTTATCATCAAAGGGGATGTTTTATCTACAGTTACAAGAAAAATTTCCATCTCTGCTCAACTTGGATTTTTTTTTTTTTTTTTGCTTGAGGCTCTATGAGTAAATTTCCCAAGCACTGAAAAACAGAAAAGAGTAAAGTAGGAAATTTCTCAACACAGCCAGTTACTGTGCAGATATCAGCTCGCCTGATGCCAGATGGGACTCAGTCCAGAGCTTTCAGATCCAGCTCAAATACCTGTTGCCTGAGCACAGAGGATGCTCCTGCTCCCTGACTGGGGAGGGCCCAACAGGAGCTGTGATGTCCTGTGCCAGTATGAATCACATCACCCTCCCGCATGGAGAGGGCACCAAAGCCCACAGACACCCACATATTCAGGACTTTCTGGTGTTCAGCAAGGATTAAAAAAAAAAAAAAAAGAAAAATAATTTCCTACATCTACTAGCTGTAGCAGGCTGTACTGTCAGCTACCAGATTTTCTGCATTGTCTGGCAAACATCAGTACCACTGACAAAGTCACCCAGCACAGATAAGTGCAGAAATAACCCCATCAAGNGTACATGAATTCTCCAAATTTTTAGAAATATTGAGATATATTTTTCTAAATAATTTCTAAATTTCTATTCTACAAATAACTCTAACATGTACCTTTGTGCCTACAGTACCCCAAAGAACAAAGATTGCTGTCTCTGACTAATCTACAATATCACCCAGATCAGACTGTATGTTGAGGGGGTTTTTTAAAGTGGTTGAAGTCTTCGGGATTTTCTGCATCGTCACCCAGCACAGACAAGTGCAGAAATAACCCCATCAAGATCTGAACCTGGGACTCCAGGCAAATGAAGCTTCCTGACTAACCCACTGCAGCATCTGCTTCACTGAACTTGCCTGTGTAATATGAACCAAAAAAACACGCAATTCCATTTACTATTGTCCATATGCCACCTCTAAATATACTTGCATATTAGCATTTATGCAACTTTCAGTACAAAATCCATATGGCTGCTTTCAGCAACCAGCAACGGCAAGAAGGATAAGTTGCAAACCGAGCCTGGAGATGGAGCTTCTAAAGATTTCTTTCTGAGCACCATGCGACATTTGTTGCAGACAGACAGTGATGGAAGTTGTTACAACCTCCACCAGATGGACCACATTTTTTTTCTTTTCTGCACGAAGCTAAAATACATTTCTTTTATGTGAAACGTCTCCTTGTGATCCCTTTGGAATAGAACTTGGGTAGCAGAGCAGATCCAAGCCTAGGCTGTGGAACACTGGAGGCTCTAATTACTTTGACCAGCCTCATCCAGAACCTCCACCCTTGCTCCTGCCACCCACTGGCCTAGGAGCTGCATTTAAGCCCTTCCTTGGCTTAGGCTGTATGTGGGCTGGTTCTGACCTGCTCAGCTTGACATCAGAGCTGTGTTCTAGCAAAATATTTCTCTGGAGCCTGTTGGCTCAACAAAGACACATATTCACAAGGCTCACTCTGCTCTTCCAGTTTAGGTGCAGTGGGACTCTGCCCCTTTTCCAAGGTTCCTGTCTCCACCTGCCCTGCTGCCTGGCTTCTACCTCACCTCCTTTCCCAAAGATGGCCATCCTAACTTGCTTCCTCATAAGGAGTTTTCCAAGCCCTTGTGGTTGGTAAGTATCACTTTCCTCAGTTAAACAGAAGAAAGACATGTTCACATGGAACAGCAGAGTAGAAAATGAAGAGTTTTCAAAGGTCTCACGCAACAACCACTGCTGGTAGACCTTCCAAGAGGTAGGAACAAAGCAACTCAAGCCTGTCACAAGTGGCCTTCTGACTAGCAAACCAATTTAGACCCTTTGAATGTTAACAATTTGCTTTAACAGATAAAGGGTAAACATGTGTTTGTTGACACTGCCTGAATCACAGGAATAAAACATGGCAGCCAACTACTTCTACTTTAACCATCAAGACTTCCAAGGCCATTAAACTTTCATATCCACTGAAAGAAGGCGGCTACGTGCCTGTAAGAAACTGCAGTCAGAGAGGTAAATCAGGGGCTTCATGATGCTGTTACTCCCAGATGATGGGTTCTTAACTCCCAGAATTGTTGTATCCCTTGTGGGCACATGCTGTGTTAGACTTAATCTTGACAGATAGCAAGGAATTGATCACAGGAATAAAACATAACTGGTTGCTTAGTTACCAATGATCGCTACACAGTTACATTTGATGTGTGCAAACAGAGTCCAGTGCAAACCAATTATCCATCATTACAACTCTAAAATGTCAACTTCAGAGAGCTGAAAACAACGGTGAGCCAGGTAATAACGGGAAATTTGAGTAGAAAAATAAA
Organism: Pachyramphus minor; assembly: GCA_013397135.1. Lineage (NCBI taxonomy): Eukaryota > Metazoa > Chordata > Aves > Passeriformes > Tyrannidae > Pachyramphus > Pachyramphus minor. Next base: position 1,866,675 of record VYXB01000994.1, read on the forward strand.
AATTATAATTGGGAGCTTTTTTCCCCCTAAGTGTTTAAATAGCCACAATCCTGTATCTAAGTAAATTTATTGTTTTGAAAAAAAATAGTATTCTTGTTTATTGGGAAAGTGAAAGCAAGCATGTTATGTGTGTAAACACCGGGAAAATAAAAAGTAGTAAATAAAAATGACAAGCTAAGAATTGCACAAAACTGATAAGTGGAAAAAAAGACATAGGGAGAATTAAAGAGCTTCAGGATTAATGATGGCAATAAGGAGCTGAAATATGTTAGGTCCTAAAAACAGCATGGTGTCATTTCAAAAATGAAATGGGGGCTGTGATGATTAGTGAGAATGGCTTGGGCATGGGAAACAGCCCTATGTCTGTCTGAGGCAGACTTGAAGAGCCAGCAGGTACAATGGTTGCAGGGATCTGCAAATTTGCCTCCCACTTCTTGAAACACAGATATATGGATATTGCTCTTTAATATACTGTGGGAAGGACACTCTTATTTCTCACAATTAGGTGCTATTCTTTCATGCTCCATCCCTAAAGATCAAATCATTAAACCCCCTGTAAGTGTGACCTTCCTTTATCAAGGTCTGTTTTTCATTAATCAATCAAACTGAGCCTCGGTGCCAGATCTGTGGATAAACTGCTGAGCTTGGATGCCTCACCAGCAGCACACTCATGAGAGTGTGCACCACAGAGATGCTGACAGGTTAGATGCTATGGGCTACCCGTGCACTGAATTTATCACCCCAGCTGTAAACAATTCATTCTTAGAGTTGCTTGTGTCCAGCCTCTTTCCTCCTCAGCAGTTCATCTTCCCTCTCCTGAAATACATAATAGCAAAAGCAGCTACAGAGATTTCTGCCTTGCTTGCATGTGCTGTAACGTGCAGCTATGCTATATCTGATCATGTCCTAATGCCAATGTAATTTCTCTGAATACAGGAATAATCAGAGCTGGATGTAGCCATGGTAGAAATGGGTTTGGGCTGAATGGTCTGCTTCTCTCCAGCAAAAACTGCATGACCTGTGTAAGGAGGGATAAGGACTATAAGTGCTCAACCTTCTAAAAAACCTGGGCTGGAGAAATACCCTGTCCTAAGTAACCTGCAGTTTACAGAGGAGAAGAGAAAGGAGGAAATGGGTCCTTCTCACCTCTTTATGCAATGCAGCACAATATAATAAAAATAAATTCTATAGGGGGCATACAGCACCTTTTTGCCTTTGACTCCCTTATGAGATTAGTTCGTATTTGGCCAGAAGAGAGGAAGCAAAAAACAGAATAAGCAATTTTGACATTGATAATGAACAGAGAGAAGCATGTTCCTGCCTACTCAAGAGGTGTACAGAAAATGCTACAAGTGCTTCCGGGCCAGAAAGTATCTTCTGCTGTTGAGTTTGAGCAGAAGCTGAGGGAAAGACAGGTTACAGCAGTCACCAGACCAGCTCAGCGTTTGCTGTGGAAGCTCTTGCACTGTGAAGAAGTTTATCAGCAGCCTGGACAGGATGTCTGCAGAGAGATGCTGATTGTGTATGCATGTGTTACATAGATGACTGATCCATGTAAGTGCTTTCTAAATGGGATTGGTTCATAAACACCAAAATCTGACTGCTCTGGAGAAATATTAGAAATATGAGAGACCTAAGAACAATTTCATGAGAGTGAGTCTGTGTAAAAGATGGGAAGTGCCTCTCTCAGCTGCTGTGGAGTCCAACCCATCTGTCTGAAGGGTTACACTCTGCTCTGGGGGTCAGCACGTAGCAGCTGAGTCCATTTCTGTAGATGCAAAGCCATCTTCCAAGTGTAAAGATAGAGCTCTGTGACCTCCTGAGAGATGGGGGAGTTTGGTTGCCTCTTCTGCCCACTGTAGATCCACCCCAAATTAGCACCGTCTGCTACTAATCTCTTGTTTACTATCAAGGCCCTCAGGTATGTAAACCTGGACCAAATGGGAAAAGTCACAGGAAATAATGGGCTTACCTCATCACATCCAAGCTGGCAACACTGCTGAGATCATGGTGGAAAACTTGATTTATTAAAATTGATGAAGGAACTGGCTAGTCTTGAATAATTCATTATGTATCAGCTGCTGCTGAGGTAATAGGAGCTCAGCAAGATCCTCTTAGTGGATAGCACAGTGCCTAAAATCTTTAAATAAGATGAAGTCAAAGACTGCCTAGTTAAAGATTGAAGGGCTTTCTCCGTGTGAAGTGAGGCCCTGATTCCTGCTGCTGAGGTCATCCAGCTGTGAAAATCACCAAGGTCTCTCAAATGGAAGCCAGCCTGCTAACATCACTGATATTTGCCAGGGCATGAAGCATTCTGCCTCAGCCATCAACTTCTGCACAATGTAATGGCTCAATTTCTCGCAATTCTTACTGAAATCAGGTTTAGTTTTTGATATTTTCCATAAGCTAGGGATGTCCGAGGGTGTTGGCTTGCTTTTCTGATCATTATGTATGAAAATAAATCAGCCAGACAGGCAAAGAAGTAGGCACTACCATCTGAGTACACAGATCTTAAGGTCCAATCTCTGCTACTGCTCAGGGCTTTTGTCGGCACCAGCAGAATCGAATTACTCACACACAGACTGGGCAGTGTCAGGGCTGGATTTTGGAAGCATGTCAGAAGCCCTGGAACAGAATTCTGCTAACTTAATCTGGTGCCACTTGATGAAACAAGGGCTCGTTTTCAACTCTGCTGAAGTCAATGGTAAAACCTTTGATAAATGTGTAAAAGCAACAGCAAAATCAGGAACTGTAATTAGATGGCTGATACTCTTCTTCCTGTATGTCCTCCTGCAGAGGTCAGAAGAATTGTAACTAATAAAGAGGAAAGACAGATAAATGGAATGAATGTGGCCCTGCCTCCCAGCTGCTGACATGGGGGTCTCCTAATGCAGTCACAACATTCTCTGCTATCCACAGCTAAAGACCCTCCCTGAAATCCATCACTTCCTCTCTTTCCAACTGGTGATGATGGGAACTGGCCCCATAGGCCAGTACTGTTCTCAGCTCCAGCTCTGGTTTGCATTGCCTTCCTTTGTCCCCCACCAGGCACCTGGGAATCTGTGAGGCGCTGATGGTACAGCACCTCTGGATCATTAAGACAGGTGGGCAAGACAGCTTTTGACTTACGATCCTGATGAATACAGAAAGATCCCAATGCCTTACTGATTTCCTCCAGCCAGATTTTATTTCCAGATGCCATGTCTGCTGCAGCCAGAGCAGATGATTTTAGCCAGGCCTCAGTGTCTGAAGTATTTTGGTAGAAGCACTCCGATGTACCACTGGCATCATGAGACACCTGACCTAGCCACAGAAGACTGCCAGTCTCCTCTCCTCTCCAAAAATACTGCTTCATCAATCACTTGCGAGAGTGTTTTAAAAATTAAAGCCAACTCCCCTTGCCTTGAAATGGAGGCAGCACTTTCTCCTCTTGCTGTCTGTTAATAGCCTCTCTGGCTGACGTCACAGGACACTGATTTACACTCCTGAGCTTTTTATGGACGCAGGTTAAGATCACTTAGAGAAGCCACAAACTGAAGTTGTGACTTTTCACTCCGAGTGTGTGAATGAAGCAAATACTGAAAATCTCGCAGCTGTGGGCTGGGATATGCTGTAAACAGCCTGTAACTTGGTAACATGGGAGACTGACATCTGGTTCCCTATCTGACCAGACAAGACACTTCAATTCCTGTGTTTCAGGTCTGCTATCTGTAAGAGGAGAAAATAAAACTACCTTCCAGCATCTACAAGAACTCTCCTTGCATTCTCTGAGCACCAAGAAAAGTTGGGTTTTGTAAAACTGAAGTATAATTACCTGGAAATAACTGAACTCTGAGACCTGTGTTCAAGTACCACAACTTCAAGCCACTGTCTGAGGACAAGTCGGAATGGCTCAGCTATCTCAAGGGACACGGTGTCTTCCCCTCTGAAGCAGTAATAAATGCAGGTATGTGGGCAAGGACAGGACTGTGGTATCAGAAGACCAGTCCATGACCCATATGTGCCTCTTTTAAACACCACCAGCATCACTGTGTGTGTGGCTGTGTCTTTGCATCTGCTTTTGGCCTTCATCATTGGATTTTTTCCTCCTTTTCCTTCTTTCTTTCCTTTTTTTTTTTTTTATTTTAAACAGACATCTGTTATCTTCTGGAAAGGGCATCTGACTAGTTGCTCTGGGAGCTGGTTTAGGAGGCATAGTGTCCCTGTGACCTGCCAGACAACAGCAGTTGCCATGGGGCTTCCTTTGCTTTGGTCCTTCAGGAGACCAGCTGGTATTGACAGCATTTTCCCTAAGGAGGGCATCATTCCTGAGATACATTCAGGTGAGAGTGCTTCAGGGAATTCCAGCTGGGAGGTGAGAGTAAAGGATTTTATAATTAAAAAAAAACTCAACCACAAAACACCACACTACCAAAACCACAAAACCCCAAATCCTAGAGGAATTACTTTCAAGTAATTCTGTGAGGTAGGAAGAGAAGTAAGGAAGCAAGAGTTTTACCAGTTCCAATATAATCCTATTTTTTCCAGGAAGATATTAAAAGTCTGTTTCAATGCAAAGCATTTTGGGGAAGGCTGGAGGCTGAAGCCTGTTCAAACATTCACCTGGTTTCAGTCAGGATAGAATTAGTTTCTCATCCTAAACCGTGAAAAAAGTTAGAGAAGGGCACAAAGCAGCCTAGTTCTTATTCCAGGTGGAAAGGAAGGCAAATGAAGAGACATTTGTTACTCTGGGGTACACATGAGGGAGGCAAGGTCCTTTCTCCCAGTTCTGCCCTTGGGGGTGTTTGCTGAAGGCACACTCAGGGCCCAGCTAAGTGTGAAGCCTGGCTTGTCTACACAGCAAAATGAAGAGAAAAAAAATTAAATGCTTTTTTATTTTCTCTAAGGATATGGTGGAACTAAGCCAGAAGTGTGTATTTGTATTGCTTTGCCTAAGGCAGCATAAGCATCTTCTCTGGTGAATCACTAGGTCCCCAAAGCTCTTGCTCCTCCTAAATAAATGCCGAGTATCCTGAGGAAATGCTGCCAGGTACAAGGGTACTGTGACACTGCTGGGCATGATGGGTATCCATGCTTAAGGTCTGCAGGATTCTGCCCCAAGCTCCCTAGGATGATGAGGTTTGGGATCTAATCCTCAGAATCTGACTTTTCACAGTGTCCCAATTTACCTCAGTTTTTCTGCTGAGTGCTATTTTTTGAACTTACATAAAGCCTTTTCTCAATCTTTTGCCCAGTATCTTTCGGGAAGCTGGTTAGAGAAGTTCCTCACTGTTAGGGGCCAACATGAGCAGGATGTTGGCAGGCAGGTGCACAGGATAGCTTTCACCTGGACGTGATAGGAAGACAGAAGATTGCTGCCACCATGATGCTATGGACAAGTCATGCACAGCAAGGTTTGGAAATTAAACTCCTGCAAGATGGAAATAAAGGGGATAGGGGCAAACCCACCCAGATATGTCTGAGGCTTCCTTGCAGCTACAGTAACCACACTGACATGCACTACATTAAAACAAAGCTCAACTGTTTTGATGTTAATTGCTGGCTGCTTTAATTGGATATAGGCTTCTAAGTCCTGGAGTCAGCTGTGTGACAAGACAAACTGATATTTACCTCCTCACTGCTTTATCTTGGCTTGCCCAGTGCTGCAGGGTCAGTACACATGTTCTCATGTATTAGAATTGTCCACAGAGATGATGGATTTTTTTGCAATTGAAGTTAAGTAACATTTTATGTCTGAAGGGACTGTTCAGACTCCAGTTTTAAGCAAAGCTACTCCAGCGTAGGTTCAGTTTCTGCTCCAAGGAACACCTCCAAGGCTCTGATAACCATCAGCAGCAAACACAATCACTGAGCTGCTGGGCTACTCACTGGTAGTGCAGAGACTGCACTTGGATGCCCAATGGCCTCTGATTGATGATGTGACACCTCCATCACTCACACAATGCAGTCAGTGTCCCTCTGGACTTGCTGAGGGGCACAGCAGCCTCATGCTGTAAGGACACGTGGAGCTGGAGTATTTAGTTACCACAAAGGAGTGGTTGAGGACAAGGAAGCTTTCTAAGATGAGTCTTGAAACACCAGGCTTCCTGCTGCAGCCCATGCCATTGGGCTGGAATGTGGAAGAACGCAGGGCTGCTGAGTCCAACTTTCATTTTTCTCCTTTGGTTCTTTCCTATCCAAGATGATGTAGCATAAGAACCCCATGGAGGACAGAAAACACCCCTGCTGCTTCTGAGCACTGCCCTGCCCCACGAGCTGACTTGGTTAGGTGAACACCAGGTCTACAGCCAGGCCCTGAGAGCCACCAGCAGGCAGGAGCTGCAGGCTGTGTGGGGCAGAGTAAGCATGAGGTTCCAGGCTAGGGCTGGCTGTGCACTTGCACCAATTCACTGGTACACCCAGCCTGGCTCCAGGGGTGTCTGAGTCTGTGGAGCAAATTTCTGCTAACGGGGCTGCAGATTATCTTGCAGTCACCTCTGTTACAACACTGTCTCAGCCTCCTAATCTCAGCCTCTGGTAGGGCTTTGTACTGAGAGAACTCAGGCTCCGTTCCTCATCTGCATTACAGCTTCAGTGATGTAAAAGCAGAGGAAAAAAGATATCAAATACTCGGCATCAAGGAGTGCTGGGTATTTTTCCAAAGAAAGTGGAGGAGGATCCCTCAGTAGATAAGAGTCTCCGTGCTGCTGCTCCTCCTCTGCTGCTCCCCCCCAGCTACCTTGCACATGGGGACAGGGGCAGGGGGCTGCCACTGCCTTGAGAAAGGCTTCCTGGACACATGTGTGCTCAGAGGAGCACTGCTGGGAGACACTTCTGACTGCACTTCTCCTTCCTTGCAGGACAATTCCCCTCAGAGAGGACCATCCTCTGTGCTGGGCACAAGTAGGTTCATCTGCATCCAATGATCACAAACCCACCCCCTCACTCAGTGCATCAAACAGAAAGGAAGCCAGGAGACCTGGACTATTGCATAGGGAAAAGCAGTTCCACAGGCTCCAGTTTATCCGCATTTACCTGCATGTAAACAACCTGCTCAGAAGCAAACAAAGGTACCTGATTTTGGCTACTTCTGGAGTGAGGAGGACACTGCATGGGGTACAGAGCGACCAGGAGAAGCTACAGTGAAATCAGCCACCTCTTCAAGCCATTTACCGCATCACAAGGCAGGATGAATCAATAATATGTATTGAGCTGGGAAAGTTAATCTGCATCCAGAGCATCATAACAAATTAAAAGGAAATAAAATCAGTACAATTCCACTGGCTCCCATTACTATCACAGTGGAGAGTAATTAAAATCCATGGGCCAAATTCAATGCTGGAAGATCTCTCCTGAAGCCAAAGGTACCATACAAGGGCACTGCTTTTTCCAGATGCTTTGTATTTCAAACAGCACCAGGAATGGCAAAATGAGCAGAGAGGACAGGGCAGGGTAAGAGTGGAACCTATCTGGGAGCCAGGCATTCAGCTCCTTGCTGTTCCTCATTTGGAGTCAAGCTGCATGCCTGCTGCTTGATGCACTGAATCTCAAAAGCTCCAGGCATTTGAATGTGGGAACTCCTCTCTCCTTCCCACTCGTAGGCACAGCCACCCCTTCTACATACTCTTAGTTCCTACAGAAACTCCTTTTCCTAACACAGAGCACCCTCTGCTATCCTGTTGCCTGATAAGGCTCTTAAACCCATCTTTCTGTGCTTTCCTATAAACTCCTCATCTTTGACCCACACACACCCCTGATGAAGAAGCTGAAGGAGGGCTGTCAACTATCACTTGCCCCAGAGCCACAGCCACTTGCACTCCCATTACAATTCCGCTCCAACCTGTGTTAATTATGAGCTGGAGCTGTGCCATAAAGCAGGAATTCAATTTTAGGCAGCATCTGCTGCCCCAACCTTGGTACCCTGTCCCTCTGTGAGGCCCCACTGCCCCACAGCCAAGGCTCTGTTGGCTCAGTCCAGCACCTGATTCTTGTTCAGTGGAAGGAGAATGTGTGAAGCACAGGAAGCACATCCCTCACCACCACACACAATTATCACTGTGTCCAAATAATCAGCGTGAGGTGGGGACACAGCCACCACACTGACACCCAGCAAGGCAAGTGATGGTGACGGGCAGTGGGACTGCGGATGTGAATGCAAAGTTGGGTTCACACGGCTCAGGGATTGGAAATTGCCATCAGAGAGAGGCAATGGATAGAACAAATCTATTTGTGGAAGTCCTATAGCCCATGTGAAGCAAAAGATTAGATGTCAGCATGCTTGTCCAGCTTTCACCTCTGTGAACCTCTTATCTCGTGACCACACCCTGTGCGTGGCTTCCACTTCTGGAAGCTGTGCCGATGTCAGCAGGATTATGCAGCTACTAAACACCATGTGTGGCAAACTCCATCCTGCACACATACATTGCTGCTGAGGACTTTTACACGTGGACATGTTTACCATACAACAATTATGGTAATCCACAGAGATAATCCAAAGTGGGTTGTTAATGCTATTTTACAAATTGATGTACTCTGGTCCTGCAGGTAGAACCATGAACTAAGAGTTGTATTTCCAGATATACCATGATCTTGTGCACTGTCTGCAAAGGTGGACATCTCATTTGACCTGGTCTTACTTCAGTATGCCTTTCAAAAGTTCAATCACTTTACTAACACATATCCTCCACATAACTATGTTCAGATTCACAAATTAACAGTACAAAAGCCCCATTCTTACAGGTCTTCAGCGCCCATATTCACAGCCAAATTATCACAGAATGTGCTTCATCATTTCACCAAGAATAAGTGCTCACATCTTTCAAAATAAAATCAAGGAAAGCAGAGACCCTCTGGAAGTCTACACCTTAAATAAGCACCTGTCTATGAGCCAACCTCCTTAACTTCTCTGATTTCCATCTGAAAATAGCAGACCATCTCTCCTGGTCCAGAAGGCCACAGATCCTAAGAATGGAGAGTATTTTTCTCTTTATGGTGGGGTAGGAACATAATTTGCAAGGATGTGCTACCTATCATATACATATATATATGTGTGTGTCTGTGTGTATCATCTGCCTTTCCTATTGCAACAACTTTGATTTGATTTCTATAATATTTATACATTCTTCAAAGGGATTAGTCTTTATTGTAGTGTTAGCTTGAGGCACAACTGGAGTTTTGACCTGAATATTACTTCACTCAAAAAGGACTGTGTTCTGACATGGTCTTTATGAGGTGAGACACAGGTAAAAGCATGGCTCTTACGCAATGAGGAAATAAAGTTGCTGACTCTCACCCCTCTGGCCTGTGCAGAGTAAGGAGCTTCTTCCTGTGGAGGTCAAAAGCCATCCTATTAAAAAAAAAATCCAAGCTATGCAGTAATGCACACTGCACTGTCATAAGCATGGAGGGGATGGCTCATGTGGCTGTGGGCTGTGTTGGTGCCTGCAGTTTCTTCTAGCTGGGTTAGTTCTGTTTTATGGATTTACTTCACACTACTGCTGTAATGAAGAAAAGCCTCAGGAGTGTGTTGAGAGCCAGAAGCAGAAGTGTTGCAGAGTTATTGCTCTATTGCCTGCATGTGACCAGAAATAGTGCAGCACTGTGCAGACAAGCTATGACTGTGTCCCTTGGGGACGTGGCTGTATGGCACCCAGCTAAGGACAGAACCTGGAAAAGAGGGCAGGAGATTCTCACGGAAAGACAGGACTAGCTGTGGAGTCAGTAGACCTGGTTTTCAGAGCCAGGAATGAGATGTCAGCTTTTCCTATACCTGCTGGAAGGTGTTCCAGACTCCAGTGGCAGATCTAACAAGCAAGCTATGCACCTTAATCTTAAAAAGCTGATCAGCTCAGCGGCTGCTTATCTGTACAAAGGCTTCCATGGCCTACTCTTTCAAAAACAGATTTTTTTTTTTCTTTTTTTTCTCCTGTGACTCTGCCTGATGTTTGTTTTCAATGATCCTGAGCTTTCAGGGAAGCTGAAGTATTGACTTGTGAGGTCTCCCTACTGCAGGTATGGCTTCTGCAAGCACAAAGCACCAATTTCCAAAACCGTGTTTAGCCCCTAAACTAGGAAGAGAAGTGTTGCACTGGGGCTTACAGACACATTATCTTGTGTTGTGGAAACCTGAGCCCTGATTATCCACAGAGAACAGAGCTGTTGCAACAGCTGTGGTAAAAAATGGGGCACATCAGAGCAAAACAGTTAAGTACCGCAAACCAGGACTCCTGAGGGAATGCTCTCATCTTCCTGTAATTGAGAGGTCTCAGTTCAGGCCTGAGTGTTTTTTCAGGTTAGACTACCACAGCACACATTAGGAGTGAAACTGTATTGATCCTTTATGAGAAGCAGTTACCTTCCTGCCTCTTACAAGGCCCTTTTTTGAAAAGGGTTTTTCAAGAGGGACCTCACCTGGAGAGAGGTTGCTTCCGTCTACTCCTAGAAGCAGGTTGGAAGGATCAGCCACACCACCATGAATTACAGGAGTATTTCAGCACAGAGCTGACTGATACCCCGAGGCACCAGTGTGCTGTTAGTCCAGGGGGCTCAGCTTCAATCCAGTACCAGCCATGGCTGGTGCTAATTCTGCTCCAGCCAAACTCTAAACCATGCTTTGCCTCTAGACCTCTGTGGAGTTTACTGAGCAAGATGCCAAAGATGTAAAGATCCTTAAGATAAGCAAGGACTTGATTAGAGGGAACGGTAGGCAAGTTGTCCTTGCAATAAGCTACAAAGCCAGAGGTTAAATCTGTCACAGCAGCTCCAATGGGCTGTGACACTAGAAACTAACATGTACACTTCTGTGCTAGGTCTGAATGGAGCTGTCTCTACTCAGTGTCTGAGGGCCTTTAATTCCCTTTTTCCTGGGGGAAGAACCTTGCATAAAAAGTTCAGCTGTGTGTACTCTGAGTCTTGTGAATCACTCGCTTGTGGTCAAAGCCACTGTCATCTTTCAGTTGCTAACTGGCTTCCTAAACATGCCTACAGAAACAGTCAGATTGCTGTGTAGTAAACAAATTACTTCTGACAGGGTACTGCCAGCACTGCTCCCAGACGCCGGGGAAGCCACAAGATGGGCTGCACAGTGTCTGACTGGAGCAGCTCTAGCACTGCATGCACAGCTAGTGCAGTGTCAGGCTGCTTCTGCAAGCACTGACAAAGAACCAAGCTTGTAAACTCCCACTACCATCTGCTGAAGCTTCATATCCCAAAGGAAAAATGGATTCTTGCTTACATGTATCTTTAAGCATTTCAGCAGCACAGAAGACAAGGGCGTAGACGCTCTCTCCGGCTAAAAACACAAAGCCATGTTTTTATTTTTTAAGAAAAAAAATTACTGCTGCTCCTTGACTTCCCATCTAGGACAGGAGATGGAGAAAGATTTCAAAAGCTTTAGAACCTTTCATTACTTCCTGGAGAGAAATCCTTAGGACAAGTACTGTTTAATTCCTGATCAAGTTATTTCTAGAATGTGAGGAAATTGTCTCAAACATAGGTTCCAAAGGTCTGCAGAGGGCCCCGAGATGTTTCAAGGCAAAATGATTATCAGCAGACAGTAGAGATCTTTTTTTTTCATTTTCCCCTTGTGCTTCACCTTGAAGCAGCTGTTAGCAAAGTCAGAAAACTCCTTTGCCCCTCAGTGTATTTAACACAGCCTTGGCAAAGGGACTGCAGTCTGTCAGCTCATGAATATGGGAATTGCCTAATTCTCCAGCTATTCTTATTACCTCAGCCTGAGGGTCCCAGCTTTCTATAACTAATTCCTGAAATCACAGACTTCCCACTGTCCTTGCTGTCCTTGAGCACCAAATTGCTCCTCCTCATATAACTGATGCTGTCGCCTGCTGTGGTGCCACAGATTTTCCCAGGGCCCTCCCTTAGCAGGGATGGCACTGTGGACAAGCCTACTGACCCCAGCACTCCTGTGCTGTTCCCAGGGTACTTACTCTTTGTTGCTGTAATTTACAGTAGGATGTGTGGAAAATAACAAATGCTGCATAGCCCCGTGCACTGCTCGGGCTGGCTGAACAGCTCTGAAGCCTGGGCAGTGGGTTGCAGGCTGGCAGCAGTAATGCAATCCAGCCCCAGCAGCAGAGGAGATCCTCACCCTGTTCCTACAAGCTGCAGAGCATCCTGCCTCCCTCTGCATCCCACCTCATCTGCGACTCCCACAAAGTCTTGGGATTTGCAGGGCCTCCCATCTGTCGCTTCATTTTTCGCTCAGTGTCACATATGTTCTCAGTCTACCTTCCCTCTCTGTGCCTATGTACCAGTTTTCTACCTCTTCTGTTATTTTTCCTAATATCACTGATCCTGCCAGCCATGTCCAGCCTCCCAAGACTCAGAGCTAAAGCTGTTCCCGTGCTGGAAGGTGATAATGGCTGCCAGGAACCAGCTGTTTGGGCCACTGCAAACTGCAAGGCAGATGGAAGCTGAGGCTGGGATAATTATGAAGGAGGGACTGCAGAACTTGAGGTTTCTTGGCTAGAGGTGCCTAGTTTATTCCCAGAGACAAATGGGCGTATCCTCTGAATGTCAGTGGGTGACATGGGAGCAGGAAAGTCAAACTGTGGACAGTTTCCAATCCTGGCTGTGGAGTGCTGCATGTGATGCCTCCTCATCTCACAAACACCCACGGCTGCTGCTGCCAAGCTGCTCTGGACAGACAAGTAGAATGTGCTCCTGCACTGCAGTGGCAGCTGAGGAAATATCCATGCAGGGCACAGGCAGGTTAGAGCTTTTCTCGTGGGCCAGGAACTACAGCAGCATGGGCTGTATTGCATCAGGATCACAGCAAGGTGGGAAAAAAACCTATTAAGTTCTTCCTGTTTCTATTTTTAGGATTTTTTTTCCCTAGAGCTTGCCAAAAGGGTAACTGCATCAGAGGAAAACAAAAACTTTAGCAGTTCTTCATGGTTCCAAGCTGGCCCATTCAGAAGCTGTAGCAGGAATCACCTTGCAAGTCCATAAGTTTTGTAATCAGAACCTCCCTTTCAATTAGTCATGTTTTATGGCTGTAAACACAATAATTCCATCAATACTATGGAACAGTCATGTTGCATTTGCATTAACATAAATGAGTGCTGATGTGCCATAGAGCTAATCTGATATGACAGTAATTGGCTGATGCCCAGTCATGGAGGCCCTGGAGCTACACTTGCTCTCTCTAAAAGAACTGTCCTCTGAAACACTGGAAAGGAAACAAACTGTGATACCATATTTTGCCTGCCAGTAATCAACAGTGCTTCTTGCACCTGCAGCACCCAGGTGTTTGGGGTTGGGGGTTACTTGTTTGCTTGGAGGGGATGTAATAAAGCGGAACTTGATCTCCTTGGAACTTAAATATTTAGAAACCAGGACTTCCAGAACACCTTGTTAGATTAAATCAGACTCAGCAAGCACCAAATGAATATCAAACTCAGAAAAGCCCTAAAAGCATTCAATCTGCTCCTTTCCTCTGTGACTACTGGTGGCTATACATCATCACCTAATCTGCAGTAGGCTTTTCTCACACAGATAAAGAAGCTTAAAACTTTATAAATGCTTTGGGGCTAATGTTGTTGTCTTGTGCAGTGCCCTACACACAGGCGCAAGCCTTAAATCTGAGACTGCAGCTGGAGTCCTCTGGTTAAAGGCCTTAAGGGAGATAAAAATAAGCAATGCCTAAGGATGTGAACCAGGTCTTAAACACAGCCCACCTCCTGTCTGGGCCATGACTCAAAAACAGGCTAACAGGGCTAGGATTGGGCGTCTTCACAGTTACAGTCACAATAGGAACCACTTACTTTGCTTTCGGAAATATATCCTTTCGAGAGTCTTAGTGAGGAGAGACCCTCTGTCTTTCCAAAGGAAGCTATCAAAGAAATCACAGCAGATACCCAGGCTTTCTGTATTTGTCTCATCAGCTCTGTGCACACTTTGCTATCTGGCTGCACAGTGCCTTGCCTAATGCAACCTCGTCCATGATGGAGCTCTTGGATTCTACCTCAGTACAAACCAGAGAGACCTGTTTTAATCAGAAACCATTCTTCTCAACACTGTGGCACTAAAGGCACATAATTTTCAGCAACATGCAAGAGTACTATCTCAAAATTCCAGAGGATATGTGGCCTGACAGTGCCCAAAACAGCTCCTGGAGCAGCCAGTGAAAGAGAGAATTTTGTTCAAGGCAGTGGAGAAGAGCACCTTAAACAGAGGATCTGTGAGATGATGGTTTAAGTTCTGGATTTGACCTCAATCTTTCTAGGTCTCTGATCTGCTCCCTCATCTGTAAAATGGGATCAATAAAACCTTCCTGACTTGCACCAGTGCTCCCAGTCTTAATTGATGTCTGTGAAGCATTTTGAGAGTGAAAAAAACCATTACCAAGCCCTCAGGCCTTCCTATAATACCAACAAACAACACGGAGTTGTTTGAAATGCTTTTCAGTGCCACAATGACTGGGAAATGAGGGAAGGCAAAAGTGTAGATGCGCCCAGCGCTGCTTTGCTGCAGCGTAAATGAAAATGGTAGGAGTAGGTTTTATAGATTTCCTCCAGGGAATTCTGTTTTCAATAACACAGTAAAACTTCTACCTCTATGCATTCAAACAGATGCCCTTGCTAACACCTCAGGTATCTAAACGTATTATGAACTCGGGAAAATGCATCTTGGAGTTGAAAACGTTATGAATCACATAGAAACGAATTAAGAAATGACTCACTCGGACCCTGCAGATGTAAAGAGCTTGGTGCTGCCTAACCACCCCTTACAGCGACTGAACGCAGACTGGTACCGTGCCCAGCACACGATACCCCACCTTGCACAGCAAAAAAGCCCCAGGCACCTCAGAGGCTCTATCCTGCCGGTTGCAAAGCTGTCCGTGCCTGCGGGTGCAGTTTTAGGACGCGGGAGGAGCGCTGGGGCCGTGTCTGAGCCGGCGGCGCCATCGTTGCCGGCGAGGGGTGCGAGGGGTGCGAGGGTAGCGTGCGGGACCCCCCAAACGAGCAGGTGTCAGCCGGGGGAGGATGGAGGGGCTGGGGAAACCCCTGTGTCCCCCCCCGCTCCCGATGCCCGCGCTGGGCGTGGAGCTGCCGGTGGGACCCGAGCGGCCCCGTCAGACCCGGGGAACGAGACTCAAGAGCATAGATAAACCATAAAGCCCCCGTAAGCCGCCCCGGGCGGGGGACAGGAGGCCCCCGCCGGCCCCGCAGCCCTCCCGCACCGCAGCCATTTGCCTTTGTTGCAGCCCCGCGCCCGCAAGGTGCGGCGGGGCCGGGGCTGAGGATGGAGCTCGCCCCGCGGTCGCTCTCCCCTCACAGCGCAGCAGTGGGGACACGTCCTGCGAGAGCGGCTGCCGAGAGGGACCAGCCCGCCCGCCGCCCGCACCCACCCACCTACCTACCTACCTGCGGAGCCCGCCCGGGACGCGTCGCCCGCCNGAGGGGGCTGAGGGGACCGAGCGGGGGTCCCCGGGGGCCGGCGGTGCTGAGGGGACGGGGCTGGGGGTCCCCGCGGTGCCGGGAGGAGGTGGCCCCGCACGCTTGGCTTTAGGGCGCTCGGCTCTAGGTGCCCGCCCTTCTCCCCAGCCCTGAGCCCCTCCTTCCCCAGCGTGCCAGGCGGTTCCGAGCCGGGCTTCGGTGAACCCCCGGCTTCTTCTTACAGTGCTTGGGATCCCTCATTTTCCATGTCCAGTAGCTTTTCTTTAGACTGGCCACCTCGGGAGTCCCTATCTCCGGCCACAGACCGCACGTTCTTTTGTCCAGCTTCGCGCACGGCTCTGGTGACTTTCCTGACTATCTTCCTGCATCGGTCTCCACAGGCTCTTCTTACACGTGACGGGCAGTCTCGCAGGAAACAGGGGGGCTGCTCTGAGAATAAAGCCAAGGCAGTAGTAATGTCTCCGTTTATCCCTGTTCCTGGGCATAGGAAGGAGTTGTACCCTGCATTTGCAACTATTTTAATTAACCATTCATTTTAGAGGTAACAGTGACAGCTTGAACCCTTCTTCCCTTTCAGTCAGTAAGGACTCAGCAAATTAATGGTTGCTTTGACTGTTTCTAGGCTTAAGTGCTGCAGTTCACTGGTTCTATCATGTAATGCTGGAGTGAGCTGCGCCTTGTTACCCGGCTTGTACATGAGTGTGTGTTCCTCTCGTTCTCAACAGGCAGGTTCTGGGTTGGTGAGGCAGGTTAAAAGGAGATCAGAATTGCTTGTGCTCATAGGTTTTATTAAGAGATCCAGCACAAGTAAAGACATTGCTTCATTTGAGAATGTAATTAGAGAAGAACTAAATTCTGCAGAGAAAAGTTGAATGCGGAGAGAAATAAATAGCATGTCAACTCTGAGCTCTTTCTGTGTGCTCAACATCTTATTATACAAATATTTTTTCTTTCCATGGCCTGTCAGACTCCCATTTCAGCTTAGTAGAATGGGATTTCATGGCACTGGTCTCACAGCATCCTCCACTGAAGGCTCTTAAATTACAAATGCAACAGTAAGCCTCATCTGAGAGAGGAAAAGACAGAAACAATGTGTGCTCAAGGTCACAGAGGAGTTCTCCAGCACAACTTGGAAAAATTGCCAGAGCTGCGGTGTCCTGACCTTGGTCCTCACCTGCCAGACTTTGTCATTCTGTCCCAAGACAGCAGCTGGAGTAAACTCAGCCCTACCTTCAGGGGATGGGAGGCACCTGTCCTTCAGTTCCCCTTGGTCAATCTGGGCCCTTATATCACTCATGTGGTTAACAATCTCTTCATTAAAGGGTTCTTCACTGTGCACAGGGATGCCTAGAGGATGATCTGGTCCTATTGTGCTGTAAAGAAGGATGATAAGGAGAACTTGGAGGCCTGTTTTGTGATGGTCTTTGCAGCTCCCCCTGCAAAGAGCTGCCTCCTTTTATGATGAAGGATAATTTATAAATAGCCCCAATTCCAGTACTTGCAGAAAGCTTCCGTTTCTCCCTGTAGTCAATATACGTGATACTCTGCAGTGGAGAGCAGATGTTTGTACCAGATTCTGCTCCCATGGAAATTGGCCGTAGAAGACTCAGAGGCAAGGGGTGAAATAGCATCAGGGTTATCTCCTGTCCTCAGCTCAGAGCTCCTGTTACAGCCAGTCTGAAAGGCCAGGAGACGCCCTTGGACTCAGGAGCACAGTCTTGAGCGCATGCCTGTGTCTCTGCTGGGGATGAGCATCCTGTTGTTTGCAGAGTCCAGTTACAGCTACAGCTGAAAAAAAAATATCTGCCTGCATAAACAGGAATTTTCCTCAATTTCAGGAGCCAGCAGAGGACACTGCCTTGTCTCTGTCTCTGAAAGGGCTGAGTAATTGTTTGTTTGTTTCTTTGCTGCCTTCTTCCAGCTCCATGACTTTGATGGCACCTTTGGCAGAAGAACAGTCACCGTCCCTTCCATTTTATCCATATCCACCAGAGGATTTTGTTTTCCAGATTGTCTGCTGCCACTGAATCTGTAGCAATAACACTCCTGTATAGCTTTACTTAAGGGAGGGAAGAAACAAAACCACATGACAAATTGGTCCAATTTATCACAGCAATAGAAACCTGCAATTCAGCTGAATTGCCCCCACAGGCCAGCTGAGAGGGCTGTCAGTATTTAAGGACCTGAGCAACACTGCCAGAGCAGCTCCAGCTCCACCTCTGCCCCTCCCCTTGTCACAGGTGCCCTCAGCTTTGTCACTCCACTGGTGTGGAGGACAGCCCCCCACTTCCTTTGGATGACCAGGGTCTGTCTTCAGCCCGCTGGCGAAGGCCTGCTGACTACCCAAAGGGGCACAGCCCAGATCTGCTGGGCACAGCCGAACTCTGCCCCTTTTTCCTACCTGGCTTGACCACCTGTGCTGCATGTTTATGCCCAAGTAACAGCTCCAAGGTTTCTGGGCATGCTTGTGGCATACAGGGAAGTGGGAGCAGCACTCAGCTCACAGCCTCTCCTACAATCTTTTTTTTTTTGGGTGACTGTATAATNTGGGGAAGTGGGAGCAGCACTGGTTCCATCTCAGCTCACAGCCTCTCCTACAGTCTTTTTTTTTGGGTGACTGTATAATCCAGAGAGGACTGTTCACCTGGTAGCAAGCTGGAGATGGCTTCTGTTCAGCTGTCTATACCTGTTCCCATTATTGAGGCAGGAGTATTTTATTCCAGAAAAGAGCTGCAGTGACATAAAATGCCAGCAACATGTCCTGCCTATGATGCACATGGTGCAGGATTTGAAAAGAGGATGTTAAGCTATGCCAAATCCCTCCCAGCAAGGGAGCCTGGAGATCTCTTTTGCTGAGCCCAAGCTCCTTTCTGGCTTGCTCTGCCTGGGACAGTAACAGGAACAAGTGACAAGTTACACAGTTACATATGGCCACAGGCACATTCCCTTATGGCTCTCATGCCTCAGTCTCCCTGGGCTATAAAATGGAGGTGACTGTGATCTCCTGGTGACAACCACAAAGTAAAACAAGATATTTTTGTCAGGGCAGTGGTGGGGCAGAAGAATTCGTGCTGCTGGACCAGCAACTTTATTTCCTTCAGCAAGACAGCACGTTCTACTAGGCTCTCTGCTTAAAACCCCTCATTATCTAGCAAATTGCATATTCCAAAGGGGGACTTAATTATCCACTCCAATGGCAGTGAGTGGCAGAGGCCATCACAATAAATGGCTTTTTGGTAAGATGGCTCTCTAATTCACTTGGCATTTAACACTGGCCATGGGGGTCAGCTCTTTTGGTAAGATACATTCAGCAAAGCCCCTTTGCGCCCATCTCCCTGCTTTAAGGAGCTGTTAGGATGAGGTGATTAGGAATGACCATAACACCAGAGGCTGCTCTGTCAACATAGTTTGGGGCAGAGGGGACAATGATGTATACAGAGGACTCAGGTATTTAGGAGGGAACAGCTGGCCTGCTGCAGTGCATCTAGCCAGAGATGCTGGGCCTTTTCCAGTGCCAGAGCTTGGCAGCTGTTGAGACAGTTTCCATCCCCTGGAGTGCTCAGTGACTGCTCCCAGGCCCTCTGCTCTGATGGTTATAGGGCACCTGTTCTGTTATGGGCACGGCTTAAAACTAACAGTAGAGCTGTGCAGAACAAAATGTAGCTCAACAGACACATGCAAGTGCTCTAGCAAATACCTAATGGATTGTTCCACCAGTTAACTCTCCAAGAAAGGAATTGCGAGCCAATTCAAGTGCATTCCAAATCACAGTTCTTTTAAAAAAAAAAAACTAACAGAGCCCAGCTCTTCCTCCTGGCAGCTGTCCAGTTATTAATTCCAACGTATCGGCTGCAACTGAATGGGCTTGGGCTTCCACCCACTATTTCTATTTATTTGTTTTCCATTCATCTCCACTAAAATTAAAACTCAAAGCCTTCTAGAGAGAATGGAAAACAAACATGCTGAAACAGTATTGCTGCCCACATACAACCAGCAGAAATCACTGCACTTTTTCCTCCTCTGCAGTGAGGTAAGATCTAATTTTTAAGGCTCTCTGAGCCTTTCACCTGAAAAGTAATGCAGGCACCTGTGGCACTAGTGCAGCCTCAAGTTCTTGTTCTGGGCATATCCATAGGCAGGATCCTTCAGCCCCTGATCAGAGGTGTTTACTGTCTTCTGGGCCACAGTGACTGCAGAGGCCCTGGTGTGGAAACCTTTCTGGATTAAACAACTTCTGGTTTAAGAAGACAGAGCTGATGGTCCAGATGGTCACATAGGCTACAATCCCGTGTAAGAGTTTGTCCTTTACCCATGCTCCCAAGCACTGCATTGCCTGTGGGAAGAACTGCAGGCTTTTAAAGGGAAAAAGCAGCCCAAGGGAGTGCTGGTGACCTGTGAGCCCCAAGGAACCTGGGCTGCCAGGGGCTCAAGGGTCCATCTGGCAGAGCATCTTCAGTCACAGGCTTGCCCAGCTGGTGAAGAGAGCTTTAAACTACAGTTGCAAGGGGGAGAGGAACCTCCATCCATCCCACTTGTACCAGTTTGATGCCAGAGCCAGCAAGAGAAGCCTAGAGTCTGGAGAGGGATCACAGGTAGGCAGAAGAGCACCTGAAGAGCGGCACAAAGGAATTGTAGCCACTCCAGCCAGTAAGGCAGTCTCACCAGGGACCCAGCTTGAATGCCCCCTGCACATGCACACAGCATGGGGAATAAACCAGAGGAGTTAGAGATATAGAAATATACACATCTGCAAGGCTGTGATCTTACTGACATCACAGAGAAGGGAGGGATGGCTTCTCTGACCGGATCTTGGAATGGAAGGATACAGGCTCTCTAGGAAGGACAGGCAGAGGAAATGGGGTGTGATTGTAGCCTTCTATGTCAATGACCAGCTGCAGTGCATAGAGTGTGCTCTGGAGATGGATGAGGAGCTGACAGAGTTTATGGGTCAGGATTAAAGGGAGGGCAGGGACTAGGACATAGTGGTGGTCTGCTACAGGCTGCCCCAACAGGAACATCAAGCTGCTGAAGCCCTCTACAGACAGATAGGAACAGCCTCACATTCACAAGCCCTGGTCTTCATGGGGTACTTAAACCACCCCGATACCTGTTAGAGGGACAACACAGCAGGGGGCAAGCAACCCAGGAGGTTCCCAAATGCACTGATGATAACTTCCTTCTCCAAGAGACAGAGGAGACAAAAGGAGAGGTGCAGTGCTGTAGCTTATTCTCACCAACAAGGAGGGGCTGGTGAGGAATGTGAAGCTCAAGGGCAACCTCGCCCACAGTGACCATGAAATGAGGGAGTTCAAGATCCTAAGGTTGGCAATAGGGTGCACAGCAAGCTCACTGCCCTGGACCTCAGGAGAGCAGAATGACCTCTTGAGGGGCCTGCTTGGTAGAGTACCATGGAATAAAGCCCTGGAGGGAAGATGGGCCCAGGAAAGCTGGTTAATATTCAAGGATCACCTTCTTCTCCAAGCTCAGGAGCAATGCATCCCAACAAAAAGGAAGTCAAACAAAAACACCAGGAGGCCTTCATGGATGAAAGTGAAACTCCTGCACAAACTCAAACAAAAGGGAGCTTACAGAGGGGGGAAGCAAGGACAGGTAGCCTGGGAGGAATACAGAGAAAGCACCCAGGCTGCCTAGTGTTTGTTTGATTTTGCATTGGTGTCTTGTTTTGTTCTGAACCCATCTTTAGTTCAAAGGACATCACCTGATAAAAATGTTTTGCTATAAAAGCCCAGGCTTTTACAATATCCTAATTTTTTTATGCATCCCAGTATGAATAAGAACTGAAAACACAAAGATTATGAGCTTACCTTTAAAGTGATACAAGTTACAAAATATCCTCATTTACAACTACAGTATTTAAATCCTATTTGCATCAAGATCAATAGGATCCAACTGTTGATGTACAGGAAGGGATTCTTTCCAAGGTAAGTAAAATACCCTAAAATGAGGCTTTGGTATTTTTCAGTCTTTTTCAAATGTTTTCCTTCCTTAAAAACACACAAAAGTAAGTGCATAGTGCAAGGTATGAGTCTGGTTGAATATGGAATTCTTCTGCTTGTTACCTATAAGGATTTTCTTCCACCAATAAAGAGAGTTTCCAGTTCTGTATTTAGGGCCTCATCAGGAATTACATCATCCTCCATAAACTCATCTCCAAGCTTCTTCCACCATGGCCAGCGAGTGTATTTCAGCATAGTGTTGTGGGATTGTCTTGCCTTGGTAGCTATGGGGATTGATCGACTCACAAAGACACCAATGTCTTTTTCTGTGGTCTCTGCTAATCCTGGAGCATCTGTAAAAACAAGGAGTATTTTGTTTGTGGCTTTATGAGTATTTCAAACAAAAAAAAGGAGCACCACCCTCCCACTTCCCACTGTTCCTAAGTCCTCCCTTTCTCCATGATGGCACTGCAGTTTTATGACTGCGTGATAAATGTGATTGGAGAGGTGATCCAAATAAAGGCTAATCTGAAAAAAGAAATACATAATGGGGCAGAAAGAAGAAGGGGGAAAGCAGGACTACTTCTTTCAGGTGCAGTGGTGGAATCCACGAAAATGACTTCCTGGGTAAGTATGACTTAAAAGGATCTCGTGGTCACTACTGCTGGCTCAGCACTCCTGGCCCAGGGTGACATCTGTAGGGTGTGTCCACTGCTCTGGCACAGCTGCATTGAGAATTCCCTGCCTGGGGGACCCAGCACAGTGTAAGAGTGTGTTGCTGATCTGCCTGCTCAGGGAGCAATGAGCTGCAGTGACACAGCACATGGCAGACTAAATAATGGAATTCAGTAACTTGCTGAATTCTGCCCAGCTTGGGTGCTCTCTGGTGGCTGCAATTTGCTACTCTTGCTCCTTCACTCTGGGCCACTTGTCTGGAATTAAGATATCACAATGGTGAATTCTGTTTCATATAAAGACAGGCCAGAGAAAACAAAAACATGATTCAGAATTCATTGCTCAAAGATTTCCCTCTTTATCTGGAAGGAGTTAGAGGGCTTCAACCCGCAGCTTACTTACAACACAAGAAAACAAAAACAAAGCAAAACAAATGTAGAGGAATAGGTGGTGTGAGATCCCCTTTTTAGAAATGTTACAGGCCCATTGCTTGTAGAGGAATACAATGCTCCTGGAAAAGCAGGTGTACTTAACCTACAGCAACACTTCGATAATCTTTAACAAAGCCTGAATCTCAAGATAAGGCATATGGCAAAAGAAGAAAGATATTTCAATTTTGAAACAAGGCTTTACCACTGCTCACTTTAATTTTCTATCTAAATTGGTTTAATCCACATGGTAATCAAAACTATGATCACAGGCAGTCACATACTCATTAGCAGCTCCACATCGGTGTTGACCTGAGCCAGTAATGCCTCTCTCCTCTGTGCTGCTCTCTGATCCAGCCTGCTCCTCAACAGGAACTGTGCCAGCTTTTCCTGAGCCTGCATATGTAATCCTTTACTCATTTCTTCTGACATTTGGGAAGCCTGGAAGAAAATAACAGTTTGTTACCATTAGGAGCTGGTTATTTTAAATCTTCTGGGAGTAGAATAATGCCTAAACAAGGAATGCAAATGCTGTTCTTAATTGTTAACTTAATAATTTTGCTTCCTCTGCAACTATCTCCGAAGTTATCTATCATCAGGTATATAAATTTTCCAATTACAGTTTGCTTTGGCACTTTTTATTAGATTAATGGTTAAAATCCCCAATATCCTGCTGCCTTGCAGTCAAACAAGCAGGGTTAACACACACATACCTCACATGGAATATCTTGATCAGAATTTATGATGCTGAATTTATTTCATCCCTAGAGTATTTTATGTTGCATCATTAATGCAAATTACGAAATGACTAAGAAACAGACCGGATGCAATTTGATGTAGTCATCCACCTTCTGCTGCAAAGCTAGTCTCTGCTCATCAGTCAGTCCCTTGGGCTCTTTCCAAGGAGAGAGAGGTCTCCTCCTTCTTCGTTTTTCCAAGAATTTACAAGCCTTTGTAAAGAACATATGAGAATACGACAATCACAGACAAGAAGTTTGTCTTCTTGCGTTGTTTGTAATCAATCACTGAAAGAAAAATATTTCCATATTGCATTATAAAAGCCTAAATGCAGCTAGGATGCTGAAAGGACAACATACAAGGTCAGCACGAAGGCTAAATGGTAAGTAAAAACACTCATAACAAGCCACTGACTCATCTGTAGTGTGGTGACATTCCAACCTTAAGTTTCAAAGTACCAGCTCTTATATTTAAGTTACAAAACTGTATTAGGCTTTGTAACCTAGGCAAGGTTTAACCCTTCTAAGCAAGTTGTGGCTCTAGATTATCATCCTCTGAGTAATTTTTTTATAAATTATGGCTACATTGACAGTAAGATAATAAACGTTTTTTTGAGGCATCAAAATAATCCACTCAGTCCTCTCTAATGCTAGAACAAAGTATATGTACTTACTGTTCTCTGAATGATGACAGCTGCTTTATACTCCTTAAGAGATTGTTTCTGTTGATGAAAAATTCTTCTTGCTCTATACCCTCGCCAGAATCTCTGGATAGTTAATGCTGATTTATCCTCCATTTCCTCCATGTATTTATTTACCTGACCTACGAGTGTAACAAAAATCCAGTTACAAGACTGTGGGTTAGGATCTCTTAATAATCAACATTGTTAATCCTCAAACTAGATAGTACCAAAGCAGGTTGGGTACTCTCAGATAAAAACCCCTCTTCCCCAAGGTTCACTAGCTGTGGGCCGTGGCTCGCAGACGTGAGCTGCAATGGAGCTTTGTAACACAAGAAAACAGGCTCTCCCTTTCTTCTGCACCATTCTGAAGGCAACAGATCTTGATCAGTAGTTACTGAGCCCTGGGGGAATTAACATGTTCTCTTTGAGATAACTGGGTCAGGAGAAAAGACAGTAAGACTACAGTGCAAACAGACATGCAAGATTAGGACATATATTTGGGGAAACTGTTCCCAAGGAGTCCTAGAGAGTTTAATCTTCTGCTATAGTTTAATATAAATCATACTGGCATGGACTCTTTCCAGTAAGGCCAGCTGTCGTTCATGGAAGAGTCTCATGGCTCTCTGTCTCTGAAGTTGCATTTGCAGTTTTAGAGCCTCATCTTCCTTCTGTTTTGCTAAGTGTTGCAGCTCCTGTTCCCGTTTAGCTCTGCAATACATAAGTACATTAACAATTACCTTAAGCTGTACATTTCTTCAAAGTACCTCTCTTTCTCTCTGTTAAATGGTCCAGAAGCGAGAAAGGAAATCCACAAAATAATCTGCTACTACAGCTGTTGGCTGCAGAACCATGCAAAGCAGCAAAAAGTCACCTGCAAATTAGTGCACGCTTATACCCACAAAAACCTCTGAGCCAGGCTATGAAATCAAAGGATAAATTTTTACTCAGGATAAAGTTCTAAGGACCCTGAAGGGAACAATGCTTCATGTGGGACATTGACAGTCAGCACAAACTGGAAACACAATTTTGTTTCCATCATCCAGGGAAGAGGTAAAGCAACATTAGCCATCTGCTCCAATATGCACCTTTCCCAGTCCATCCATCAGCGTGCATGGCACCTGCTTCCCATAATACGTACTATTATTTTTCTACTGACTGCAAGAGTAGATCAGAATGTTGACTGTCAAGCCTCACTTCTTAAATATGGAGAACATGGAAGGATTTTTTTCTCCAGGAAATACAGACTGACATTTTCTCCATCAACTTTGTTAACAGAACACCAGGAAGGAATTTTCTTAAAAATTCTTCTTGATCTGTACTAGATTTGATGTTAGGATGTTGCCCTGCTGTGCCTGACACTAGAAAAGCCTCAGCAGATGTTTCACAGATGAGACAACTGAAAACTCTGCAACTGGCCCTGGAGTGTTTAAGGTAAAAATAGCCTGTACATCAATTATATATATACTAACATATCAATATAGAGACTAATATATAAATACTGGATATATTCATGTATCAATACTATTACTGAGATCACTTCAACATGGTCTCTGTGAAGTATGAAGGAGGAGGTGTGAGCTCCTTCTGGTCCCAATGCATCCGACCTCACTAGCAGCTTAATGCCTGAGACTTTACGAGTTCACTCCAAAACAAGGTAACAGTGTGACGTCTCTGTTCCTACTACAGCAAAATCAGGTGCCCACCCTGGACCTGAGTACCCCAACTGGGCCCACGGCCCTGAGTTCTGCTCTCCTCAAGCACCTTCCCAGGGACATTGAAAGAAGCACTTCAAGCATTAGAAAAGAAAACCAATGGACAGAGCACAGGTACAAGAGATGCCTGAAAGGAGAAAAACAATTAAGTAGACTAGAACTAATGTCCAGCAATTTTGGTACTGCTACATGTCTTATCTTTAGACTCATACTACTGTTGAGATACTTGTGTGTTTCCCATCACTAGTGTAAATTGAGTTGCAATTTTTCCACCAACCAAACTTTCTCTCAGTCTCCATAACCGGGTGGGGAAAGATGGGATGGAAGCTGTTGTGTAAAAGATGCTCTGGATTTAAAGATCTGACCCTAACTGAAAAGCCTCCACCACAACCTGACACACCATAATCCCTCTACAGCAGCAACACAGACTTGAAGCGTGGCCACATACCAACCTACAGAGACAGAACATGATACATGTGATTATATCAGAATGGTTTCAAGGGAACTAGAGGTTTTCAGTTCACGCATTTCTGCAAATTAAAGCTGTAAATCTTTGCATTTTTAATCAAGGAAATTATGTTTTAGTTCAAATATTATATTTTTAAGGTGACTAGCATCAAACAGGACTTTTGATGGCATTTTCTTGATAAAACTATTAATATTTTCCCCATAGATTTTTATCAGCTCCACTAGGCTGAAAATTACAAGAATATTTAATGAAGTGTCTGTCAGGTATTTAAATGTTTCTTTGATACTGATTCTTTTCCATGTAGTCTGCAAAACACTCTTCTTTATTCTCTGTTCCTCCTAATGATAAGATGCATTTGCTTGCACAAGACCACACTGTGACAGCAAAACGCCTCTAAATAGAAGTAAAACATACACAGAGTAAGATCCAAGCTTCCTTCAGCAGCTCATGGCACAGATCAGCCTTGCTCTGATCATCTCTTTATATATATATAAAGAGGTTTAATTTTTCCTGCATAATTAACACATTCTTGCCATTTTAAGAGTCTTACAATTAGCTACATAACAGTGAACTAACTTCAAGGACAGATTACAGGCTTTAATATTCACTAGGGAGATATTTCTGAAACCACAGTTTCAGAAGTTTATAACTTGCAGAGTTTGAGATCTTCCACTGCAGCTGCAGGTGAGACGAGTTTGGAGTTTCAGTCTGTGCAGTAGTTGTTCTAAAATAAATCTGTGAATATAACCAGACCTTGACTGCTAAAAAAGTCCTCTTGAAGGTTCTTCCAAAGTCATGCTTACAGTACTCCAAACCCTATTTTTCAGCATAATGCTAGCAGCAGTTTTGACCCAGACAGTAGAAAACCAACACTGGAGCTGCAGAGTTACTGTGTTTGCTCAGTACACTGGGACTGACTGAGCCATGAACACACAACTTTAGGGATATTAGTAAGTTTCCATTCCTCTCAATATTAAACAAACACTTTCAGAAGTCCATTTAAATGATTCAAGGACTACTTAAGAGGCACACTGTAATGGTTGTAATATTGAAAATACAACACAAGGGAGTCAAGCAGCTTGTTGATTGATGATAGCCTCATCACACTTTCCCTTCTGCTTTACCATGTTATGTCTTGGCCCAACATCCACGTTTCCCGGGCTATGAGTTTGGCTTGCAGGCTTGCAAGGCACCTGATGAGAGCAGGAATATTGGCTTGAAGTGTATGGTGGAGTAAAAAGGAGGGACAAGGTGTCAATCTTGGTGTTTTAGTATGAAAGCTGCAGAGACTCGTGGTCCTCAACACGCACACTGTGTGCCCCTGCAAATCTTCCAGAAGTTAAAGAGTACGCCTTAGATAATCCAATACCTTCTTAATGCCAGTCTAGACAACAACAAATCATAACTGTTTTCTATCACCTTGGTCACAGTGCAATGTAATTTGACATTCACCTCTAGGTATAGTTTTGACATGGTAATGCTCAACGGGTGCAAAAAAGTTTGGAAAAAACCCTGCTGTAGAGTCTGAACTTGATTTAGATACCTTACCTATATTAAATTCACACTAAATTTCTCAAAAGAGTTAGCCTAACATGTGCTAACATTACTGCTGAAATCCTACTTCAAGTGAGACAAGCATTATTTACACAGCTTCGTTCTTCTGTGCTGCTCCAAGGCAGAGGATACAATCTAGGTCACTGAAGCTACTCCACTTCCGAGAGTCAAAGATTTCAAAAATTAATGAAGAACAAGGTCTTGCAATCACCATACTGAGCAAGCACTATGGGCTTTTGTTTCTGCAGCACTCTGGCATGTGGAAACTCCAGGACAGCTTCACATATAATTTACAGTGCAATTTTGTGTCAAGTTAACCGTGAATCAGTTAACTGTTCTACCACCAGTACATCATCTTTTAGTGCTATTTAGTGCAATCCCATGCTACAGTGTGCCACACTTTCAGTCTTCCATATGCCACAAATTTTTACATAGAAAACATAAAAGCATCACAGAAGTAAGTTTTTTCATGAAGAAGTCTGGCAGCTGGGAAAGGGACAGTTGGAGATTTTGGCACCAGAAGTGGCAGTTTGGTACTGCTGGAAAAGCACATTGTTTGGATGTTTCTGCTAAAAGAATCTGTAGTGAAACAGCTCATATTGGCATTACATTACCTTTATGTTTTAGAAACAACAGCTGACTGGAAAAAGGCATCTTCAAGATGAAGGAATACTTGGTCAGCCCAAACTCAGGGCCTGGAATAGGGAAACAAACTCTCAGGAAGCTATTTCCAGCAAGGATGGGAAGGTGAATGGGAATAGCCAGCACAGATTTATCACAGGTAAATCACGTTTGACCAGCTAGATTGCATTCTGTGATGAGATGACTGGCTCTGTGGATGAGGGGAGAGCACTGGATGTCATTGTCCTTGACTTTATCAAAGCTGTCATCACAATCTCCTATGCAGGGCAGGGCTGGCACTCAGAGAAACCTCCACAAACACATAAAATGGGTCAACAGAAACTACGTGAAGTTCAAATGGCAAGTTCTACACCTGGTACAAAATAACCTCATGAATCAGTACCCGCTGGGCACTGACTACCTGGGCAGCAGCTCCAATGAAAAGGACCTGGGGTTCCTGGTGGAATTACAGGCTGAACACGAGCCAGGAGCAGACCCTTGCAGGGCACAGTGGGCTGCACTAACACAAGCAGAGGCAGCAGGTCAAAGATGATTATTTGGCTTTACTCAGCACCGTTGAGGGCACATCTGCAGTATTGGTCACACTCTGCTGGGACCCCCAGTGGAAGACAAGATACTGACAAAAGGAAGGGATAGAGACTGTCCAAACACAAACAATCAGGGCTACAGAAGGTACGATATACAAGGACAGGTGACATTTATTTAGCTAAAACAAAGGCAAATCCAATTTCTGTCTTCTGCTACCTAAGTGTTATAGAGCAGACACAGCCAGATCATGGAGGTGGTAAGAAAAAGGACAAGAGGCAGTGGTAAGGAGTGCAACAAGGAAATTCCCACTGGCTATAATGGAAGAATTCTTCACAAGGCAAATCATCCAGCACCAGGAGAGTGGCCAAGTGAGACAGTGGAATATCCATCCTTGGAGACCTCCAGAACTGGATATGGCCCTGAGCAGATTCCATTTTGATTCTATTTCAACCAGGACATTGGATTAGATGACCTGAATTTTTCCTGTCACTCTGTGACCTGAGAAAACCCAACCCAAACCTTCTTACTAGACTCTACTCCTTACTGTTTTTCACAAATCCATAGCATTTACCTGAAGCTTCTCTGTAACATGGTCACTGCTTGGGGTAGCTTTTTCAGCCTTCTCCTTGTCTGAAATCCCCTCCACATAGCCTGGATTTTACAAGCTGCTTGATGCTGCTTCTGAAATAAAACAGTTGGTAGAATATTTTCTATGCATATAAAACCACTTAATTACTGCTTGCATAATTGGACAATCTCAACATTTGGCTAAAACCCATCAGTTTTCAAATGCATCAAATTCAGTATTTATACAGCTTGGGGAATTTAAGGTCTTGTAAGACAGTTATTATCATGAACCCCATATTTGCCCAAAGGCAGCTCATCTGATCACCTGTATTGACACGTTCTGTGGCAAACAATAGATCTACAGCACAAATACATATATAATCAATGTTAGAAATTTGTCTTTAAAACACCTGAAGCACTTGGTATTTCAAATGGTGATTCAATCAAAACATCTACTCCAGAGAGGACAGAAAGACAAGTCTAGATAATTAGCAGCAGGAAAAATGTTACATTTGCAGTGTGATCAGAAGTCACTGAAATGCAAACATGGAAAAAAAAAATCAGTTCTATTCTTAAATGGATTTTAAAAAAAAACATAAACGAACCCAAACACAAAACACCTTGCTCTGTTAAAGATGAAAGCAGATCTCTACAAACACAACTCTGATTTCTTTTAAGTATTGTCTCTGAGAAACCCACATGTAAAATTTTTTTAAGAAGCTCATAAAACACACATCGTCCCTTTTATTGGGAACACAGCCCAGGTGGTGTTCTTACTGCATATTTTCTCTATATGAGTTAATTCTGTGTAAAAGCTGCCTAGAATTCAGAGATATAAATTTGTACATTGATGTGAGAAAAGTAGACACAGTTACTTTTATTTTATGATTAGTAAAAAAAATTAATTCTTTTTCCCCTACAGTTGTATTGAAATCCATGGTGAATCTACACAGAAAGTCAACTTCTTGAGTCACAGTCCCATATCTTATTAATGAGCAATTTTTTTACATTTTCAAAAAAAGGGAAAAAAATAATATGAAATTTGAAAATCCATAGTGAAAAAATAACATAGTCTTTGAAGTGTCCTGCAAGTGACAGAGCAAATCCATTCTAAACATATACAAATCACATATAAAGAGAACTTTACATACAAAAGTCTAATCAAACTTTATTACCTGCATTTCTCCTTTTCCATTGGATTGTTCCAAATAGAGCACGTCCAAGAGCTGATTGAGCTCCCTGTCAAATCCTTTGCCAGTCCACTGTTTATTTAAAAGCCCTTTTAATCCTAAGGGAAAGTGAAACAGCATGTGATACCAGTAGGTGAATTTTTCTTTTCGAAAGTATTTCAAAATAACAAACTGGAGTCAACAAACAAAATCTGGTTCTATGTGTAAAGAAACACTAGAGATGAATCCCATCAACCACCTTTGAGTTTCAACGCAGAATATTATCAAAGAATATCTGGTGCTCCAACCATCACAGAGAAGTATTATGCAGTGATTTTGTATGTCCAATTAAGTATTGTGTCTACACAACAGGCAGTTAAATTATCAATGTACTTTCAGTGTCTTTATTGTAAGTCATTGTAAGGTACTAAAAGAATGTAAGGCACCTCAAAAGTGCAGAGTGTTATTAGCACTATTTTCATATTTTTAATAATAAAATTTATTTATAACTGGAATTGTTTAATGTCTTATCTGCATAACACAGTCTAACTGTGAGTCCATGTGCATCCAATCCATGAGACAAAGTAGCTTTTTGGGTTTCCAGTAGCTAAAAACCACACTTGTGCTCTCCCTACACCACACACACACTCCCTGTGCAAGTAGACAGAAACACGTGCTAAAAGCTTTGTATCAGACAAATCCCAGAGCCTAAGAGATCTGCAGGGAGTTGCAGGGAAGAGGAAGAAGGGCAGGAAGTGCGCACATGTTTGGATAGCCTCCTGAAGAACTGCAGATTTGAGTAACTTTTCCATCTTCAAATCACTGTAAGCATATTCATACACTAAGCAACTCCAACACTCCTATATCCTCACAGGATCTGGACATGGAGCACCAAGTCCTCCATGCAAATAGAAATGGTACCTCTGTGGCAACCCATGCACCATTTTCAAAAGATGATGACAGTTAAACGCCAGGAGAGACACAGGTGAGATTCTAAATGGAGTCAGTGGGTGCCCTAAGGCTGTCTTAGCCCTACAAAAGCAGGCAGTCTGGCTACACAAGGCAGCTCCCTCGCAGAAGTGCTGTGGGTCTGACACAACCATTTGCCAGTCTCCGTACAGCCCACACAGCCGATGCACCTTTCAGCCACTGACAGGGAGTACCTGGGGTTTGCCTCTCAGACATCCAGATGGTGGAAGACAAAAAGACCAGGCCCTCCTGGAAACCTGATGTAAAGACTGTGCTAGTCTTGGGTTCAGGTGATGTCCTCACCTTTGGCTGCTTCCACCAGCACAACTTACACTGAAGCACCTCACAGTGGCAATGGCTCGGAGCCACTGTGAAGCCAAGTGACTTCAGTGAGATGGCCAGATGGTGGAAATGCTGTGATTTTCCCTTTGTTGCTGTTATTCCTCAATCTATCTAAAGGATTCTAAACCTGAGTGGAAACTAACATAAGGATTCTAACTTTTAAAAAAAGTAGAGGGAAAAAAGCAATTTTTTTTTCTTTTCATAGTGGAAAGAGGAAATGTACAGAGGAGACATTAAGAGTTTCTAAATGACTGTGGCATATTGTGATCCTAGAGCAAAACAAAGCAGACTCTTTTGATGGAGACTTGCACCTCTTCAGACAAGCCAGCATTCTAGAGCTGGGATGATCAGACCATCACAACAGCTTCACAAGGATCCACAATGTGATACCAGCCTTAGGCTCACTATACTTCATTTCAAACCAAAAGGAAGCCCACCCCTCTCAAGCAAAAGGGTGGTAAAGCTGCCCATCTGGTCCAGAAATCTACCTGGCTGGTACTGCCTAATAAGTAGTCAGCACAAGTGTAAAAAATCAGAATTGAACATTTTTGTCTACCATTCCCATTTCTTACTGTCCTTGTCCCCAAAGGACGGAGGCTGCTCATGCGCAGTTTTGATCAACAACATAAAAGACCTGGCAAACATCAAAGTCTCTTCCTTAGATACCATAGGCATGACAAAAGGGCTTCGTGGAAGTCCCTGCCAGGCTAGAGACAGAAACACTGAATGGGACACCTCATTACAGAATGAATAACAAAGCAGATTATATACATATGCAGCCTCCTCATCTAAAGGCATCAAGACAAAATGATAAACTCATTTCATGAATTATTGGAAAGAATTCATTCCAATTACTTGGATATCAAAAGATAGTCAGCTCCTCAATAACAGAACTGCACCTATTAGATGAGCAGACCTGTAATATCCAGGGTCAGAAGTTCACTTTGAGTAAAACTTAAAGCACAGTGGCAGATGTCTGACACAGGGCTCTGACTGTGTCAGTGCAGACACCCTGCTACTGGGATACCTCAGTAACCAACCTGCACGGGGAAACAGGAAGAAATAAAGCCCATCAAGCTGGAAGTGACAAACAACAGGTTTAAAAGACAAGTTACCACATGCAGAGTCCACAGAATCTTAAACTACAACAAAAATTAACAGAAGGGGAAAAAGCCCCAAAAGCAACACAGCACTGCAGTTTCCCCCGCTTTTGGACAGTTATTGAACCAAGATGGGAAACCTCCATCTTTGTATTCTTACAGTGACTTAACTCCTTGCAGGAGGCTGAGTGATGGGTCCCATGTATGTTTACAAACCTTTGTAGCGAGCTGTGAGTAACTGCACAAGCTGTTTGCTCAGTTTTGCCACCACCAACAGCAGTTTTGTGGCAGCACTTCCAACAGCAGGATTGGTGGTAGATGAAAGCTTATAAACAAGCTCATCCAAAATAGAGTGAAGCGTCGCTTTATCAACTTGAAGGAAGACAGAACTTGAAAAAGAAGAAAGGAAAAAAATTGGTAAGGGGGACAGATGTGTTAATTAAAAAGCATGAGCTTTTTAACAGTGATTATTTTTAGACATGTCAGGCCATATAGCAAGCCAGCTTGCCCACCTATCTGGGCCAGCAACCTGATCCAGGACATACCACTATTTCAATCAACCAATTCCCATTCCCTCAATTTAACCAGTTAAAAAAGCCAGCTTTTTTTTTTTTTTAATTATTTCTACAACAAAGACTAGGGGGAAAAACCCAAAACAACAAAACACAACAATTCTTGTATATGAAGAAGTTTTATTTTACCAAGCGGTAATGAACTGAGTTTAAAACTTATAAATAAAACTTATAATTCAGAAAAACAATTATATGAAAACAACTGACCTATTGATCCTCAAAATATTGTGTAAAACAGACATCATTATAATTGCTGTTTCAACATCATCTGTTATTAACAACTGCAGGAAGCGATCATTTTGCAGTACTGCAAAAGAACCAAAAACAAGCAAACAAGAAATTACACAATCAGAACCCGACATGAAAATACCATAAAACAAATAAACTTCATTATGGAACACAAGCCATAGCAAGTAAAACTAAATACTGTTTCTGGAACAGACTCCTTCTTTTATAATTTTTACACTGAAATAAGTGAACTACTTCAAGATCCAAAAAACATGACGAACCCTGTTTTTTCTGCCTTGGATATCCCTCAGGCCCTGATGTTGCAATGGAATAAAAGCTTCAAAACCTTTTATGTTACACTAGTACCAGTTCCTTATTACAACAGCAGAATTATCACTGGGGCAACAATATCCAAAAAAGATAAGGACTTCAACCTTGACAGTTTGTTACACCAGGTTATTTAATCCATGTCCACTGATGTCATTAAAGCACCATCTTTTTTATCCCAGTGTATCACTGTCTACATATTCAGTAACTTTTCTGACCTTGTGTGTTTTCAGTTACATATCTTATGATCCTTATGTTTTTGTTCTATACTAGAAACAAATCCAAATTCTGCTCTTTAAAATCAGCAAGATTAAAATTGGTTTAGTTGAAAGCTTATTTTGGTCAGAAATGTATAGTGAAGTTGTCAGGTATTTGTAAAGTTTCCTGGCATGGCAACAACTTCAGAAATCTGTTTCCAACTCTAACCGCTCCTCAGGGCCAGCAATGTACTCTGGTCAAATTCCTGCATATTTTAATCACACACAGGAAAAGATCAACTGTCTCTTATTGGGAAAAGAAAATAATTTTAAGGGTATAGAATCACAATGGGAAATTACAGGAAGACACTTCTCATGTTTGTCTCTGGGAGACTAGAAGGGGAACCCTTTAGTGGATCTTTTCCATTTTAGATATTGCTGTTGAGCTGAATACTTTGAGAGATTGATTTACCATCTACTCCAATTTAGAAGACTAAGTGGAGATTAGCTTAAGAGTGATTCTGGATACCTGTAGTTGCCATAAATAAATGTTCAGGTGTTTTATAGGTTGACATTTCCCTTACCACACGCTGCTAGTTGAATGTGCCCACCGAACAGCCAGCAGATGGCATCGGTTACTGTTTGGAACCAGTGTAAAAAATCTTGTTTTTCTTTATCCTAAACAAAAGAGAAGTAGGTAAAAACGTGTATATATCTTCACTAAGGACTTCAGCTTGATGTAGTGGGAAGCTTTGTATGCCTCAGGAAATTGGAGACCAAAACTCCACCAAATTCCCAAATGAGGTCAGTGAAACTGTAGGAACGAGTCATAAAAAAACCCAAGCTGTGAGTTCTTTGAGGTCAGAGATAAGATCAATTGATAAGACCTTAACATACTAAAAAAGTAAAAGCACCCATTTGTAAAAAATTCATAATAAGGAGAGAGAAGTCTTGTTGACCTCTTCAAAAATATTTGATAGCATAGGAGGGATAAGAAGTATCAGTAAAAATACATCACAGATTTAATGCACAGAGTGGGAAATACATTACTTAAGATTAAAGAAGAGGGAAAAAAAAGGTACCAAGTGGCCAAGGACACAGTTAAAATGGAGAAGGTTCCCAAAAAACTGGTTTGGTGAAGCTTCAGAAGCACCTCATAGCTGGAGATCTGGGAGCAAACATCAAACCACTATTAAGTTGAAATCTGATCCCTTTGCCAAACAGAGACATTATGTGCCTGGCTGTGATAACACTGGACTGGAAAAAACCCCACAGAATCAATCACAGAATGGTTGGGATGGAAAGGACCTTAAAGATCATCTAGTTCCAACTCCCTTGCCATGGGCTGGGACACCTTCCACTAAACCAGGTTTCTCAGAGCCCCATCCAATCCAGCCCTGAACACTTCCAGGGATTGGGCATCCACAGATTCTCTGGGCAACTTGTTCCAATGCTTTATGACCCTGACAGTACATAATTTCTTCACAATATCTAATGTAAATCTCCCTCTTTCAGTGTCACAGCCATCACCCCCTGCCCTGTCACTACATGTCCCTGTAAAAAGTCCCTCTCCAGCTTTCTTGTAGGCCTTTAGGTACTGGGAGGGGATATAAGATCTCCTCAGGGACTTCTTCAGGCTGAACAATCCCCCATCTCTCTCAGCCTCTCTTCACAGACGAGGTGTTCCAGCACTCTGCCACGACCAGAAGAAATTCAGGTTTTAACATGTGAATGCACATACAGATGGAGTCTAGAGTCTGTATTCCAGGTGTGAGCCACAGGCCACTGGAAATCTAGAATCTTGGGACGGTGGGGGACAGCAAAAGAGCTTTTGATAGTAGTACATTGACAAATGTTGTTATAAAACACATGGCCTGATATCTCCCACATTACTTGAGCCTCCACAAATCAAACTATGGAAAGCCCAGTCCCTAGATCCATCCTGTAAATCCCAGCCGTCAGTCAAAGTTTAACTTTGTATTTGGTCCTTACTGACAAGAAGAGATACAAAATAACAGTGATAAGTTAAGCTGTAATATTATCTATCTGTTCTGTGTCTTGGCAACATGACAGTTTCTGAAAGCTATTTCAGTACTTCCCTGAACTTCAAAGACTTGTTCAAAAAGCAAATGAGGGCAGAATAAACTATGAATCCCCACTGGTACAGTGGGATTCCAAAATTCCACTGAGCAAGCACCAAGTCTGGGTGCCCAGTCACCCCTGAGACCACAAAGTTTAAAAGACAAAGTACTAATTATAATAAAGACTGTATTTGCATTCAAAAGAAATTTTTGCCCACAAGCATGACTCAAGTAGCATGTAGGCTGAGACATAATAAGAAAGTGTCGGGGAAATTACATATTGCGGATAAGACTTAAGTCTCCTGGGATGTCTTTCAGGAAGCTTCCTTCTTAAGCACTAAATGCACTTCTCTAGTATTGGACTAACAAAAAAGATAATGTCAATGCTTTCTGAGAATTGATTGTTTGTGGTGTCTATCAGAATACTTTGCAGGAAAACTTTGACTAAGTGCAAGAAGCCAGTAAGCCAAAATCAGATAATATGGGGAAACCAGTATATTAAACGAAACTGTCAGAATCCATGAGGTGGGTTATTTAAATTACTCGTGGGTTTCATTTGTTGAGCTTTTTTCTTCTGATTCTAGAACTCAGAATGCTTCAGAAGCATGAGGGAACCTAACTGGGCAAAACCTTCTTCTCTGCAAAGAGGAAGAAGAATGTGAGAAAGTGTTTAAATTTTTAAATTCACAAATTCTGCCTTTAGCATTCCCAATGTGTAAGTCCAGAAGCAGTAAGCATTCTTGGACTTTTTTTGCCCATTTTACAGCAGAAATTGTATGGCAAAACATACTTCAACAAATCTGATTTAAAATCTTAAAGACTTCCTAAACCATTTTTTGTAAAGCTGAATAAAAGCAGTGGGAACTGAGTCGCTACAAAGGCTGACCTAATGATATGCAAAGTTAAGACAGTACCGTGACTGGGATGCTGCCTTTTGTAAAGCTTTTTTCTCCCTCTTATACTGCTCTCATTCTTCAGTTCTACTGATAATTGCAATCCTTCCCTCTACCTTTAAAACTTGTGAAAAGTAGTAGCCAAACTTTCTAAATAGGCCTATGGTAACAAACTGGTTCTGCACAAGTCATGGACCAAATGCCACCCAATGACAGATTTCAGTCTCAAAGCTCCAAAGCATATGAAAAACTACTGTGATTTCTGGAAAATAAATTTTTATAATACAGTGTCCCTAGAATAGTATCCTATTTATCCAATACACGACCTTGGAAAGTTTACAGAGGTTCTCTGCTCTTTTAACTAAGAAATTTAAATACCTTGATTGCTCGGATAAATCGCGCTTGCAAGCGTTTTCCCAAGACCAGCAGGTTGTCTATAGCTGAAGGAAGAAACTTCTTGTAAAATTCCTCAGGATCTTCTTTCATCTCTAGCCCTACACAACACTGACTGAAAAAAAAAAAAAAGTAGAGGAAAAAAAACATCAACCTGAATAGTCAAAGGCCTGTTTGAACAGCTTTGAATGAATGTCACGTCATCGGAGAAGAAATGCTTCACTGCCATGGGACAATTCACCACTGAACAACAGCTCACTGCTGTGACTGGCTCCAAGGTGGCTGCCTCCAAAGGAAGAGGAATCACTGGCAGGCTGGAGACCATACTACTACTTACTATGGCATTTCTCAGTTTAAAATATATCCAAGGTACTTTCTTCTTTGGCTTCAAAGGATCTGTTCAGGCTTGTTCTGTATGTAGGGAAGGGCTCTGATGGTCATGAAGAAAAAAAAAAAGGCAAAATAGGCAGACAAAAAATTGATATAGGAAGACTGATACGAAGGGGGTGCACATCAGGCAATAATATGTATAAAAACCCCTATTACTTATCACAAAACCTTCACCAAGCCTGTCTACAACTTTTTTCTAGCTGAGGAAGACATGTGGGCTAGAAATCAGTTCCTCAGATCTCAGCTCTTATTTTACTCACCGCAAATACGTCGGTTGTTTCTGGAAGACTTTTTACAAGAAACTGCATGTTTTACAACTGGGAAGTTTTTCAATTCTGCACTCGGCACAGATACCAGTGCAACAGAACAGTCTTTTTACGAATTTTGCTTTCTGACATTTTATCTAGGCTTTGTCAGTTTTTTAGGAATGCACACATGTAAAGCTTTGTTTACCAAGGCCCTTGGAAAGCAAATTCTAGGCATGAAGCTGAGATTCATCCAGTTACAAAAGGACATTTTTACAGCTAGAATAAATTTCAGTATTGTCTGCAAACTGAATTAGTTTATAGGGGATGATTTAAGTATTTCCCTACTCTGGTGATAAATCTTGCATTCTCTTAGTGAAATTCCTCGCATTAAAAATTCATAGTGCAGATATGGCATAAATAAGAGATGGTCGCCTAATTACTTCATGCCTTAGAATTTTGCTCCCTATTTAAGTCAAAACCACATACAACTTGGGAAAAAATTAAAATGTATTATTTTTCCTGACATTTAAAATTGAGATTGGATCACAGTGGATTTGAAAAAGTTTTTTTCAAGTTTTCTTATTTACCAGCTATGAATTAAATTTAACAACGCCATCCTCACAATATCATTATATGGGGTTATCTAGTTTATATGAACCCTGTCATCTATTATATTTTAAAATGTAAACAGGTACTTAAAATAGCTATATTAAATAGACATTTAAATATGGCCAAGCTAAGTTGCGAGTCAATCAGGTTGAAGATCTTCGCAAGATGAAATCTAAGCAAACAAACCTTTTTAAATAACTACAATTCAAAATTAGCAATTACTGGATAAGAACTGTTGCACTGATGAGTACTGTCCACAAAAAAAAAAAAAGGTAAAGCCAACACAAACCCTGTTCCCACCACACAGTTTACCCAGCTCAATGACACACAATGAGAATGAATTAAACAGGACCAATTAGGCTATGCCTGACCCCTCCGCTCTTGACTGCTCCCTGCACTTTAACCCTGGCCTTTTCTGAACAACGAGCCTTGTTCTGGATGGGAGCCAACGTATTGCAGCTTGAAAAGAAAAAGAGCAAGATGAAAGGACTGAAAGAAAACTAGAAGAAACCTTTTTAGCTTGTGTTTTTGGTTTTTTTTTTTTTTACCTTAGTATCTCTGCTAGCTGGGCAGCAGTGGCCCAGCCTCCCCGCAGCCGAGAGTGGTCTTGCCTAAGGACCAGCAAGCAGTACTGAGTAAGACCATAATCATATATATCTTGCTTAATTTTTTTTGATTCTTCACATCCCAAGGAAGGGCTACTTAAAATTCCTGTGGGAAGAAAGCAGGAGAGAGACAAAGAAGAGCATAAGGTTCTGATGTGCAAGATATTTTTTTTCTTTTACTAAAACATAAGGAGAGTATACGCACACAGAGCCAGGATTAAAGTAGTTGTAAGAGTGCTAACAACTTCATAAAGTATTTTGTCAGCATTTTTTGCTCCTACAGCTACAATCCATTTGTAAGATTATATGACAATTGGGAAGGATAGCTAAACTTAGGTTTCCATTTTCTCTCTAGAGATTTAGTAGCAAGACATACATTACCTGGGATATGGCCCATCTGTATGAATTTCCTGGGCCACATAAAACCACAACCACTGGAAAACATATAGCTTCCTTATAATTACATCCCAATTTAGAACAGGACCTGACTTGTTCCAGCCATTCCTAAGTGCAGTGGCTGTGTGGCAGGAAAGAAGGCAGGGGAGTCACACAGGAGCTCATGATTACACTTCTGTGTTAAGATTTACTGAATACTGAGGACCACTCTGGCTCTCTACCCAAAAGCACTGGGAGAAATGATTTGACCAAGTGTAAGACCCCTGCCCGTATCAGCAGGACAAGGGCCAACACCATAGGGGTGACAGCTGAGAGGCAGGAAAAACTCCTGTCCATTTGCTCCCCAGCTCCTTCTCCTTATTGTTGCCAAGCCAAGCGCAGCTCAACGCCACTCTCAGGCTGCATTGTCAACCTCACAGAGCCTCCAGCCACGCCAGAAATGTTCAGAAAAACCTTCAGTATTTAAGGAGGCAGAAGAGAGAAGGGCTGTCCATAGCTCACTAGCCCATCCTTTTATTTTAGAAAAGGCATGAATTACCCTTTAACTTCAGCAGCAGC
This sequence comes from Pachyramphus minor, assembly GCA_013397135.1. Taxonomy (NCBI): domain Eukaryota; kingdom Metazoa; phylum Chordata; class Aves; order Passeriformes; family Tyrannidae; genus Pachyramphus; species Pachyramphus minor. Next base: position 1,907,102 of record VYXB01000994.1, read on the forward strand.
AGGGGAATGTCCTGTTCCCTGCTCTCAGTGACCTGAGCAGCCAAGGCCAGGACCTGGGGGTCCGCAGCTGCCATGGGGAGCAGCCACAGGCGCACACCACCAGCGATTCCAGCCTCTTTCCCCCCTAATTGTGTCGGTGCAGGCGCGGGGTCCTTAGCTCCATCCCACCTCCAGCTCCTGCACCACCGGCTGGAAGCCTCGGGCCGCCCGTCTCCCCCTGGGGAAGGAAACAAACATGGAGGGAGACCCGACCGCGCTGCCTTCCGAGGCCGCGGGCGGCCGGACCGGCTCTGCCAGAAGCGCGGGGCTCCGGCCGGGCGGCTCGAGCGCGTCCCGCGGGGTGGGCAGCGGGAGCGGCCGCACCTGAGCCTCGGCCGAGGGAGGGGGCGAGGCAACGGTGCCCTCTCCCACCAGCGTCAGCCGGGAGCCCCCACAGCCCCCGGGAGCGGCGGCGCCGGTACCGCGAAACCCCCGCACCGCGGAGCCCCCTCGTGCGCTCTGAGGGGCCCCCGCGCCCCCCCGGCCCCTCTCACCGCCGCGCGGGGGCTCCCCCACTGAAGGGGGAGGAAAGGGGGGATCGGAACGCCGGACCCGCCGTCGCCAACGCAACCGCTCCCCCGCGCCCCCCTCCCCGCACAGCTGCGTGGTCGCGGCCACTCTCCGCCAACCAGCACTCTACCCTGAAGGAGGAGGGGGTCATTTGCATAGACGCGTGCGGGCCGGTGCTTCCGGCAGCGCCATTGGTGGAAATCTACAGAGGGGCGCACCTGCTGTCCAATCCGACCTCGGGAGGGGCGGGGCTGGGGCTGTGGCGGCCTATGGGAGGCGGCGTGGGCGGGGCCCGCGGGCCCGGCGGTGTGAGGGATGCTCGGTGCGGGCGGCGGCGGCGGCCCCGGGGCCCGCCATGGTGTGAGGCGCCGCCGCGATGAACGGAGCGGTCCCGTCACTCTACGACCCCAAGGCGCGGGTGCTGAACCTGGGAGAAAGCTTCGAGAAGCAGCCGCGCTGCGCCTTCCACACCGTCCGCTGTGAGTGCTGGGGCAGCCCCTCGGGGAGAGGGCCAGGTCGTTTGTCCTCGCAGTGCCCTGAGGGGCGGGGGTGGCCGCGGCCTGGCCTGGCCTTGCCGGCTCGGTGGCTGCCTTCATCCCGTGATTCTGGGGTGCAGCCGGGAGCTGAGGGCCGTGCGGTGTTGGTCCGGGGTTTCGGGTTCAGTGCAGTGCAGGTTTCAGTCGGTACTGGAGCACGAACGGCCATTGTATCGCAGAGCTGCCCCTCGCCACCCTCTGGGCACTGACTTCGCTTTTCATGCCTTTTCCATAGTATCTCCCTGCCGTTCTGCTGGAAGCCGAGCTGAGCTGAAGCTCTGGCTCTGCCCTCTTCCCTTGCGCCGAGTTTTCAGAAGTTCTGTACAATTCAGCAATCAAAGGTTACAGGCAGGCAGCGTTAATCACGGAGCCAGTGCACTCCCTGAGTACATAATTACTATCTAGAGAGGTGTGTGCTCAAAGATTCTGAGGGTAGCTAGGAAACAAATGCTCTCAGGATTATAGTCCTGGTAATTTAGGACTGCTGCTTCTGGTTTTGTTGTCTGGTTATTTATAGACTGATCCCCAAGATTCAGTCCCGCGTCTGTTCCCTGAAGAGTGTCCTGTGTGAGAGAGGGGCAATGTGCTCCTTGTGAGCAAAGGGTACGGCATTTAGGGAGGATTGTCTGTGACTGTGGAAGTGGAGGAGAGGGGGAAAAGCTATAAATGGATTTAAACAAATGCTGCAGCTTGAAATTTGCCCTAATTTTAACGAGGACTAACCACCACATCTGGTACCTCCTACCCCTACAGTTTCTTGCTGACTCTTGTAATTTGATGATTTGTTCTGAAATCTGTTTTGAAATCTCTCTTCCTTTCCAACAAATGAGACATAGAAACTGGCACGTTCACCAGTTCTATCAAAAGCACGTGCAGAAATATCCTTGGACACCTGACGTTTATGTTAACAAAAAAAGAGAAGACAACAGCTGGTTAGAAGTTAAGATCAGAAGTATCAGTACCTTCATTTTCTCAGGTATTAAGAGTCCAGTGGCCATGTACTAAATAAAGCAAACGTTCTCTGATTTGATGAGAAACTTTGCAACTGCTGTACCCTTGTCCCTGTGAGACAACATGTGGGGGTTTGCCCTAAAAAAGGTTAGCAGGGGCTGTTACCTGCTCTGAGCCTCCTGTTGCGCACACGGTCCTGCCCACCAGCTCCTGCAGCCTGGTTTTCCTGCCCGGCTGGTGTGCAGGCTGGAGCCACGCTTCCCAGCTGTGGTCTGTGCCGCCTGGCCTGTGGCTGCAGGCCGAGTTGTGGAACTGGGAAGCTCCCCAGCCGCAGGAGTGCCGCCGCCGGTGACCAGCAGCGCCAGACGGGGCAGGTTGTGTGGCGAGGAGCGTGAGCCGGCTGCGGGTGCCCTCCACGCCTCGATCCGTGTGCGGGGCAGGGCACCCGCATCCCTGGCCCTGCCTTATGTGGAGCCACGGGTTCAACCCCACATATGTTACCACAGACCTGGTCTCCCTAGATCAGCGCAGGCAGCCTTTTGACTGTAGTCCTTCCCAATTCATCTGTGCTGGAAATAATACTTTGTAGATAATGCTATGTAACAGAGCTGCCGTGCTGAGGCAGAGCTGCTTGTTTTCCATGTCTCACGTTTTTGAAAAGGATCAGAAATTGATACCTTCTTTTCTTTAAAACTTATTTTAACCAATACTTTAGATGTTGAAAAAGACAAAAAGGAAGCTAATGTTAAATTGGGAAGTAATTTCACAAAAATAACTATACTGAAACTCCAAGTTTTGGTCAGCTTCTGACATACATGTAATAAAGTCAGAAATGGATATTGAGAATTGATACTGGTTTTTGCATTTTCAGTCACTTGTCTACATCTCCTCTGTGTGGGATCAACATTTTCAAGAACTATTTACTGATTCTTCTGAAAATAATTATGTGAGGATTTATCCTTTGAATTATATCACAGCTTGTTCAGCCTCTTTATCCATTAAAACCTAAAATAATTTTTCTACTTGTAACCAAAAGGTTTTAACACTTATACAGAATCTTGAGAAAAGCAGCTTGACTTTGAATTGTATTGACTTATGGAATGATCTGCTCAGGCGAATAGTAGGTGATACACCAGCAAAAAAAGGCTTTAAGTTAGTAGACTCCAACTGCAATTAAATGGTGTCTACATTTATAAGATGCCTGAAGAGCCTGTAAATAATCCAGCTTGGTTTTGTATTTAGATGACTTCAAGCCTGCATCTATCGATATGTCCTGTGAAGGAGACCTTGAAGTTGGCAAAGGTGAACAGGTGACAATAACACTGCCAAATATTGAGGTGAGTGGGGTGGCTGAGGAGTGCTGGGCCTAAGGGAATGATTTGTTTTGTTGTCATAAGTATATATCCTGAATATGGAAGGGTATAAAGTTTCAGTGCCGTTTCAGAGCTGCCTGTGTGATTTTCAGAGTAGAAAAACAATTGCTTAAGGAATGTAAGACTACAGAAGACCCAAAGATTAAGCAGCTGCACTGTCACTTTAAGTGTATTGGTCACACTGGAAATATGCTGTAGGATGACCCAAAGTGTTGCATACTCAGAAAAGCTTTGTGTGTATGTTGGCAGTGCAAGTTTCCCCTTGGTATTTATTGCTCTAGTGCAGTTCTAAAGCAGGAAAGACTGGAAAGGGAAAATTTACTACCTGCCATGCTTTACTGCTCTGCTGATATGGGAACTGAAACCCCTTTTGGTGAAAGGAGTTCCGACAGGGAGCCTGCTCTCCTTGGGAAATAAGCATTTAATCTGTTTCAAACTAAGCTGAGTGAAATCCCATTCCAGTCAAATACTGTCTGCTTTTGGGCATGGCTACTGTGAAGCTAATTTAAATTAAACAGTAACATTTTTATAGGCTAGATATGATCACTTTTAGTGAACTTGCCATCACTGATGGAATGCTGTTTCTAAGAAGAAAGCTTACTGGAGTAACACTTACTGGACTTCTGATTTAATAGGGCTCAACTCCACCAGTGACTGTGTTCAAGGGCTCAAAGAAGCCTTACCTAAAAGAATGTATCTTAATTATCAACCATGACACTGGAGAATGTCGACTAGAGAAACTTAGTAGCAACATCACTGTGAAAAAAACCAGGTGGGTGATTTACAAGAGAAACAACTGTGCTTTACTCATTGTGAAAATCGATTTGTTAATGGGCCTAAATTGAGGAACGGAACTACCCATTACTATTTTTAGCAAAACATAATTTTAGAAAGTACCTGGCTTTGTTCAAAGGAGTGAAAAGCCTGCTCTCTCAGCACACTGACTTCACAGCTTTCCAGTCCTGACTGCAAAAGAAATGGGAATTTATTTTTTTGTTAACCAAACCCTGTTACATTATTGAGAGAAATAATAACTCTTTTCTGATGAGTTTGGAGGGAGAAAGAAAATCAGTAGTTTGCCTGCTGTCTTCTGACTTGTAAATTAGGAAATAAAAATAATAATAAAAAAAAAAGATAAATTCCATGACAGGCTTCAGTAATTTTAATGGCTTGTTTTTCTCATACCAAGATTTTTATTTTTTTTCCCTACTGCTGAGTCCATATAAGTAACTTCCAGCAGAATTATTATTAAGTGATCCTGGGCAGCCAGGTATAAAAACAAATCAACTGACAAAGGTGTTATAAAGTTATTAACACTGTATCAAAAAAACAATTTTTAACACATTTATATACAATATTATGGCAGTATAATAACTTACCTAAGAATCTAATGATAGTATTTAGAAAGGCATGAGAAAAAAACTCCCTTGTACCATATCCCCTGTATTCTGCCTTTTTCCTTGCATCTTGTCTTCTGGCAATTACAAATCTTTTCCTTTTCCACACAGAGCTGAAGGAAGCAGTAAAGTCCAGTCTCGCATCGAGCAGCAACAGCAGCAAATGCGAAATGCAACCAAGGTTCCAAACAATGTTAAAAACTCTCCGTCAAAAGAGAAAATGTTTCCATCTTCTCCTATGGATGATATTGAACGAGGTAAGCTCCACTGGCACATGAGTTTGAAAAACTTTGCTCTTCATGAGCGATTAGTTGTTAAGAGGTTTTTTTTGGTTGGTTTGTTTTTTTGTTTGTTTGTTTGTTTAATTTGAGATTAAATGCATTAGAAGTTGATCATATAAGCACTTTACTCTGATAGGGAAATGACTCCTCTGGCCCAAGTGGGTAACAAAGCAGCATTTGTAACTTGCTAAGGCAAAAAACCAGTGAACCATTAGGGTTAATAATGCCAAGGGTCCCACTGCTCCCTCCTTGTCTCTGTCTTCTACTGCTACTTTAATCAAGTATGTGGTTGTATTGTGGCACTGGAACCGAGTCACTTGCAGTTTGATGTTGCTCCTTTTTCTTTCTGTGCACCCAGCAAACGTAGGTTACAGTGCTTTACAACTTAAAATACACTTTAAATTTCTAGATAGGACCTTGTGAAAGATAAGGCTCCAATGAAAAAGACAGCTAAAACCCTGCATAAATCAACCCTTGTGCAGTGCTATGTGCTGTTTTCTTGAGAGACTGTTTGGTGTGACATTCATATTTCACTTAATAGGAGGCCTTATTTCCTTTTGGAGGACAAGGATGATGGCAGGTGGTAATTACTTGCTACAGAAATGCTGACAGGTGGCAGTTTCATTGACTGGAACTGACATCTGCCTCCCAGGTTGTTTTGAATTCCTTTAAACAGATTTTTTTAGATGTATCATTATGAAGATGGTTTTTGTTTCCATTTTGGTCTTAAGCTCTGACCAGAAATCTATATTGCAGAACAGAACTAGAATACATCTGCTGCTGCAAAGGGGAAGGAGTACTTGAGCTCATGGAGTGAAATTATGCTTTTTCTTGGTGGTCTGTTGCTTTTGGGGAAGTGGTGGTGTCAAACCCAGGCAGGTCAGGAAAGCGGCTGCCAACATGTATCAAACTCTTGTGTAGTGCCAGTCCAATTCTGGGTACTACTAAAAATGCAGAAAAATTGACAACTGGGGGTGATAGGGACCTTTTCAAGTCATCTAATCCATCCTTCTGTCCTCAAATCAGATTTCTGATGTAATTTCCAACCTGTTCTTAAAGTGTTCCACTGAGAGATCCTGTGTACTCTCATGCAAGCCATTCCAGGGCTTTGCTCTTGCTACTGCTCAGGTTCTTCCCAATAAATAGTCTGACAGCAAGCCCATGACTACTTTCATATTTATCATGTTTATCAGGCAAGTACAGAACATCTGCTTTTGAGCAGTCCTCCATGAAACTCAGGAGCTCCGAAGCTGCTCTGTCTTTCCCATTCTTTAACCAAAATGATGCTTCAATCTTTCCTTGGAAGTTGCGTTCTAGATCCCTGATTAGTTGTCACTTGCCTTTAGCTTTTTTATAAGGATTCCAGAAACCTCCTGAAGTGTAGCCCCTAAACACATTGACTGTTTCAGCTAAGGTTCTAGCAGTGCTGAGTTGAGCAAGCAGGCTGTTTTACAGGCACTATTCATCTTTATACACAAAGACCAAATAGTATCATGTCTAAAGTATCACAAGACCAAATAGTGTCAAGTGATTTCCGCAACAGCACAGTGTGGTAGAACAGCGTTTAGAGATCACAATAAATCACAGACTCTTCAGAAGTGTTGCCTACTTAATCATTCTTCATCCCATGGTTGTGTAACTGACTGTTCCTGCTTAAGTACGCTACCTGGAACTTGTTGCTAACTTTGTTTTCTGGGGTGGGGGGAAAGATCACTCTGCCTTTATCCTCTGTTATCCTCTTGTACACGTACAGTCCTCCCTTCACTGGTTAAAAATACTTAATTTAAATTCTGTCTGCTTAAATTACATCAAAATTCAAGGCAGAGGTCTTACTCCTCAGTTTTTGGTATTAGCCATTCACTTTTCTTATATTAGACACTGCTGAGGAGAAAGTGGAATTAAATGCCTAGGACTTGGGTGGTGTCTTTCAGTTAGGTTACAGCTCCAGATGGGTGGTAGATCATCTTCTCTTATACATATCCTTAGTAACAGAAGGAGGCTTAGGTGCTTCCATATTTATTTTCTTTCTGTTCCCCTCCTTATGTTTGAGGTGGCCAGTATGGACTTCTGTTGTTTCTGTTCTTCCTTGGCATTGGGTTAGTTTGTTCCTGTGTTTCAGGGGACCCAAATGATATTTCAGGTGCCATTTTTCCAGAACTCCATTTTCTTTAGACTGGCCTTTGCTAAGGCTCACCTAAGTATCTTTCCTTTTGACTAGTCTTTGATAACTCAGAGTTGGAAGGTTTCATTGACATTTCTGTTGAAGGTGAATCTTTTTTATTTTCCTCTCCCTTATTCTCTTGATTAAGCTCTGCACTGTCTTTTGTCTTGGTGACTTTTGTCTTCAACCTGTCCTGTACTGGGTAAATTTGAAGTGAGATGAGCCACTGTCCTACTTGGTTTTTGTGTCTGCTCTATCAAAGCTGTTCCTGGAGTATTCCAAGTGCTTGTAAGACCATCTGAACAATTGTCTGGGTAGTTACAGTCTTGTATAGTGATGAACTTCTGTACACTGCATAACTTCTCAAGTCCTCCATCCACCAGGATTCAGTGCTCTGTTTCAGGCTTCTCTCAGCACTCATATTTTGCACAATTATTACATGTACCCTTCTGCAAAGATGAATGCCCTCTGTATGCTGGACTTAGCCACTATGTATGAAAAATGCACACTGTGCAGCATGATCCACACCTCCACATCTGTAATGAGAACAAGGATTTGCTGCAATCTTCCTAATATAAACCATGGATGGCTCTTTTGGATATTCTTCATGCTTAACTTGATTCTGAGCAAAATGTCACATGGTCCAAACAAATGTATTTACTGTAATTCTGAACTGCTGGGAGGCATTTTGGGTGCAGCTGCTGACATCTTACAGCTAACTGGTCTGTGTGATTGTAACTGCAGTTTTTAGTTGGTGAAAGGCATCTTTGGGGTTGCTAAGGAAAATACAGAAGACTTGCTAGTTGCAGAAATTAAAGGCTATGTGGGAATGCAGTACCCTGTGGAATGTGGGGTTAAGCAGCTGGGTTCACAGTCACCCTTGTTCTAATGCTTTGATTGAAAGGGAGAAAGTGCCCCAGCTATGAGAGAAGAAAACCACATGACAGGCTGGATGTTGCCTGTACCCTTTTCTTTGTTCTGGAGAGTTTTGGTGGGTTTGGTTTGGGTTTTGTTCACGTCGCTGTAGTGTGTTTGCCTGATATCTGTTGATTTTTTTCCTTTTTTTTTTTTCCCCCTCCTCCTTGTATTTCAATTATGATGACTATTAACTGAGAAACAAATCATATTTTTTGCAGAGCTAAAAGCAGAAGCCAGTATCATGGACCAGCTGAGTAGCTCTGACAGTTCATCTGACTCTAAAAGTTCTTCATCCTCTTCATCAAGTAGTGAAAATAGTTCCAGTGATTCTGAAGATGAGGAAATGAAGCCCTCTCTTCCTATGTCGATGCCGTATTTGCAGCCCCAGCCTACTGTGTCTGCTGCACCACAACAGGCTGTTCCTGACAAAGATGCCAGTCATAACAGATCCCAAGAGAGCAGTGGTCATATGATGAATACACTACGTAAGTACAAAGGCTGTTCTTTTCTTAGTGCACAATTCCAGACATCAAGATTCTGAAAGGAAACCATATTGTTTTTAAGTATGTCTCTGTTATAATTAAAACTGTGGGAAGTGATGCTAGGGTTTGATTGTTCAGCAGCAGGCTGAATTAGACAGTGGGCTAGAAGGTTTGTGGTCCCCAGAGATATTAAATTAGAGCTGAATGCAGTTGAAAATATTTCCTAAACTCTTCTGGCTTCCCTCCAGTTCTATATGTTAGGACTGGAGAACAGTAATTTTGTGTTGAAAATACTTGAACTAACAAGGCACTCCCAAAACATATGCTTATGATTTCTTGGGTAGAACTATCAGAAAGATACTATGGCCACAATACTCTGAGTTACAGAAGAGGTGGTGTCAGTTGCTATTATTCACAGCAGTGTTCCACTGGACAGCACGGTAAAACTGTCCATTGCATGTAAGGACAGAGGCAGTTTGCTTTCAGGTGATTATATCTTATTCCACCTATTCAGGCAGCTACAGATTTGGTTTGAAGAGTAGCTCTGATGTTCCAGAGTGGCTGCTGCGCAGCCTAGAGTTGAGTGTATTCCTAAAAGGAGAGTTTGGAAAACTCACATAAAAAAAGAAAAATCTTACTAGGTAGAAAATCTTAAGTTCACTACGTAAATAGCAGAAACACTCAGGCACAGAAGTGAGTATTCACCTATGGTCACTCTTCCAAAATGATTAAATTTTTAATGAGCTGCTGGCTCTTGGTTTGAAGAGATTCCCATCAGCCCTGGTTCGCAGCCTAAGACCTTTAAGGTTTATCATTTATATGTAAGCTTGTTATACTGAAATTTTAGACTCTGGCAGATCTACTTTTATTTCAGCCCTTAATGGATAACATGAACAGGGACTTTTTTTTTTTGGGTTTTTTTTTTTAGTTAGTATTTAAATACTTAAATAACCTGCATAGGTATTTAATTATGTACTGCATTAACAGATAAGATCAGACTGAAAAGTCCTGTAACTTCATGTGCAAAGGACTAAATGCTGCTTTCATTTTGCTGTCATCGCAGAGAACGTCTTCATGTTTGCAGTTTGCACAACCTTAGGGTGCCATTTATTTCAACCCTTATTCACAAGTGCGATTTCCCATTCTCTGTGCTTTAAATAAAACTGTTATGAAAACGAGATTGAGCTCTATCCCCAGTGACAGAATCCCAGCTGGCAAAGCTTCCAGTGAGAAATACATTTACAAATACAGGTGGCAAACTCCACCAGTTCCAGCAGTCATAGTGAGAAAATGCTGCTTAAAACATGACAACATCAAAACTGTTACAGGGGAGGTTGGTGGTGCTTGAGAACCACGTTGACAGGTAGAACCTCTGCCTGTAGCCTGAGGCCTCTGAGCTCACCCAGCTGTTGAGCTTAATGCCATTTCCTTCTGTTGTGGCTACAGATCTGGTACTGCTTAAAACGAATCCATCCCCAACTTCCACAAGATACTTCAGCTAGGTCAAGATCAAAATAGTTACTTTCAAGGACAATGCTTTCCTCTAGCTCCTTGCTGAGGGAATTTGGCAGGAGACTGAAACCTGGAGAAACTAAATGGATATTGCATTGCTTCTAGTTTGAGTGGCAAGAGTTCTCAGTTGGGGTTCTGTACAGTCATTTCTTCCATCTCAAATAATATTCTGCAAAAATAAAATATTGAATCAACAAATGTCAGCATAAGCTGTTTGCTTGTCTAATCTTGTTTTAAGGTTTGTCTGCTTATGTCTGTGACTAGTCTTTGTACTTCTCTGTAGAGTCAGGGCCATTGTGGCTAATTAGTGAAGTTTTCCTTTGACTTGCTGTGCATAGACAGAAGGCTGGGGGAAGGCTTAGAGAGCAGAGTTTCATCTGGCATGTAGAAATTATACAACTGAGGTTTTGTGGAACTGGGAAAACGGAGGAGGTGGTGTCTAGAGCATGGTAACCAAATACTTCTGTCAGATACACATATCTACCTCTTCAGGAATCTGGGGATCGAGACTGTCCCTCACTCCCAAAATACTGCTTCTTCCCCTTTCTACCTGGTTGTGTAGGCTCAGGACTTGCCTTATAATGAAGTTTGTAAATGGTGACACTAATGAATCTGTTCTTCATGAATATTTGATCATATGTTGCTTTATGTCTACCTTTTGTTTAAACAAGGGTTATGTTAAACAAAGTAACTTTCCAAAGAAAACCCAGCATAGATGGGCTATTTTGGGCCCTTGTGTTATGTACATAGTATTCAGCAAAACTTCACCTCTTTTTATACTTGGTGCTGGTACAAGCAGCTAGTTAAGAAATAATTTTCCCTTGTATTAGTTTGGTGTTGCTGTGACCACTAAGATCTGTGAAACAGGCATCACTCCTATGAGTTTCCCTGTCCCCTACAACTAGCAAGAGTTCATTTGAATATATTATATTCACCAATTTAAAAGCATAGGAAATGTTGTAATTTGCAGTGTAATCTATTTCCCCAATTAATATTGCTAATAAGCAACTGGCACTGTGAAAACTGAATTCAACTGTTTTCCCCCATTTCACTGCTGCCCCATAAGTGCAACAGAGTTTCTTCAGAGTCCTCATTAAATGAACTTTCTATCTTTGCACCAAATCCATCTGAAATCTGCCAACTCTAGACTGTGTTACTTTGCCATCTCTCTGAAGGTGTTTCTTGGAGGTAGGGTTGTAAAAATGGGGCAGAAAGTTTACCCTGAAGTAAATCCTAACATATTATTTCTGCCTCTGGAACTTGGAGTTCTTGCTTTCCCATCTGCTGGTTTTCACAAGCAGTGATATTTTTGGCTGGTGTTACAGGGTTTGTGTAATTTCTATTAACTATGTTGAAATAACTTTTGAAGGCTGCAGAAACACTATTTGGAAGGTTATCTTCTTGTTCACACTCCTTGTCCTCTCCTAAAGTAGGTAGTGCATAACACGGCTGGGATGTCTAAGAATACAATGTAATTCTCCTTTGAGTGATAAATACATGAGTTTAATTTACCATTCTCTATCTTGAAGTACTATTTTCTAGAATATTATATTGTTCTGAATAGTTATTGACAAATAATTTGATTTTGTTCTTTCTAAATTGATTTTTAAAATTTGTTTTAAAATTATAGGGCTGTAAATTTTGTCTATATAGAGAGTTGGAAACAAAAGAATTGTCTACAGTAGTACTTTAAAGATTGCTGGAAACAGCCATCTCCACTATTCTTTTCTTATATAAAGTGTTTTTTTTTTGTTGCAGAGAAACATGTACCACTTTCTAAGCTTTAGTGATGACATAGTGGAAAACAAAGGAAGGCTAAATGCAGCCATGTTAAAGACTCCAGTGTTCTGGCAGAAATTATATGCCTGAGAACAAAAGATCCAATCTGAGTGTCTTGTGGGGTTTACCCCCTTGAGGTTACTTTTTCACCCATCTCCAAAAGGGATCTGTGGAGGGTGCTGCAGCTGAGGAAAGGGCGAGTGAAAATAACATGTTAACTCAGTTTTCTCAGTTTCAGTGATTTTTGCTTTGCTTTTTAGGCCATTTCTGCACAACCTGAGATGAATTCCTTTTTTTTTTTTTTTCTTCTTCTTTTGTAATGGTTGTTTGGCGAGGGAGGTGTTAGTAAAAGCATACTAGTTGGCACAGGCTCTTAAAAATGTGTGGGAAGTTGCTAGATGCGATGTAGATTGTGTATAGCATGCTGCTGTATTTTTTGTGAGTTGTCTGTCATCCTGGGAAGGTTCCCTCTTCTCCACTCCCTGAGCTTATGGACATCCATGGCAAGCACAGTGTAGTCTTCTTACTTCCTCATTTTGAGAAGTACATATATATATAGCCACCAAATTAAAGTGCTGTGTAAAATTTCTTTTGATGTTTTGTTTCTTCACTTGTTCCAAAACCAGTTTGAAATAGTAGGTCACTGATACATCTTTAAATGGTATGTCAAAGAGCTGCTCTTCTTGATTGAGACACCACTCTGTTTTTAGGCGCAGCCCAGTAGCATTCAGATGTGTTTCAAAAAAAACCCAACAACTTGTTTTTCACAAAACTGCATTCACCAGCAGTTTTCCCACTTATGAAGCATGAAAATGTGGGTGGCAGAGACAGGTGTTGTCTTTTGTGATCTGCTGATATTAAATAAATTCACTTGTGCAAATAAGTTAATGACTTTCTTGCCAAGATTTTAAAATTGTAGAAAAGGGATGTCTCTGAATTTCTGTCACTGGGGAATTTGGTTCCACATGCATTTATTCTCTTATCATAGAATAGTTTGGGTTAGAAGGAACCTTTAAAGATTGTCTGGTCCAGTCTCTGTGACCTGTTTAGTATTAGCTTTTGTAAGCCTTTTTAATTGGGAAAGGGAATGTCTTGAAAGAAGAAAATTATTTCCTTGAAAATTACTAATTCGATGACTCTCTCTTCTAGGAAATGACTTGCAGCTGAGTGAATCTGGAAGCGATAGTGATGACTGAACAACTTTCTGGCCTTAAATGTATCACCTTTTATTGCTAAATATGTCTTAGCATCTGTTTTGCACTAAGATTAGATTACCAGAGACTGGAATGAATGTCCTCAATTTTGATAATAGACATCCTAATTTTCTACTGATACATCGTGTCTATGATAGAGCAGCATTGATATCCTGTCAGTGCTATGGTTATGTGTTTATCTTTCAAATTACTGTATTTACAGTAAAATTGTGTATGATCTGATTTTGATTTATTTTTGCCTCAACCACCTGTTTTACTTGAAACTGATTTGTAACAGCTAGTTACTTTATATAAATAGCTATGGAATGGAGAAATTTCTGATATTTATGGAGGCAAGTTTCCTTCCTATCATTTAAATGCTGATCTGACAACTTTGACTTGGAGGGAGTGAAAGGGAGAACAACTAAATGAGGTCTGCTGTGTCAGCTACACTTTTTGTTCAGTTCACAGTTCATACCTTTAAGGAAACTGCTGAATAATGTGGTCCACTAGTGCAGTTACAGTTTACAATTGTTCAACACATTGCTGAATTCTTAATTTCATTGTATTATGGGACTTTATATTTCTGAGCCTCAAGATTCCTAAAGGAACTTGTCTATTCTCTGCCTTTTTTAAGTAACTTGAATAGGCTGGTCTTTTTACAACCTTTTTGTATCTAAATTTAGGTAACTGCAGAGACAGCAATGAATTTCCTTCATTTGATTCTGTAACGGAAATCAGAAAATTTCTTTGTAAAAGTATAAAAGTAATTTAATAAAGCAAATATTTATCATTTTCATGTGTCAGATTCTGTTTTTACTGGTTAAGAACTCCACTTTCTACCTAAAGTAGTCATGCCAGTGAAGAGGTCAGGCAAAGAAATAAAGCAGTGAAATGGTAGCTAATACAGACTCCCACCCTGTCTGCAAGACCCAAGTGTTTGTTGCTTTTGCTACACTGAGATGGGCTTAGTAAGAGCTCACCAAAAGTTTACGGTGGTGCAAGTGTACTGATGAATGTTTGTTACAGATTACACCCAAATGCCAGTGGTGACACTGTATTAGACAAGAAAAAGTCTGATTTTTCCCTCATTTGAAGTTATACTTCAAGACCTGAAGAACTGTGTGTCAGAGTCCGAGTTTCATCCCGTGATTTACTACTGAAGAGTTTTGTAACTAACAGTAGGAAATGTCTGTAGGGTGAGTTCTGAAGAGATAAATCTGTTCAGTCTTGCACAGAAGTCTCCTTTGCTGGCTTACAGTGATTGGGTCACAGCTCTGTGTCTAAACTGAGAGGATTGAATCCCATATGTAAGCCTGAATGCGCAGACACGAAAAAAATGCACACTCAGGAAATGTATACAATAGATGGTACTAGACCAGCTTATTCTCTGAACTGTGCTCAGAGTATCAGCCCAGTGAAATATGTGAAATGGAATTAAATACGTGAAATTAAATACGTGAAATTAAATGAAACACAGGAAATGCTGCTTTCCAATGCTTCCATACCTTATGCTCTGTACCCCAGATTATGGTGCTGGTCCATGCTCTGCAGCAGGTCACAGCTTGCTGGTCTTCCAGCCTCCTAAAGTTGGCATCATAAGAAGCAAAACATTCTTGTGTTTATGCTCAAAGGAAAAAGCTCGAGTTAGTAGCCATGGGTGAACAGCCCTTTGAGGAGAAAAGGGCTAATGCACAACCTTGAGCAAGGCTGCTGTGCAATAACCCCTGTGAGAGAAAGTGTCTGGAGTTCTCTGATGCATCATGTGCGGGAGCTCCGGCAGAGCACCTGGTTCTTGGCATGTGCTGCTGATAAGGTCTGCCAGGGTGATATGAGGAGCCCAGATATTGCAGGCAACTGTAGCACGAAGGAGCAGCCCTGTGTGCTAAATAAATGGAAGCATGATAATGCAGTGTCCTGAGCTGAAACGCCTTAGCCCGGACCCCAGTGGTTTGTTTGCATCAAAGCCTTGCCTTAGGCACATGCGAAATTCTAATTCCAGCCAGAATGCTGATGTTTTTTTGAATAACTGTTCAGGGTGTATGGAAGTGAGCAGATGTGTGGAATGAGGATCAGGCCAGGGTCTAAATCATACAGAGTGTGTGCACATGTGGATCATAATCACTCTTTTAGCAACGTAACTGCGTAGTGCAATCTACCTATATCTGTGTGTAACTGCACTCACATGGATACAGGTACTTGAATATAGCTTTGGGAGTAAATTGGATTTCCAAGTTCCTGGGTCTCAAGACTGTAACTAAGCCTGTGCTACCTTTAGAAATTCAACTTTGGGTTGAAAGCTTTCTAGGATAGGAAGAGTGTTGTCTAAGCTTTTGTATAGTATGTAGTACAGAGCAGTTAGTGGCCAGTTAGGCCCTACCCAATATAAATAATTGCATGATCTAGATGGGTATGTTTTGTCAAATGCACTGTTGTGGTAATTCAGGAAAGGTTCCCTTTAAATATCACAACAGGAGATAAGATTCTGTAACAGGGTTCTTGGGGAAATAAGAGGAAAAAGATAACATATGAAGGAAAAAAGCTCTGCATGCCATTTCCAGCCCGAATGCATGTGATCTGGCCCCCCTTATCCATGTACCTGTTGCATACTGGCAGGTGAGCTAAAGAGCTTGCTTGGCCTTTTGTCATAAGAGTTGGCCAGGGTCTCATTTGTGACTTTCTGGGGGCACTTCTTCCCCCAGGGTTTGGGTTGCGTGCCCTCAGCAGTGCCAAGACCTCGTATCTCCTACTGCAGGTTCTTCCCAAATGGCAGGAGTGAGAAGGAATTTTCTTTTTTGGACCCTGATTTGGAAATTCTAATCTCCCTTAAAAACAGTTTTATTCATGTGATATCAGTTTAACTAGAAAGTAATAAAATCAGCAACTGCTGTAAGTTCCATGACCACTGGTCCTACAGCCTCTGAATAACTCTTTCAAGATAATTTGAAACTTAAGAATTTTTTAGTGTTCTGACTGCTGCAGTGCTAAGAACCACGACAGCCACAGTTCACCAGATCCCTTCTGCATGGCACCTGGTATATGGACAGGTTTTTTGGTAACTATTTCTCCACAGCTGCAGTAGTTAACCCCTGGTAAGTCCTGAAATGGTGAGTATCTGTGCTTACCAATTGGACCTACCTTGCCTGGCAGCTTCCAATTTTTGTAAGAACTCTGTCCTACTCTTATTTTTCATGAACCTTGCCCTTGGGCATGTGAAACGGCTGAGGTGATCTCTTCAGGGCAGTCCTGGCACCATTGTATTCCATGACTAACACTGGGACTGCCATTTACTTGGGGTTTTCTTTCTATCTGTAATTCCCTCCTGAGATCCTTGCCCCTAATGCTGTAATGTGTATTTAGGAAGGTCTAGTTTATAACCACCGAACGCGATATAATGTTCAGATAAGTAATAATCTTAATTCCAATGTGATCATTCAAAATTATTTTCATGTCTAGGCATGGATTACTGAAAACATATGCTCATCAAAATCATGATATCAGCATCAGCTGGAGCACAGCTCATTGTGAGTTTGTTGTCAAGGCACCTGACATGATCAGCTTTATTGCATGGACTTGGTTCTTCATTTTGGAGGAAGGCAGGAGATAACTTTTTCAGATTAAAGGACTTTAGTAAGTCACTTCTGTGCTAACAGACAGTGTGTCACCTTGAGAAGACAGCGGTAGTATTTCTAAGAAGAATTATTTGCTGGGTCTTCCTTGACTGATTTCTAGGGAACCAAATATAAACAGACAATCTCAGATTGTTTGATTTGGTACTCAAGATTTTGATCCACAAAAATGGTATAATTTCTGGCCAACACTTTTTATTTTCTTTAGAATTTCTACAGAAAGATTTCTGAGCACAGCCAAGCAGATTGTTAGTCATCCTTAAACAGAAGAGATGCGAATGCCTAAGACAGACAGAATTTAAGAACTTCAGAGGAAGAAAGAGAAGATAACTTGGCTCATGACAGTTCCTAGGCTGAATGACTGCAGTACAGGTGCATTCTTCTCACCTCTTTTTGAGGTCATTCAGCTAACCACATACAGTGCTGAGGACAGTCTTAAGTAGATAGGGAGTTTGGACCAGCTCTTCGAGGATGTGTAAAAAGAAGAATGAGGATAAAGAGTTTTGAATATCGTTAAAATATATGTTCCTGCTGCTTTGAGGAAGGCAGGGGAAATGCGATAAAAAGGTGAAGATATACTGAAATAAGGTGAAAAAAAAGTGTGAAATGATAATTTCTTTCACGGTTTAGACCTCAAACAGGATAGGAGTAGTCATCCACATCCAAGGGAGGATAGAAAGACCTATGTGTCTCAGCTATTACTCTGCCCAGTTCAATGAAACTGCAGCAACAGCTTCGCCTGATTGTTAACTTGTTAGCAGTAATATCTCAAGGCAGCAGCTCCCTGCTCACCAGCTACATGCACAGGAGTGGGCTGAAGTGGAAATCTCTAAAGCATCTGTTACTTTGGGGTTTTTTCCCCACTTGCAGACTCTCATGTCGGAGAAATGCTCCTGAAGGGCAGACTCAGAGCTTAAGGTTTGTGTCAGCAGAGAGAACTACTCAGCTCTTAAGCAGAGATACCAACTTCATACAGGGTGTTTGTAAAGGCAATGCAACATCTGCTGGGAACAGCGAGGCCGAGGGCTCTAGTTGCTTCTGCAGTTTTCTGAATCCAGAGAAGAAATGAGTGTGTTCTCAGATTTTCCTTCTCTGAAAAGCAAATCCCTCTGCTGTGGTGAGGAAGGAATGGAGGTTAGAGTCAAAAATGAAGGAGCCTTTCATTCAACAGAGGAGGCTTTGTTGATGTACAACACATACCTGGTGAGTTAGCTGCTGAGACCTCTCTTGACTCGCTTTGAACAGGGGCCCTTGTTACAGAACCTGTTCTCCATCTCTCATCTCCAATGTGCTGTGCAGCTTGGCTTGTTCTCATAACTGCTTACGCATGACAGAGGATTACTTGCTCCATCTAAGAGTTGAGGCCTTCTTCATGCTGTTATTTAAAGTTTAAAGAAAAGTGGAGTGTCTTAAAAAGGTAATTAAAGAAGACCAAGAGCAACCCAAACTCTTCTTTAATATCTTTAGTTTCACTTCCACATGCTGTGTGTCTTGTTCTACCAGTTTCAATGGTCTTGCAAAAGAGTTGCACAATTACTTCCTTTTAGAAACCAACAGAATTAAACTTGAGCTCACCTAATTGGATATACCTTTTCTGAGATCCTCAGTGTACTGGGTTTCAATAAGCTCTGCAGCCCCTCCTTTCTCCTGTGCCTTTTCATTGCCAC
This sequence comes from Pachyramphus minor, assembly GCA_013397135.1. Lineage (NCBI taxonomy): Eukaryota > Metazoa > Chordata > Aves > Passeriformes > Tyrannidae > Pachyramphus > Pachyramphus minor. The sequence continues at coordinate 1,925,530 of VYXB01000994.1, forward strand.
GACTTTTGCAATAAATACTCAGGGACATCCTCATATGCAGCTCCCAGAGACAGGGGAGCTTGTTGCAGCCTGAAATACCAACTTATCCCTTAGCCAATTTCCTTTTTACGCATTGACAATTTATGAAAAGATCTATTCTTTCACCAGGTTTTGGTCCAAGTCTTTACAGCAGTATTAAAAATCTCCCACTACTAAGTGTTCCTAAAAACTAAGGCTGTTTTAAAGGCCAGTGTCTGATTGAAACTCCTCCTTCAAATAAAAACATGGTTGTGCCAGTTTCTGATTTTTCTGAAATAACAACAGCACAACAGAGGCAGCACAAGGTAAAGGGCTCATCTGAGCATCAGGATCAGACAAACTATTTTGGAATTACTTATCCTCCAGCAAGTCTGCTGGAAATGTTTATTTACAATCTTCTCCCACCACAGTGTGGAATAACTTCCACTCCCATGCTGCAGGAAGACCTGTGAAAGTTACCAATAGAAACATTTAGCTAACATTTCATAAACGCTTTTTAAAATAAATGCTGGTTATTAAAAACGTTTGCCAAATGTGACCTGAAGGTACCTGGGGAAAACTCCACCCAGATCAGCAGCTACACTTGTCTTGTCCCCTTACTTGAGCTCACAAGCCAGACTTTGCCTGGTAACCCTCACCAGGACATGGTGTTTGTCAAGGATACTGATGATCAGTGGCTGTGGCTGTGTTTAACTGAGGATGTAAGACCGTTAAGCTATTTAAGAAGTTCTTGTCACAATGACTACATTTTAGAAAGTACCACCTGGAAGGAGCGTACTGAGCTTAGTGGGGACTTTTTATCCCCATTAATTTGTAAAACCAAATGACTACTAGAAGCTTAGAACCCATCCCTGCCTTTGTACTTTCCATTTGACTCCCTCCTGGTGATGAAACAACAGCTACTCATAGGTGAATATCTGAGGGCCCCAAGAGAGAAACTTGTTAAAATTTTAATAATGTCTCGGCTATATTTATAATTCTGTAGAGATGAGTTGAGCTGAGCAAGCCAAAGAATCTGCTGTGTTACATCAGAGCCTTTGATCCAAATGACCTCTGCTGTGAAAACAGTAAGTGCTTATGCTGCACAAATCCCCCTAAACCTAACGAAAATACGTGTGAGATTGCCTGTGCTGTACTGGAGAACAACTGCTGTCAGGTAACTTCAGCTGCTGTTAATAGGGAGCAGGTCTGTGATGGGAGATTGGCAAACAGCCAGCGTCCATGGGATGTGGCAAAGGTACTGGTGGATTGATCTGATGCTTTCTGGGACCTTGTCAGCAACAGACAGGCAGGTGCATTTGTTGCTGGAAGTGCAGAGGCTGCAAACTGCTCCCTGCTGCGTGGTAGCTGTGAGTCTCCTGGGTCTTATCAGCAGCTCACACCACACAGAGACCTCCTGCCTGATAGAGATGCTCAGCTGCGAGCGGCTGCCTCACAGCTGTGTTTCCCGTCACCTTGTGCTTCTTTGAAAAGGAGGAGGGGCTGTACAAATGGTAACTTTTTTCCTAAGCTAAAGGAAAACTGTAATTTCAACCTTGCTTGCCTTGGCACTTCTCACACCTTTCCAGTTTACAGGGATGCTGGCAGGGTGCTCATCAGGGAGGCAAATATTTTGGTCATCCCACAATAAGGTGAGGTGACTGTTCCAGGTAGCACAGTGGCTTAGCAGCAGGTCTCCTCACTGCAGGACTCTGCTCAGGTGACAAAGCCACACAATTAACACCCAGCCAGCTTGCTGTGCTACTACAGCCCTCCCAGACTGCCACAAACACAGTTCCAGTGAAATCAGGTCACTTGACCTCACGAATTTCTTTTCCTGCGTGCTAGCACGGACTTCCCTCCTCTCCTCTTATGCAAGAAGGGCATTTATGCCATGATTCTCTCACTCTACTCTTCATATAGCTACCCTATATTGTTCCAGTTGATGCAAGAGTATTTTACATCATGGTTGTCTCTTCTGACAAAGGAATGAGACTCAGTCTTCCTAAAAAAGTGCCAGTTTCAAAGCATAAAGAACTTCTCGGAAGGGAGGCAAGCCTTGGGAACCACACCAGGTAGCCCTTTTCCCTCTGGGCCTGAGTTAGTCACACATCCCAGCTCACAGTCCTGTCAGGACATAACCCCCCCCCAGCTGCATGGTCTCCCAGCCTCCAGCACTACGGTCCATGAGAAAAGAAAAATCATGAAGTGCGTATGTTTGAGTCACAAACAAAGGGTGGGTGAGTAGGATTAGGTGAGGCTGAGCTGACTAACCCACCCCAGCAACAGGCAAGTATTGCTCCCAATTTGTCCTGAATGAAATAGATCTGGCTATGCTGAAGCTCAAGCTGGTGCTTGGAAGGTGTTGCTGGTGCAGATATATCTTAATGCTGATCCTGGGCCACCCTGCCAAAATGGCATTCCAAGTCTGGGTTTGGCTGGATTTACAGAGAGACATCATAAAATTGATGATAAAAAGCAAACCAGGGATATATCATTGCTGCTGTTGCATCTGACAAAGGAGTGTCAAATCCCTTGAGGCAGAAACAATTTATGTGTGGCCCAAAATGACTCATTAGGAGCTGTTTCAAACAATTGGTGTCTTTGTATTGAAAAAGCTCGTCCTGATAAATTTGGCAAGGGCACAATTTCAGATTACTTTACAGTCTGCTTTGTAAAGCTGTATGCAGGGTTAATGACAGTTTAGTATTAATTGTGTATCTCTGGCAATTTGCAGACAGACATTTGTCTGACTAGAATTTGGTTCCTGCTTTTAACATCTCTAGTTCTTGAACAACAAAACAACTGGAAATTAGAGCACTGCTTTCTCAAATTACTTTATCTGGGCTTTCAGGGTATGATACAATTAAGTATTTAATTGTGAGGCTCTGTATGGACAGTGTAAAATTGATGCATCCCCAGACACAGTGCAGCCTCCCTCAGACTAGAGCGTGATGGATGTTTGCTAGCGACCAGCAGTGCCAAAATAACTCTTTGGAGAGGCAGGCTTACAGCTGGCTGACGCTGGGCTGGGCAGAAACAAGATGGTCAGGGTGCCTTTAGCAGTAAAGCAGCTTACCTGTTCAGTCACGCTGACAAGCAGATGCAGAAATACAAAAGTGTGGCTTCTTATCACAAGCAACATGTGTGAGCGGGGTCTGAGACCTGGCTGCTTTGAATTTCCAGGAATTAGCTGGTAATGCTTTAGCTGTGTTAAGATAAAACCCTGTGTCTGCAAGGCCTGCTGTTCACTCTCCTTTGCGCCTGTGTGTGTGTGTGTGTGTTGAGATACAGCCAGCTCTGAATAAAGAGCATTTGGTGCTGTAGATTCTGGTCTCAGCTTCAGCAAGATAAAGACAACTGTTACGCAGGAATTGTTCAGTGAAGGGTACTTGTTCAGTGCAAGGGAGAAATGGTTGATAAATTTAATTTTTCATTTATAATGGCTTTAAATGCCTTAGAGTAGTAACAGGGATTTTAAATTCTCACCATCATTTAAATTAATTGTAAAATTCTAACTGACTTCCAAGTGACAGCTTGAATTTACAAATATCCAAGTGGCATTCTTCATGGCATGGAAAAGTAATTTCCAAGAGGAATGTATAAATGCACATGGCATCCACAGTCCCTGTTCTCAGCTTATTTTGAATGACTGGTGTGATCTCGTTGGTCTTTCTGCACTTCACTCTTCTAATGATTAGCAGCAGGACCATTCATTCCTGTGCACTAGCACAACCAGGCTGTCAGTGGGAAGAGAGTAAAGGCTCCAGGAGCATCCCCTCTTCCAGAGGTTTTGGTGCATAGACATGGGCTGGGCTAGAGCTGCTCCCCAGCAAAGAGGAATTTTAAATTTAAGCTGTTTTTTGGTTTTTGGTTTTTTTTTTTTTTTAACTGCAATTAAAGACACCCCAACTGGTAAAAGTGCTTGTATTTCATATGCTTGCAGGTTTCCAAAAGTCTAAACTTGTCATCCCATATAGTTCAACCTGTTTGACCAGACTGACCCCAAGTCCAGTTTGTACCCTCTCTTAGCAAACCTTTGTTTATGCGTCAGTTCCTCCAGATACACACAGTTTTCCAGGAGCTTGTCTTTCCCCAGGGAGCTATATTTGGATACTGGTGAACTGTATATACAAATTTCCTCAGAACTGGCACTGGAGGATTTGTATGCAAGACAGGAGATGGTGCTGTGTTTGGGAATAGTTTCATTCCCTGGACTCCTGGTTTGCAAAGACTTCAGAAGCAATTTGGTTTGGGGCCACTTCCCACTATGTTCTTAAATCTGTTATTTTTACATGTTTAATGCTTTTCTTCTTGTGCAACCACAGTTTGCCAAGGAAGGCAGACCATTTTTTCACAACCTCAGACCGAGAGTGAAGAGAGTCTCTGAGGCTTTAGATGGGAACCAGCACCATGAGAGTTGGTGTTGATGTCAATTAGGACTCACAGAGTTCAGAGGCCTTCCCATGGTTATTCCATGGAAGAGTCCAGAGCAGGGCCTCTTACTAATGGATTTCTTAATGATTTCCTGGGTTCCACTAGATGCTCTAACCAAGAGAACGAAGAGGATTGCTAGCAGGGGCAGAAAAAAGAGTGGAGCTTTTTGAAACATGTTTTCCTCAAGGGAACTCTGACAACAGTTGTACAAACACTCAGATGGCAGCTGCATGTGGCCTGTATCCTGTGGGCTCGGTTCCCTGCCAGGTCCCACACAGCCATGACCATAAGCTTTGCTACCCTGCTTCTCCCCAGCTCCTACTCAAGGACCTTTGCCTTGCTCATCCAGTGGGGGATAATGTGCCTTGGCCAGGTGCCAGACTCAGGAGTTGCCCAAACTTTTATTGTATTTGAAGAATGTGGTGTTTGGGATCTCTGACTCCCTTTTTAAAAGCACTCTTGACGCTTCAATCATCTTGTGATATTTGGCACTGCTGAGAAATCAGGTTTTGCTGTTGATTTATATGTGTACATCGACATATGGGTGAGACGGCAGTAACTCCTGAAGGGGACTACTTCCTTCCTCAGTTCCACCAAAGACTGCCATGTGTCTAAGAATCACCTTCCCAACAGCAGCCCTGAAAGAAAAACATTTCTGAAACAATAATCATGTAAAAAACACCAACTTTAGTCTGGAGAATAGGAGGCTCAGGAGAGACATTATCACTCTCTACAAACTAACTGAAGGGAAGTTTTAGTGAGGTGAGGGTTGGTCTGTTCTCGGACGCAAGAAGTGACAAGAGGAAATGGCCTTAAGCTGTGCTAAGGGAGGTTTAGACTGGATGCTGGGAAAAATTTCTTCACTGAAAGAGCGGTCATGCATTGGAAAAGGCTGCCCAGGACAGTGGTGTAATCACCATCCCTGGAAGTGTTCAAAAGGCACGTGGATGTGGTACTTTGTGACATGAATTAGTGGTGAACACGGCAGTGCTGGGTTAACAGCTGGACTTAATCATCTTGAAAATTCAACTTAGGTTCTGATTCTGTGATTTTATATTGCATTTTTGTTGCTTGTCAGTGGCAAATTTCTCCTGCGATTCCTCAGGTCTGTCACAAGCACCCAGACCCACCATCCCACAAGCATCCAGACCTTCCCGGACAGAATTGCTGCCGCAGCCTGAGAGCACCGGGTTGGCACCGAAGCTGTTTGGTAATCGCGGCCATTTGAAGATTTGAGTGTAGCGACGGATGAGGAGAGCGGCGGGAGAGCGCGGTACTTCTCAGAGCAAAGATGAACATCCTCCTGGCCTCAGGTCCAGGCACCTGCTGGGGTCCTGGGCAGCTCCGGCTGGTGCTGGAAAACTTGTTCTGAGGCAAATGTCCAGATCCCCGTGGATCTCTGCTTAACCCTGCCCGCTGCAGGATGCCATGACAAAACCTGGCGTTTCCCTCCCGGCGTGACCCCATTCACTCCCGTCCCCCGAACCCTGTGTCCCCGTGGCAGGGATGCCCCGAGCTGGCCGTTCCCGCCCCCCGGAGCCCCGGGGACAGGGCTGGTTGCCCCCCTGTGTCTGGGTGCCCCGCACGTGCGGCGCCCTCAGCCCCGGCCCCGCCGGCGGCAGCGCGGCCATGGCCGAGGGGCCGGCGCCACCTCCTGGGCACGGCTGAGGGGGCAGAGCCGGGCGGGGGAACACCCGCTCCGGGGCTGGCAGAGAACGTTCGAGCACAGCCGGTGCCGCGGGCAGAGCCCCGGTGAAAACGGGGCTCAGAAGCAGCCGAGGGTACAGCCAGGTTCCCTCAGTGTGGGAACCCCTCCGGGCTGCCAGCAGGCAGCTGCTGGCACAGGACAGGGGGGAGCTCAGGAAAGCTCAGGAAGTGTGCCGTGCTTTGGATCTGTGCTGCCCTACCTTTCCTCAGCTGGTAATGCAGGCTTTCATCCCTTCCAGATGGGTGTTTCTCAGACATCTCAGCTGGAGGCAGAGAACTGGCGTAGTCCAGGTGCTTTGCCAGCACTGCAGGCTCATGCCTGCGCTGTGAGGCCAGGCCTCGTACTTGCCACATGGTGTCTGTGCCTTGGGACTCTTTGGGCTTGTCCAGCAGAGTGCTACTCATGAGAAAACAGGGAAGAACACGTATCAATTTCGTTTGTGTCAGAAAGCCACAGGAAGGGTGCTTTTCCTGGGCGAAGGTGGTGGGATGTGTCCTGTGCTGGTGCCCTGTCAGACACACATTCTGAGGGCTGGACACTACTCCGAATGTGAGCGAGAACAGGCAGTGCTGCTCTAACTCTGCTACCTATTTCTAGGCAGGATTTGACTTGCATTCAGGCAGGTCAGAGCTTGGGTCTGGTGGACCTGAGCCTGTCTATGCAGGCATGAGTCTGCATATTGAACACCTGTTCTATTGTTCTATTGAACACCTCCCCTGAGTCTGGGGAGGTGTTCAATAGAGATCTTATTTGCACTTAAGAGCCTCCCAAATTCAGTGCTTCCCAAGCATAACGCTCAGTCATAGCTAAGCATTGACTGAAGGTGGAATTCTGGGGAATAGTATTTAGCAATCTTGCTGAGATTTCACAGAGCTATATGAATTAGAAAGAAGCAAGGTGCACTGCATTCTTGTTCCCTTAGTTCATGCAGGGTCAGCCTCAACAGTTTTTCGTGGTATTTATGTGATGGATCAAAAAGGAATCACATCCATACGTCCTTGCCCTGATTGCTGTTACCCTGCGTGGAAGGAGACAGTCATCACTAAGTGAGGTATTGAGTGAGGTGACAAAGTAATTAGTGAGAAATGGGAAATTTGCACCAATTAATTGCATTTCTTGGTTAATATACAGTAACAAAGAAAATCCAGCCTAGTTAAGCCGTGGGTCTGCTGCTGTGGGAATGCAGAATGAATTCCACAGAGTCACAGTATCACAGAACATGCCAAGTTAGAAGGGACTCACAAGGATCATGAAGTCCAGCTTTTAGCCCTGCACAGGACCATCCCCAAGAGTCACAACACGTGCCTGACAGTATTATCCAAACGCCTCTTGAACTCCATCAGGCTTGGTGCTGTGGCCACTTCCCCGTGAAGCCTGTTCCAGTGCCCAACCACCATCCAGGTGAAGAACCTTTCCTGAAGATCCAACCCAAACGTCCCCTGACACAACCTGAGGCCATTGCCTCAGGTCCTGTCACTGGTCACCACAAAGAAGAGATCAGTGCCTGCCCCTCCTCTTCCCCTTCCAAGGAAGTTGTGACTGCAATGAGGTCTCCCCTCAGTCTTCTCCAGCCTGAACAGACCATGATACCTCAGCTGCTCCTCATTCAGCTTCCCCTCAAGACCGTTCACCATCTTCGTTGCCCTCCTTTGGACACTCTCTAATGGCTTAATATCTTTCTTAGTTTTGTGCCCAAAACTACCACAATATTCAAGGTGAGGCTGTCCAATTAGAGCAGAGTGGGACAATCCCCTCCCTTGACCAGTTGGTGATGCTTTGCCTGACGCCCCCCAGGGCACAGTTGGCCCTCCTGGCTGCCAGGACACTGCTGACTCATATTCAACTTGCCATCGACCAGGACCCCCAGGTCCCTTTCAGCAACACTGCTTTCCAGCATCTCATTCCCCGGTCTGTCCTTACATCCAGGGTTACCCCATCCCAGGTGCAGAATCCAGCACTTCCCTCGTTGAACTTCGTATGATTGGTGATTTCCCAGTCCTCTAATTTGTTGAGGTGCCTCTTCAGGGCCTCTCTGCCTTTGAGGGAGTCAACAGCTCCCTTGAGTTTTGCGTCATCTGCAAAATTGCTTAGTATCCCTTCCAGTCCTGCATCCAGTCATTTATGAAGATGTTGAAGACCACTGGGCCTAAGATGGAGCCCCGCTTCTTTTTGTTTTTAACCCCAAAAGTCAGGGTGGCAATGGAATACTGAAATGAATCTGACTTTGGATCCTATTGGGCCCAATAGTCTAATCCTTGTTCATTCTTCATGATTCACATCTGCTCAACCTTAATGAATGTAAGGAAGCCAGGAACTCTTCTATGAAACCTATGCTGCTAATGAGGATACAGAACCCAGAGGAAAAATAACTTTATAAGAATCAGAAAAAAAAAAAATTATTGTTGTAAAGACAAGATACTGGACTTATAAATCCAGCAATATTTATATAAAATAATTTTCTTGCTGCTGTTACAGAAAGACCTCTTAAGCAGAACCAGATTCTTAAAGGCAGCTCCTCCATACAGTTTAGAACAAAAAGCATGCATTCCATCATTTTACTGTGTCATCACATATCTGCTAGCTTTGGAATTTAGCAACAGTCACAAAGCTGAGGTAACAAGGAAGGTGGCACACACCCAACTTCAAGAATGTAAGTAGTCCATTCCTCTTAATGTGGAGCACAGGTAGCACTGACGTGGTATCAGTTCAACTTGCTATTTTATGTTTTTCAATACTGAAGGTACTAGCACCACCATGAAGATCCAAACAAGTCTTCCTGTACAGTTCCTTACACAGCTTTTCCCCTTTTTGTGCATTACAATTCAACAGTTCTTATCCTATCAATCTTACTTTTAATGCATTCCTTATTAAAATGCTGTACCTTTTCCTGAATAAAATATTTTTTTAATTAGTCAGTCTTTTCTGTAACCCTGAATTGTCATATCACAGGAAGATGTGTATGACATTAGGATGAGAAGTGGAATCTAAAATAGGATTCTGGCATTTGAAGGTTATTTGTCATATGGAGATTCATGCCATATCAGCCATTTTATACATGGCTACAAGGGAAAACTTCTGCAAGGTCTAACAGCTGATAAAGAGTAACCTGCCCTACTACTAAAAAAGGGAAGACTGCATTCTATTGCTCTCTCTGCATTTGACAGGGAGTAGCACTTCCCAGCGCATCCTTCAGCTGTCTTCACAGACTGCAAGCCCTCTGCTCCAAGGCCTGCCTCTCACTAGGTGTCAGGATGACATCTTGCACAATGCAATTGTTGTATCTGGTGCTTTTAGGCACCAGAGACCACTTCTGCTAATGATTATTCCTTGCAGTAACCCCCGTGGTGGTGCTTCTGTTGCAAATCAGGAAACAGTAGAAATAAATCTCACCCTCTTCCAAGGGTGTTTTGTGGTTCAAGCAGAGAGTTGCAACATAAGGGATCATTTTTGTCTTGCCATTGGCCCTGGTGCGACTGTAGGCAAGTAATTTCCTCTCTCTGTAGGAGCTTCATGTCTCTGAAAGCCTGTTTCTGACATGAAAAAGTGGTTGGGTGTGAAATCCCTTGTGTAGTGGTAAAGTAAAAGAGTACTTTGTTCTTGCTTAGTTGTCTTTTATTACTTACCACATCAAAGAAGAAAATGGTAGAGGTCATCATCACAGGGGAAAATGCCTTTTGAGGAATACTTAATTCACTGAAAAATACAGTTTTGTGGAATAAAATTGTTTGTGAATCTGGGTTGAGTTCAGTGAAGTGATTTGGCCAAAAATTAAGAGGGAGAACTTTTCCAAGGAAGGTTTTATTCTGACAGCCTCAGAATAAAATGTGACACATTTTGTTGAAAGTGATGTTTATTTAAATCACTACAATTTCTGCTCAGGAAAATGAGACATTTAGTGTCACCTGGAGGAGGGAAGGGCTCAGAGCTGACTGAAAAAGCCTGAAAAAAGCCTCAAACTGTGTGAGGTCAGCCTAATTTATGGGTTATGATAATTTCTTTTCTCAGCCATCATTCAAATCTCAGAGTCCTTGTCATGATACACCTGGCCTGATGAGAAGATTCCCTGGTGCTTTTCTTATCTCAGAGTTACAGTTTGCTGCTGCTCTCACTTGCAGGAAGGATTTGGCTCACACCTCAGTGAAGAACACAATGGAGGGGTAGCGATTTCCAAAGAATTGCTTGAAACTGGTGACTGTATCCTACGGATAGGCTTCTTAGATACAGAGAGATTCCCCAGAAGAGCTGCCTCCCTCCCTTTCTCCCTTTCCGAGTAGGAAGTGCTCATCATCATCATCCTCTTCATAGCTCTGACATAGAACTTTGTGTAGCTTGGTGATGCTGGGATGGAGCCCTGATTTCTAAGACAAACCGTGCCAGACGGAAGCTGTTTTCAGTTAAGATAAATTGTGTTGTGTTCCTGCTGTGTTCTAAACTGTTTGAATTGCAGATAAATTGTCTTATGGGGAAAAGCTCCTAACAGGCAAACCCTGCCTCTCTCTTAGTTTGGTAATGAGCCCTAAAGCCCTGGAGGAAGAGGGAGAAACTGCTGCAGCTATTCTCCAAGATTCATTGGTGACTGTGAGGTCTTCATGTTGGGAAAAGCTGCATTTTTTTTTTTTGCCTTGAAACTGAGGGACAGGGCATGGTGACTATAGTTGTTTAAGTTTGTTATGAATGTGCTGATGGGGAAATTGAGGTGTCCTTCTGCAAGGACTTGACTAGTAGGGGGCAGGAATGATAAAACACCTGGAAAACACGTATAACATCATTTTCAAAGCCTGGCTTATCCATCAAATGTGGATGTCAATGAAGTAATCTCTCCTGCATGCTGGGTTGCGGCCCTGTGCGTCCCTGATGCAGCAGTGACTCAGGATGAGTTCTACAAGTTGGACAGCACATCTGTAACACCACTGCTTTAGTGGTCAGATGGGAGGTTTTTGGAGCACATACCAGTCCCTGGGCTGGCCATGCAGTGGCACTGAAAGCAAAGCTAAATCCCAGATGGGAGCTCTGGCAAGGTGTGTGCTGGCTAAAAGGAAGGTGCTGGGCAGGCTCTCTTGTGCTGGGAGAATGGAAGAGGGATATAAAAGGAATGTAAGCTGCAGTTTGCAGAGCACAGGGAACATTCCCCACCCGCTGCCATTTGGGAGTTTGCTCTATTAGCCCAATTGCTCACAATATGCTTCTGCATTCTCAGCTGGTTTTCTGGGGCTGCATTTCACAGGGGCTGTTATCAGAGGAAGGTGAGGTTCTTTGTTGTTTGTTCAGTTTGCCCTGCAGAATGACAGAGACTTCAGCTTTCCCTTCTGCAAGAGAGATGTATTTTCAGCCCTCTTTTTACACTGCCTTGTCTGTCCCGTGAACGATACCAACTTGGCTCATGAGTGTTTCTGCAAAGAATATGGGAGCGAAGAGAAGCTGGAGGCAGAAGTGTTGTTAAAAGCACATGAAAAGAAGGGAGTGTCTGCATGGCAAAGGTTCTCACTGTAGCTAGTGACAAAGGCAAAGATTGGCTATTGATCTGCTAAATTGCGTAGTATGCACAATGCAACAAATGGGTTTCAGCTGTTGTACTTGAAATGGCTGAAAATATTTTGATGAAATAGCTTTGTTCAGAATATACTTCTCAAAAGGGAGGTGGTTTTGATTACGCTCTGCTTCGATCAAGGGCATACAGAGAAATGATTGCATGCTCTATTACAGTCCATAGCATGGGAGTTAACAGCACTCATTGGGGCAGCAGGAGCTGTGAGACAATGCTGAATGTGAGCTTGGACTAATGTATCCCAACTTCATGTACCACGCTGGGTGTTTTGGGGCAGGTTTTTATCAGTTCATCCTATTGAAAGTGTTCAACTTTGTAGAAGGGAAATATTCACTAGCCCTGAGAAAAGTGGGTTCAAGTCACTGTTTGGTTGAAGCAGTGATGTTTATGGAGTGAGAAGATGCTCCAGCAGCAGAGATGGGGGCATGCTTGCAGGAGACCTGCTTAGAAGTCAACCTGCACTTGAAGTCTCACCCTGTGCCAGCTGATAGATCCTCGCCACTGGGGTACACATGTGTTTCTTTCAGAAAGGATTTGAGAAGCCTTGGTTTTATTATGAAATGGGATTTTTCAAAGTTGCAAAAATCTGTGTTGGGCTGGTAACCCATTTCCTACCACGTACTTGTTTCAGTAAAGCAGCAACAGGACTGAAATGCAGGATTTACTGTGCAGTGTGTTCACATCCATGCAGTACCTAATGGAATAGGACAATTAAACTGCAACTCAATAAGTTTCTCTAGTTTACAGATAAATTCTAAATTGGGAACACTGCCCCAAAGACTTGCTGGAAATCTTTGAAAATACATGAACATAAGTTTCCTTTCAAACTGTATTAGGTATTATCTGTGAAATAACTAGGCAAGCACAGAGCAAACTGAACCCCCGACCTGCTCAAATTAAAAGGTCTCTCTGAGTGAATCTGAATTAAAATAATCTCACTGGATGGGCAGGCTGCCTTTCTGCTTTGGTTTTGCAGATCAGACACTGTGAAAACAATCCCTCCAACCTTGTGGCCCGTTTCAGAGCATCATCTGCCTTGTTCTTGTACGATACCGCCCACGCTGGTACTACAGCTGTCCCCCTCCCTGTGTAGGGACGGAAGGGGTGGTAGCCCAGTGCAGCTGTACTGTGGTTTGCCAGCTGACTCCATTGCCAGATCAACCAATGCCCCAGAGCATCTGAGTTCATATGCAGTGTTGTTTGGGGTGTTCTTACTGCAACATGGGATTATCATCTACTCACCCATATCTATGGTTGCCTCAAAGTACTGTTCTTTCCTCAAGTTGTCTTTAAGGAATGAAGTTATTGCAAGATGTCTTCCTCTGTTTTTCCAACCCCTGAACAAGAAACTGATTTTGCCTGTTGTGTTTGGCCTTTAAATTAATGGAGGAATCATACGGGTTTCAGTTGGAAGTCTGCACTCTGCATTTTCCACCTGTGCAGCAGTGAGGGTCTGCGGGATGCAAACAGACCTGGAAGAAACATCTTCTTTGGCCTGTGAGGTCCTGTGGCTTTATGCAAGCAGAAGGTAGAGTCCCTGAGACAGGAAGGGATGGAACCAAAGGGGCTTAGTCTGTTCTAAAATACAAGCCAAACCTGCTTGGGATGCAGAACGCAGTTTTTCTTTCATTGCTAGCTCCATGCCTCGTGCCAGGCAGAAAAGTGCAGGCACAACCCTCAGCTCCTGACAGTCACAGCCCATGCTGCCTGTGCCTTATATCAGCATTCCCCTCACCTAACAGGTATATTGCTTTCCTCCTCTGCTGTCTCTATCTGATTGATGCTGTCATTTGTGTATTGAGACAACCAGAGCCTATAAATCCTTCCAAATACCCTATTATTAAAAAGGGATCTCACCTTCAGCTTCGGGATGGTGAGAAGGGCTCATTATGCTTGTGTTTGTTGGCTGTGCTTGTGCAGGCAGTGTCTCCTGGGGCTGGAGATAACACTCAGTGTGTGGTGTAATGCGGTCAGTGAGTCGGCTGCGTGCGTCAAAAGGCATCTTGAGGGCAGGCAGAGATTTCAAAGGCAGCAGCCTGCAGAAATTGAGATATTTACACCTCCACTGTGAGGGCTGGCAATGGGGAGAGAGGCATTTGTGACTCCTTGGTTACTGCTCTCTCCAGAGCAGTTCAGTTCAGAGTGGTGGCACCAGTCCAAGGACCCTTTGCTGTTGTTCCTTACCTGTGGCTGAGGGTGAAGATGGATGTAAAACCAGAGGCCCTGCTTAGCGAGTGCTAGGCCTGGCTCACAGAGCTGGTTGCAGTGCTGTTTTGTGGGGACAGAAACAGCCAGTATGAGCAAGGCAGGCACTGTCATGAGCTGATGAGAGGCTCCTCATCCTGCTCCCCTCTGTGTCCTGGGGGTCTCGCTTCCATAGGGGAGAGCAGTCACGGACTGGCCATACACCAAGCCTTGCTTACAGACCAGAATACAAAAATATCTGAGAAGAGTCATCCATGTACAGATTTGGCAGTACTGAATGTCTACTTCATATCACCTCCAAAAAACCCATAAAGCTGAGTTAAATATCTATCTCTGTGCCCAGGTGGATTGAGTTTTCCTGTATTCCAAAGGTTTTTTTCTCCATTTTTTATTATTTTGCCTCAGGCAGAAGGGTCTGTTTTAGGGCCAGTGCAATAACTATCATAACTTTGTAGGCTGGCACATCAGTATGGTGCCAATCATGGTTATAGAGACCCTGGGACCACTTCATCACAGCAGCTTCACTCCAAGGCTTCTTTTAATCTTTCATAATAAAATTTAAATGACAGTAGCTGTTCCAGTCATGAACCAAGAAAAACCTCTCATAGTAGTTCCTCATTTTTTTTTTCCTAGTGTTGGGTTCTCCATTTTATAGTTACTAATTTATACAAGAGCTGACATCTTCCTGAGCTGGCTATGTGTGTCTGAAACAAGTGGCACTTCTGTTTAGTGACTCTCCTCTCAGCAAGATAGGGTGTTTCCAGAGTGATGTGGAAAATTGTATAGCTGGGCCATTGCCATCCTCATCAGAATCCAGGCTGAGGCTCCTGATGATTACGGGTGGTTTTGAACAGAACCTGTTATTGAGCTTGGATAGATTTTTGCTGTAGGTTCTTCTAATCAGCCACAAGACATCTTACCCATTGGTGGTGCTGAGGTGCCTGTCTGCCTTTCAGTCCCACATTAAATGAGAAAAGCCAACAGCTCCTCACATGCTTCCAAATTCTTCTCTCCCCAGCAGAAGACAGTAGAAGGAGAACTTTAAAAAATCTGCACAACTTTTTCACTTTAAGCATAGGTGGCACTAAATAGTCTGCCTCACTGGGAAATGGGCCTCACACTTGAAAGAAGAGGTAGAGTGGTTTGTAGTGGATTTTTGGATCCTGCAGACTGCACAGTCCACAGACTTGGACCAACCCCTGAGAAAAAAAATTTTTGGCACTAAAAGTCAAGCCGCAGAAGTCAGTCTTAGCCTTCCTGAAGTGTGAGAGGTCAGGGAGCTGTTTGGAAATCCCGTGGCTTGAACTTCTGTCAGAGCTATTTCTAGCAATGAACACACTGAGACTGGAGTAATAATTTGGATTATGCCCATGTCTCTTGCTTATTTTTCATTTAACCTGCTGATGGCTGCTGTCTTGTATTGCTTTTCAGATCTACCGAGAGGAACTGCTTGTGACTGCATTAGTGAAAATGGATGTTTATGATTGATCCCTTGGTGGTTGCAAAACCCATTATGCTTCATCAAAACACAACACAGCGTGGTTCAAGCAAGTATTTTTTTTGTGGTCTGTTCCTCAGTCTGCTTCTGGTAGAAAGCTGGAGAATGACCAAAATCACTGAAGCTCTCAGAGTCTTTCTGGGAAAGAGGAAGGTTGCTGGTGTGGGGAGGGTGGTAGTTTGGTGGGGTGGATGCTGCCCCAGTCCAAACACCCCGTGAGCGATGAGCTTGTGCGTTGGGGTTGTGTGCTGTGGGAGGGTAAGTGCAGGATTGCTGCTACCGCTATTCCACGCATTGCTACATTCCCTCTGTGTCCTTCATATGTTATGAAGCTGGAGAAGAAAGGACACTGCACTGGTAACATGAAATCCAAGTGCTGTGGCAAGGAGCTGGGAGATGGGGAGTGATGTCCTTTCTCATCTCTGTTAACCTCTAATCCAGTAAATTTTCATAGGTCTAGTATGGGGAAGACGTGCTCCAGCTACTGCACCAGCACAGACCTCCCCTTTGACATTAAGACTTTTTCTTCCTTTCTTTTAGCAATTGGCCAAGTCACACATGTAAGGGAAAAGACAGTGAATTATAATCAAGGCATCTTCCATCTCCTTTCAGAGTACATGTCAGGGAAGGTGATATCTGGGGCCTTATTAATGCTGCAACAGTGAAATGTCACTGACTCTGTGGCACAAGCAGGCCTTGATTTACATAAGCATTATAGAGATCAGAATGGGATCCTCAGACTTCAGTGTCAAAGGCCTCCAGAGCTGGATTACATTTTCCTCCCTGGTGATGAAAATGAAGTCCTGGAAGAACTGAGTGGTTTGGTCTCATCTGAATTTTGTCTGAAGTAATGTTGCCTTCAGAAACTCTAACTGGAAGTCAGTGCCTCTGCCAGCCTTCCTCGCTGAAGATCTGGCCATTTAGCAGTACTGCATGTTCTGGGAGACTTGACCTATGAAGACTTCTGGCCAAACTATACCTGTTTTAAGAGCTTGGATGTTCATCATCAGCTGATCATCAGCTCTTTCTTTTCTGAGTTACTTGCAGGTGGCTCATTCAGAAAATGCTGCCTAGACTGGTGTTTGCTTTGCTGACTGTTTTCAGTACTTAGTACTTCCCAAGTTTTAGAAGTTGTGGGGGAAAGTGAACTAAGGTCATATCTGAAAGTGATCATAACATGAAGATAGGTATTCTGATCCTTTGGCCTGTGGAAATTGTTCTTGTTTTGGTAGTAAAATGGGAATTCTGGGTGCTGCTGCTGAAGGAGATGAGCACGAAGGCCGCGTATGTAGGAAGGTGGACAGGCCTTGGCTGCTTGTTTCCCTGCGTACCAGTGGTTTTCACCAATCTTTTATTACAGTGACGTTCTTCGATTCCATTTATCCCCACTTCCCTTCTGTAAGAATTTGTTTTAAATTACAGCAGAAACTAAGAAGTTATGGGAAAGCTGACATTGTTTCTCTTTTTCTACTTTCAAGTATGTGGCCTCTCACGGCATGTGTACTTGCCTTGTTCTAAATTGCAAATACCTCCAAAGGGTTGTCTCCCCAGAGACCATCTTGTTACCACTGAGGCAGAACTAAAGTCACATATGTCATATGGATTTCTGGCAGCAGTCTGAGTAGTTCAGGAACTGTTTTCAGGGTGGATGAAGACCTTGCTTCTCATTTTCAAGGGACCAAATCCCTATGAGCTCAGTCTAACCCATGTAAAGATTTTACAAGATGCCTAGAGTTTGCTACAGACATTCAGGGACACTTTCTTGAGTCTATTGCTTTGAGTGGATGTCTAAAGGGCAGCATAAACTGCCAGGTTTGGAGCCTAACAGACCCCTAGGAGATAACTGAGGCTCAAAGAATTACAGTAACCCTTTTATCTTCTCTTACATTTTAAATCCTCTGCCCCTGTGCCTTTTTTTACCATGTACCAATTTGTGCAGTTTCTAGCAGAGAACACCCGAAGTTCTGTTTATGGGGGACTTGGGTATGAATTATTACCTGCAAAGCTTGCAGTCAGGTAGTGGGTTATAATACTAATTAGGGAAAATGTCACAGCAAGAGCATGCTGACGTTGTTGGAATTAATGGCCCAGAGCATTACTACTTAGCACACCTTTTGAAGTTAATGGAACCGTATTAATTGGGATCTTGGAGGGACTGAGGGACACAGAGTACATCACTCCTGAGCAGCACCTCTGTTATTACATTAGAGCTGGAACAGCATCCAAGTTCCTCCCGCCTTTTGGGCCCCTTTTGCACAACCATTTCACAAATGAATGGCTCTGACAAGGCCCAGGGGAAGGTTGTTTGGTCCTAGGGTAAAAGCGAAAAAGTCTGTTCCAGCCGTGGTTGCAGAGAGTCACTCTGCCTCCAGAAACCAGTGCTGAGAACTGCCAACTGCCTCTGGCACAATTCTGAAGGAACAAGGAGGTGTGTTCAAAAACACTCTGTACCCTTGTCACTGGGTCTGATTCTGCAAATTCACCTCCCCTCCACAGAGCTTGTTCCGATGAGCACAACCCAGAAGTGTTCGTCGGTGATTCTGAGTTCTTTTGGATATTAGCCAGCTGTGCTAGCACTGAGAACAGCGCAGTGTGTGGTTAGACCTAATGCCTAGAAAATTCTAGTTCTGACATAGCAAACAGCAAATCATGGAGGGCATTTGCTTTCTTTGAAAAAAACCTGGGAGAGCTGATATTTTTTATAGAAAACCAAAACCCGAACTTTTAATACAGTGCTTTGAGCAGCTGAGGAAAAAGGGAAAAAAACCTTGAAGTTTTCTACTGAGAATTTTGATTCTAAATCAGAATGTTCTCATTTTCATCCAAGTTTTCCACATGGGGGAAATAATTTTCAAGAATATCTCATATAAAGTAATTAACCATAGATGAGAAATGGATGATTTCGGAAGAATAGGGACACATACTCTCTTTAGTTAATGTTATTAAATCCATTGTGCACTGGGATGGAAGTTTTTATGATACTGTAGATTTGCTGTGCCATTTTATCCTTGTTGAGTTCAGATTTAAAAAAAAAAGAAAACCAAATCTTAGTTATGATAAAACTAACTTTTTTCTAACTAACTAATTTTTTCTGTATTAGGAGGAGTACAATTATTAATTGTCCTTTGCAATGTTATTTGGATATAGGTTTTACCATTGACTAAATTTGTAGACTTTCAAATTATCTCCTGGGTTAGCATAGGGGAAACATTCATATTTGCTAGAAATGGTGATGATTTGATGTCATCTCAGTCACTCACTGCATGGAAGTTGAAACAATATCATGGCTGAGCCAGTGCTGCCTGCATGAGAAGATCCTTCTCAGCTCCATGCTGGCCTCGCCTCCCACCTTGGAGGCCTGACTGCAGTATCTATCCAAAGCTCATCCCATATGGTGCTGCTCAGCTGAGCAGGAGCTGGAGTATGTAAGCCCTAAATCTGCTCCAGACTTCCTGCATGATGTTGGACACACCTCAGCCTCACTGCTGGGTCTGCTGTGCAGCCACCTGTAACTGGCTGCAAGGGATGGACAGGGTTTGCCAGCAGAAAGCCCTTCTGCTCAGGGCAGTTAGTCTCAGGGCTTGTTCCCCTGACCTCACCCTCTGGAACATCTTTGCTCTCAAGCAAGCGCGAAGCCCTTCTGGCTGTTTAAATCTATCGCAGCTCTGTTTGAATTGAAGGATTCCTCTGTTCCTCAGCAGAGTGTGTAGTAAAACAGTGACATTTGTTAAATGGAGAACACGTAGGGCAAGGACTCCATCAGCTCCAGGAGACAGTGAGTAATGATCTCTTAATGTCCGAGAGCTTTAAAGCTGTATAATATTCCTCAAAGTCAGGACAGTGTGGAGAGGCCCTGCGTAGCTATCCCGTGTGTGGGGGCAGGTGTTGTTGAGCATGTAGCCAGGCACTGTACTTCAGCAGCACCTCTGCAGAGGGGAGGGCATTAGTTGCTGTGCAACATGCATCATAGCCCAAACAGATTTATTATTTACTTGCAAGCGTTCCTGTAGTGCCCATCACTCAGCTGATTACCTGCGCCTGCCAGATGCTGCCTCACACTTCAACTGGTGTCTGCTCTGCCCTCTTCCCAGCACAAATCAATACACTAAGCCTCAATGCATTTGGGAAGGAGGGAGAAGTTGCACAGCTGTTGCCACAAAAGGAGGAATGGAGGGGAAGGTCACGTCTGTGATTGGGTGGAAAACTGTGGTACAGCTGGATGTGGTTTTGGTTGGTTTTGATCCTTCAGACTTGTGATGCCACTGATCTCTGTCCAAGGACTTCATCTTACCGCTTGGGCAAGGTCCTGGCTCTGCAGGGCTCTGAAGAAAAGTCAGGACAATAACTCCATTCTGAGTCCCGTGCTGGGTTTAGTTTAGGCTGACTGTCTCTTCCCCTCTTGTGCCAATCTCTTGAGTTGTCCTGAGCACATGCAGGACCTGTGAAGGCCCTCCACCAGCCAGCATGACCTCTTCTGCCATGCACAACACGGGGCTGAACTGATCAGCCTCATCTGTCACATGAATATGCACATTAATGCTATTTGAAACTTGGCCAAATAACAACCAAGTGGTAATGAACTGTCTGTTTTTAGCTTCAGAGCTTCTGGGACAGAGGGATGGAAGCAGAGGGATGATTTATATCTTCAAACCTGTTATTTACAAGTGGTCATGTTCCTCATCTTCCTTTAGACAAATGGAAAGAGTTGTAAATTTGCCATATACAGTCCCTTGAGCTAGTGCTTATGGGAAATGTAATTTAAAACATTCATTTGTTCTGGAGAACTGAGCCTGAACAGCACTGCCATGGAAATAGGTACAAAACCTGAAAATAGATGGACACACTCCACAGCATCCTTCCTGTAAAGAATTTGCTGTCCATATAGACACAACAGAAGAAGCAGGAGCAAAATGAGGTCTCCTGAGTGGCAATTCACCTTATTAATCACTGCCACTGGTGACTAGTTAAAGACTAATCAAGGGCTAACTGTGGGTCATGAGAAGTGAACCAGCTACCAAATAGTCATGACAGCACTGGGCATTTATTCCCCAACTGATCACATAAACTTGAAAGTGTACTCCTTGCTTTTAGTAAGCATGGGACTACTCACTACTCTAAAATAGTTTATGTGGAAAACCATTCTTCCTTGTTTCTAAAGAAAAATCTTGTGTGTGTGTCTGTGGGAATACAGCCATTATGCAAGATAAGGTGCAAAGTGTGTGTGTGAAGATCAGACCTTAGAATTTTTGCACTTCTTCCTTTCTGAACACTTTAATGAGAGCAGTGTTGTTCCACAGAACTCACCCCATGCAGAAGCATTTGTAAGATCAGGTGTGGCAAAGGACCATTCTTTCTCTTTGTAAATAGTCTGGTGTTTTATTATCATCATTCCCCCATGCTTGTGCTTACCACCCACATCATGAGTTTAAGGAAGAGGTGAAATATAGCTGTTTCGTGTACTTGATCTGTTTCCTTGCAAATCTCCTTTCCATCTGAAATACAAATTTTTGGGGGCTAATGTGGAAGTCAATAGATCTAGTTAGATGGATTGGATTCCCTTTTAATTCTAGTAATTGTACTGGCTTGACTGGAGTCTTGACTGGAGTCATACTGATCTACAAGAGAGTATCCCTATTTGTGCCATGGACTTCTTGTGTGAAGGAAGAAGCCAAGCCTCTATAATACTTTATGCCTTATTTTATCCTCTCCCACCTTCACAGTCCAGCTCCTTGCTGTGACTGGAAAGCCCCAAGTACAGGGAATCCCCAGTGTCTGCTCCGGCTCATGGGCAGAGCTAATGACAGGTTCTCAGAGTCCCGACTAAAGGCAATGGCATGAGCCTTCGGGCTGTCCTGCTATAGGGCTGCCACTCATACTCCTGCTTGGATATTATAATGAAATATGAGAAGACTTTACCTATTTGTTTGGGGCTACATCAAAGTAAAATTACAAGCAGATTGCCAAATTCCTCTGTGCTCTGGATCTACCGTTCTTCCTGTGTGTACATGGATCAACCATATCTAGAAGCTCAGCAGGGCCTGATGAAATGGGGCTTTACAGGGCAACTGCAGCAGACTCACAGTTCTGGGAATGTCAGGGCTTCTGCTTATCTTCCAGTTCCTCTGATCCTGCTAGGGTATCTCAGTGCTGTGTTAATACAGTAGCAGTATTCCAGTACTAACCAAAATACACTTTCCATTGTGTTCCTTTGCTAGTGTATTAGCTTCCTTAGATCTGATGCTCACCTGTTATTATCTCCATTTCCCACACAGCTGTTAGGTGCATCTTCTCTTTTAACCATGTGTTTCATGTATCTGCCAATTGTGAATGCCCTATATTTTCCAAAACCACTTTTGTTGCTATCAGCACATTATTTATTCCTCTCTCTCACAGGGACCATCCCTGTCATGGCATTGGATCCTCCCCTCCCTGAAAAGAGGCAGAAAGAAAAAAGCCACTTAATAAATTCCCCCATTTCATCACCTTCTGACTCTAGTTAACCTCTAGCATTTTTACTGGAGTAATTGTCTTGTTTACCCTCTGTCTGGTACAGACTTGTCCGTGGTGCATTACACTTCCTGGGAACTTCTCTGTAAGTCTGATACTCAGTATCTCTTTCTGGTTCCTTAATAATCCTCCTCACTCACTTCATCTTGTTTTTATAGGTCTTCTAGTCCTCTTGCACGTAGTTCATATCTTTAATGCAATTTTCTTTATTGCTCGTATTCTTCTTTACCTTCTGGCCTAAACACACTGGCCTCTTACACCTTGGGTTTTGCTTCTAGTGTAGACTCCTGTAATTATCACTGAGTTCACAGAAAACGAAACAGTAATTTTACAGATCTGCTCATGGACCTGTGTGTGTGAGAGTATCCAGGGGCAGAGCCTGGGTTTCTCTGCTCCACAGACCCTCAGCCCATCATGCTCCAAAGGCCCCTCTTAGACCTTGCTGTTGCTTTCCTTTTCTGTGCTCTACTGTAATTTCAAGTACTGACTTTGACTCTGATTAGGCTTGTTTGGCATTTACCACATTGGAGCTTGCCAGGCAGGTGTCTCCTGCTTGCAGATAAGAAAGATACTCCCCTGGTAGCACTAGGGGGGCTGTAATCTCTCATTTTGGCCTTGTATCTGCAGAAAGTCCAATGCCAGCTCAGTGGAAGCAGGGGGTTGGATTTAACTTCATGCTCTGAAGAATGTGAAAACTAACATTGATCTCTCTACATGGACTCTTTTCAAACCTTAAATGTGTAAAAGTTAGAAAAAAATCTGATGGTATTCCAATATTGCACTAAAGCTGGGAAGAACTCAGGAAATTCAAGACTGATAGAAATGCATACTAGGGTGTTCTGTAGATCAGGGTCTCACAAAGCAATTGTGAATCCTCGTGATAGTTTGTTCTGCTTCATGGATATCTTTTGTATTTGATGCCATTGATTATATGTGCAATTCTTCAGAGGGACTCAGGACTGCTAACCAAAAGGGAACATCTCTACAGGCAACATGCTAACAAAGTGAAAATAAAAATCCTTTTTCCTTCAAATTGCCAAGACATAATGAAGTGCTCTCCATGTCCTTGACCTGTCACCCAAATTCCCGTCTTGTCTATTGCCTGCGACAATGATGACGATAAATTATCCAACAGGATAACTTTCCATTGAAGACACAAGAAAGCCAGATAGCTGCAATGTTGTGAGGTTATTCAGAGAAGCAAAAATCTTGAGGAACAATTATTTCTTTTTTTTTTTTNGTAAAAAAAGCTGTGCCAGTATGACTTCATCTTCCTGGTGTGCAAAAGCTACAGATGGGCTCTTAAGGCCTTACAAGCCTTGGCATGTGCATAGCATGTCTTGTGCCTAGTATTGCTCTGCCTTGTTGCTGGAACTTTGAAACACAAAACCTTGCATTAAAGTGGAGGAGACCAAGACCAAGTAATACATAAAGCCATTGTAGCGAAGTTGTTATGATTCTGGCATATCAATAGGAGGCAGTGAGGACTTTGGCTTTGGGGAGGAGAATGGTGCTGAAATCTCCTGGCTTCTTTTCTTTTCGAAACCAACATGTGCCATGCAAGTCTGCTTGTCTTTTTCCCAGGATACCACTTCAGAAATTAATAGATATAGGTAAGAACAAGTGTGTCAAATAAAGTATTAGAGACACTGTTTCATGAGAAGTTGCAAGTAAAAATAATTTCAGTTGTGTGGGAAGTAAACCTCAAGGCTTCAGGGATGGTTAGAATATGAAATGTGTGCTCCTGTCTCAGAGAGGGGGCTATGTGTGTGATCTTCTATTCCTGATTAGTAATGTGCATATTTACTTTGTCTTGCTGGAAGAGACAAAACCAGAAATGAGGAATGTTCTTAGTTTCCCAAGCCTGTATTTCAGCAGGACTTTGGCACACAGCCAAAAGAATCTTCTGGGGCAGAGGTCCTCTCCCCTCCCTGCAGGTCATCTAAAGGTAGGCTAAGATGACTTCCTCTCCTCCTAAGGAAGGGGTTGGAGATGAGCAGATAAATTGCCTGCCAGAAGAGCTGCTCTCCCTCCAGTGACTAGGGGAACCTTCTAAATGAGTAGCTTAGACTACAGGTGTCACTTGTTTAGCTGAAGGTGAGACGTGTCTCACACCTGTGGTCACACTTGCAGAGATATTTAGCCAGTTACCTGACTGCCTCTGTGATTAAAGACTCTGGGAATTCTTGTATTCTATAGAAAACACCTTGAGGGCAGCTGAGTATAGATGTCAATGTCATCCATTGTAAGTAGCTGAAAGTACATGCTCCTGAGTACTGGAGGAAAAAAAAGTGCTTTCCTATTTGAGGAATAAAATGGTAAGATGAAATCCCATCATTCAGATTTCCCTGTTGGTTTCCACCTTCTGTTATCAAGCATGTTCTGACATCAGTCATGAGAACTGCTGGCTGTGGAGTCAATGCTGCACAATGCCTTGAAGCAGAGCACACCAGCACTCCTGTGCTGTCTCTGTTTTGAGGCTTCAAAGCAATCCTGAACCTGAGATGCAGCCTGGGAGAGAAAGCAAGACAGACATCACAAGGATATGATCCTTTTGAAAGGATTATTTTTTTTATTCTCATTTTAAATATAATCCATATTGTCTCCCATTCCAAATTCCTCGGAAGTACTTAATTAAAAGGTCATATCTATCTATGCCTGGTGACCTAGATAGCCTCTTCTTCCACTTTCAAGAGAAGCTAAAATTCCCTAGTGAGGATGTTTGGGGGAAGTATTAGACCAAATCGGGTTGATACAGTTTCTGTGGAACACAGGGAGAAGGAAAGCATATGTAGAAATCACATCTCCTGACAAGACTACTCAGGCAAGACATTAGTCACAGGCTGGGAGTCAAATGGCTTCCTGAATAACACCAGGAAACAGCAGCTATCACCAAATGACACATCACAATATGATAGTTTGGGGCAAATTGCTTAATGCATATGCATTTCAGCTTAACTCACTGTGAAATAAGGACAACACAGTGTTCACTCATCCCAAAATGTAAATTCGTAGGGAAGGTAATAAGTTTGCTAGATATTCATGTTGTGGAATGATACGTTAGAGCGTACTGTGCACTGAAGCTTATGCACTGCTGCCTGTTCTTGACAAACACACCATTTTGTATGGAGATACCTCGAAGCATCTACTTAATCATCCTGGATTGGAGAGGTTTCGCCAGTGTCCTGAGGTGGGAGATACTGTCCCGTTCATGAGGAGTGCTCCTGCCCCCTGATAGATGTCAGTGACATTTCTGTACTCAAACACTCTGAATGCCATATGCACATTTTTCCATGCACGCCCTCATGTGCATACATGGGGAAAACAAAAGAGGTTACATTCTCATACCCCTTAAAGAGAAGGTTATTAAAATGTGAACTCCACAGTTAAAGTTGTAAAGCCAGTTTCATAACTCATGTGGTAATGTTCCCTCTATTTAATATGGCAATTCGTTGATCTGCAGCAGCAAATTATACTTTTTGAGCATTTAAGTAATACTTCCACTTGGCTTCCAGTTTACGAGGCAATTTAATATTTCCCTAGGCTCACTAGTGCTGACTGTACAAAACTTCTGGTGTTGGGCATTTATTCAGCATAGAAGCTCGAACAAAGTTATTGCTATTTTATGCACAATATGGGAACATTTCCTTTTAGAAATCTCCCCTTTGCCCAGCTACCACCAGCACCACTGGAGCACATCCAATTCTAGCAAACAAATCCAAAAGGAATGGATTAATCCAAGTGAGTTGCATAGGCAGCCAACATCAGGAACACCTGGCCCAAAGAGGACATGGTGCCAGATTTCTAAAGCCAGCCTGATCTGGTCACCATCTCTTCAAAAGCACCAAAGGACCTGGTGTCTCCCTTGAATAACGGGAAGAATTCAAGCAAAGGAATCAGATGTCTTTAAGAAAACTATTTCAGAGGGATCCATTGAACAAGAACTGGTGGTATTTTTGTTTAGCCCCAAAATGACTTGAGGATGATATTTTTATGATCCTAAAGCTGTTTTGGTTTTCTGTTTAGGTTGGCTCACGTAATGAGAGAGATTTCTCCCATATACAAGCCTTCTCTCATCTGTAGCCTTAGACCATGGCCATCTGGGCAGTCACAGTTGGAATCCTCACAGTCTGACAGCAGAAGTCCCCTGATCCCATCCAATTGCCATCATGGTTGCACTGAAAATCTGCCAGGACACTGGATCTCATTCCTGGAGACAGAAATATCCTGCTTGTAATAGTCTTTTTTCCAAACGTATCCTTCTTCAGCTAAAAGCCTACTCTAGCCTGGATTATGTCAGAATATTTCAGAACATGTTTATTCCAGGGTATTTCAGAACATTTTTCAAACATTTCCTTTAGGTGGCAGCAGGAGTACAAGAATATTCAGCCTTCAAGGTCCTCTGGGCTGCTGCGAGGCATGGCTTTATGCTGAAGAATGTAAACCCAGTTTTACAACCCTTTCATAAGCTAACACACATGAGAGTTTATTTTCATCATTAGAGCAACTTGATGGTGAGCCGAAGTCCTGAGTCAAGACCCCCATCACCTGTCTGTCCAGTCCTTTGGGTCTCTATTTGTAATTGCTACGACAGTCTGAGCCCTTAATAATACGTAAAGGATGCAGACTCTGCCTGGGAGATCTGTTTGGACTCAGTATTGCCTACACATAACAGTGTGATAGGGTGTGAAAGGCAGGGAGATGGGGACGAGAATGCTCAAGACTGTGTTGCTTCTTCACCTGTTTTAGGAGATGAGGCAGAACTATCAATAGGCTAAATACAATTGCACTAGAGCTGCTAAACTTTGCAGAATTCCCCATCTCTGGGATGGCCCTACTTCTTGCTTAGCTTCTGGGAGGCAAAAAGATATTTCTCTATTCCTCCCCTCATTTTCAGACTCTCTTCCTTCCTGTCTTGTTTGCTTTGGAAGGAAATTCCCGTCACATTCCCTGAGAAATGCTTTGAAGTTTATGGTCTGCTTGTGAGGCAAGGAAGCCTGCAACACCATTTTGCTTAGGACACCAGTATAATACCTAGAGGTCTCTTGGGATGAGGAACTTGCTCTCTGAACTCCACAGAATGCCATTCAGCTGGACATGAGCCAGGAACTCTCAGTACTGAGGGGGACATGCCTCAGGCCAGGCTGGCCTTGGGTTTGTGGGAAACAAGACAGAAGCTGAACTGGGCTGTCGACTCTCCCTTCCCTTAAGTGACTGATGTGGGATTTAGCTGGAGATCCATGGTTGGGGGCCTCAAGTGATCGCCTGTATGCTGCTGCATAGCAGCCTGCTCTTCCTCAGACCCTTCTGCTTTCTGGACTTGCTGGCCTCAGACTCCTCATTTCTCAGTGCTGCTCCAGAGGAGAAATCATATTTCTCCTCTGTGTTGGGCTCCTGCCTTCTCCAGAGGGCCTTGAAGAACAAGCAGATACACCTGATCCTTGCAGCGACTTGTGAAAGTTGGTGGTATAGTTCCTGGGATCCTGACGTTCTCTGTCACGGTCAAACCTCCTTCCATTCATCTGTCAATGAACAACTACCGCTGCCTCACACCCTCCTGGAGCCTGGCCATTTATCTGGCTTTTATGGTGAGTAAATAATATGCTCAGTTATATGTCTGGAAATAGTGTTCTGTACAAATTCCTTGGGCAATCAATATACAGAGTCATTTTATGTTAGAAATAGCTTGTTCCAAATGGCCATATATATCTTTATTATACTCTAAATTCTCACACTGTCACTGGAAGCCACATACGCCTTATTACCCAGATTTGGTTGCAGAGCAAACTCCTACCCTCCTTCCCTTTCCAAGCTTCTTTATTTGTCCTCCCATCCACTTGGCTCAGGGCTTAGAAACTAACTGAACTCTCCAATGCACCCCAAAATCTCTTTCTCCTTCTGATACGTGTATCCTATTGCAATTTTTTTTCTCCCTTTGAAGACCCCACTGCAGCTTTTAAAAAAAACCAAAATGAATCAGAGTTTCGAATGTCCATGCCCTATGGCCTTACTATTTTAGCTGTGTTTCCTCTGCCAAAATTATTTCTATGGCAAAAGCCTTGAGAGCTCCCAGCCAGCACTGAGCCCTGCTCTCTCAGGTGCTGTACCCAGTGCACAGTATGGCTTTAGTCAGCTTGAACCAAAAATTCTACCAGAGGGAATCTGCATCCTCTGGTTATGGTCTCTCCACATCTGGGAATGAGTCTGAAAGGTTTGTGAAAGATAATGTTTTGGGACTTGGGCAGTCAGATACAGTGAGGACAGTTCTGGCCACATCATGGAATATAAAATGCATTGTCACTATGGGCAGGGATGGGCAGATGGGTGATTAGTGCCCCTCAGCAGCTGGGGGGCTGCTTCACAGACCTCTGTGTTAGCTAGAACATGGCTGGCAGTGGTATAGGAAGGAGGTTTGGTAACTATGAGTTTTCTCTGGGGGGAAAATGTAAAAAAATCATGTGAGAGGCAGAGCATGGTGACACAGATGGAGAATGAGAGCCTTCAAACGCAGCCACAGATGCCCCCCCCACCCCCAAAGTACTCCCATTCTCCTTCCTGAGATGGGGAAATGAAAGCTATTTTCAGGGTTAAAGTTACAGGCATTGGAGACAGCAAAATAAACAATAATGTCTTGGAGAGAAGACAGGAAGATGAAGCATGGCTGTGCCTTGGGAACAGTCGCTGCTTGCACAGCATGTCTTGCTGCTGTACACCAGCTCAGAGTGAGTTCCACCTTCAGACTTTGAATTACTTTAGGGGAGGTATTTCTTTTTTCCTGTTCTTAGAACTGTTGTGCTCAGAGAGAGCCAGCAGGGCTTGTCCTGCTCTGGCACAGCGGTAGCAAAGCTCTGGTTAAGTGAGAGCCCAGAGACTGCCATGGAAGAGAGGGATGATGCTCATGGGAGTGAGGAACATGGGTTGTAGTTTACTGTGGGTCTCAGCTAAGCTCAGAAGAAAGACGTTTCTTTGCAAATTCAGCATGTTTGAGCAAGTTCTGAGGAGGCACTAAACTGTCTCACTGGGAAACCATTTTTCTTTTTCAGGATGAGTGTTGGTATCAGATGCATCCACATTGCAGGGTTGAGCCTGGGTGGAGGGGCTGAAACATAGCCCACAGGTCTGGGACTGAGAAGTTTCTCCCCACCCAGTAAAGGCTCCCCTTGGAAAAAGAGTATTTCTGTATGCCAGGGGTTGGTGCTCTGCTTAGCACAGAGGCACCCACATCTTCAGCTGTGGAGATATTAGCTGTGGCTGAGTCACGACCTTGGACCACAGCTCTCAGGGAAGGTGTGCTGCCAGCTCCAGGAGCTGACAGAGAGGGCATAAGTGAAGTTGCTCAGCATGGTTATGTGACATGTTTGGGAAGGCTGCTGGTAAAACACAACCAGGAGGCCTGGCTCCAGCCCCCTGGGACAAGACCTAGATCTCTGTGAGAATCACCTCCCTGAGCTACACAACTCCCTGAAGGCCAGCACTGCTTGTGTGTGGAGGCAGAGCTCTGCTGGAAGAGCCAGTGTAACCCTGCAAATTGAAGTCACAGCTGGAGGCAATGGTCACATCCTTTGGTGGTGTAAATCACTGTGACCTGATTGATTTCAGGACCAGCCTTGGTATTGAAGATGTCGCAAAAAGTTCTTTCAAAGGAATCTTTAGAGAAATGCTTCCCCCTTGGTCTTCTGTTAACTTGCCTGTGATAATACATCTACAGCATGCTATCAGTATAGAGCTTGCTTGCAAGAAAAAGAAAGAAGAAGAAAGAAGGAGAGAGACTGCTGTTCATCTTATTGACTGCTTATTCACTTCTTTAAAAGTAATTAGGAGTTTAATCAGAGTTTCTATGGATTTTTTGGGGAATCTGTAATTAAAATCTGCACAGTCAACTTGCATTATATACTTAACTTTCTTCCAGAGCTGCTTAAATATCTTTAATATTCTCACGTCCTCTAATGAAAACTGTCAAGTACCCCAGCATAAAAAAGAGCAGCTAGCAAAACCCCTGCAACAGGCTGCCAAACCACAGCCCCCAACAGCTTTTTGGTTTAGGAAAGGTCTGCTCTGTAATAACAGCCCAGGCTGTAGGTTAACAGGCCTGATCGACTCCAAGCTGATTTTTCTCTAATGAATAGAAATGTTTCTTTCATCAGTGTAGAGTGCAGTGTATGGAGAGGGGGAAGGGAAAGAGAAGGAAAAAAAGCTGTCTGACTGTGTAGGGATGGAGCCAGTCTCTTGATAAGCTTTCAATTAAGAGCAGATTAAAATTAGGTTTATCTTCTCCTGAAAATGGCAATGACGTTAATATAATAATACAATGTAATAACTTAATAACCCAGTTGGAAGTGACTCATCCACATTAGAAAGATCAGAATTTTGCTGCCTAGTTTTGGGGAGGTTAAATGTGTCCATCTCTCATTCTGGCAGGTATGTAGGCACCCATGGGAAGAGGGAAAGCTGAACAGTAATTCACAGCCTGGATGCTTCACCTCTCTGGAGGTTTGGCGTGACCAACAAGGGAGATTTGAGGTGCAGAAGCCCGTGATGGGTCCGTGTGTAGAAACAACTGCTGAGGCTCAGCAGAGTCCTCTGATGCCTGGTCCTCAGTGCTTACCCAAACCCATTGTTCCACCAGGGACAGGTGGAGTGTAGCAGCTGGTGTCTGGCATTGATGGGAAAAGAGATAGAGTCAAACACCCATGGCTGGCTGTTCCTTACTTCTCAGTCCAGCCCGTCACATGCATTAAGGACTATAAAATCTGTTGGTCTTAGTGGGGGTTTGCATCTCCTGCTGATCAGTGCTCTGTTGTGAGACATGAGACAGTGCCCAGTGCCCCTCAGAGGGCTGCCCGTGTTCAGTATCCCCTGCACACCCTGCAAGTGGGTGTGATATGGCTGATTTCTCACCATTCCTTGGCACATGTGACTGGTGCAGGATACTGACACCACATCTGGTGCTTAGCCCCTCCAAGAAACGGAGATGTTTAGCCTCAGAGAGAGAGGCAGGAAGGAGCTTCCAATGCAGGGTAATCTTTTGTGTCTCTAGTTCCCTCCTGATTGGGCTCTGCCATCTGCCTTCTGGATTGAGGAGATCTGATTTGCCTGAGGATAATTTGTTCATCTTGTTCCATGGGGCTGATCAACACCAGCATGTAACTCGTGTGTCAGAGAAAGGTATTTGTGTCCGTGCCCTATGTGGTGCTTTATGGAGGAGGGTATAAAACACTTCCCTCCCTTTTCATGAGGGATATCTTGGTCCAGAACCTGGGCGTTGAGCTTTACCCATGAGAAGGGATCAGATTAAATGGGTTGTCTTTGCAGACAGACCACTCAAGACTTCTAAACAATAAAGTATAATGATATAGTAATTTTCAGATGACAATGTCTACGCACTTGAATGAGTTACTGTGATTTTGTGTGCTGGCCACTCTTTATGTGGTGGAGATTCCCTGCACTTCAACACATCCATACCTTGCTGTGCCCTTTAGTTTATTTAGCTGAAAACAATGACTTAAAGCAGCTTTCTGGTAAGACAAACACTTACCTCTGCCCACATACAAATGCTTCAGAGCAGTATTTACTCATTCCTGAACTCTAATGTGGGCCTAACCCTTTACCTTTTGAGTTGAGTGATTCACTGTGATTGACTGCAGGATGGGTCTTCTCAGTCCAGTGCATGCACAGGGTGGACAAGTTCAGTGGCAAAGAAAGTGAAAATCAGAAAAAAACCCCAACTGAAGTAACTAGGAAATGCCAGCCTGAAGAAAAAAGAACAGATTTCATTCCCTTGACATTATGGGCTGTGTTTTTTCATCAAAAAATGGAGTATGTAGAAGTCTTTGGTCTTAAAATTCTAGCTTTAATTCAGAAATGCCTCTAATGCACTGACAAGTTATCCCATGGAGAGCGAGAGCACAGGAATAATGTGGCCACAACTAATCCAGTTCCTTGTGGTCTTCCCTTTCTCACTTCTGATTGTACAGCTGGGGATATTAGAGTGGAAAAAGAAATGGATTGAAAGCAGTTGAAAGCAACTAAACTGGGAAGTAGTTAGATCCCGCATAATAGCCACAGGCAGAGGAGAGAAAAGGGAAGCAAGGGAAAATGAGGAAAGAAAAACAAGGGGTTTCTCATGACATTGCATGAACTGCATGAGATGTGGCATCAGCACTGGCAACAGGAACCCATTTGCCCATCCTGCACCAGTCATGGGGCTCAGTTCTTTTACCCTGCTCTGGTTTGATTTTGAAGGTCACTCAGGACCCATTTGGGATCAGGAAGAAAGACCCCTCATTCCCATGTGTTTTCTGGGGTGGCACTCATCAGATTGCTTTTCACCACTCATTGTGTCGGTGATGTGGTTTCTCTGTGTGGGAACTTGTGGTGGCAAAAGAGGGGGACAGACATAGAACCGCAGTTGTCCCCAGGTTCGCGTCTGATCCCGTTTGTCTCTTTACACCAGTCTGTCGTTTCAGTGCTTACTGGGGAGAGCATCTGTTAGAGGGGCTGTTAGTGTCGGGAGGGGAGGCTTTGTTGCTGATATTCAAGGCTAAACTTTGCAGCCTCTCCAGTACTGTTTGAACACTCTTCTCCTTCACTTATTTGAGCATAATGAAAGCAGTAGTTTCTTCTTTGGGTTTATGGTGCTTTAGAATGTTAAGCTTGGGCTGCTTTTGGGCACTTCTGTGTCTCATCACCCACGTCCCATGACAGCAGAACTGGTAAGTGCCTACTTAGCTGCAGCTCCCTCCAGATTCTTACCAGCAGGACAACTGCAGAGATTTGTTAACACTTTCAGGGGGAGATTAAAAACCTGGGGTATTTTGCAATATAACTGATTTTTATTGTAGCAATTATATAGGCTGGTTTTTTGGGCTTTGGTTGGTATTATTTTTGCCTGATTTTGAAGCAGTTATTTTTTAATAGCTTTCCATTGACTGACACAGAAGGTTACCTGTAAAATTGTAATAGAGAAATTCAAATGTCTCACTCTATAGAAAAATAAGACATTCATGTTGAACATCACAAATAGGGAAATCTAGCCATTGACAGCAAGAACAAGCTCAGCTGATTGTGGATATTTCTGAGGATGCTTTCTGGCTTTGTCCTCTCTCAACAGCCTAGTCAGGACTGAACCTCCTACTTGGGTAGGTGAAAGCTCCTTGTCTTTATTCCTGAGCAGCCAAGGCTAGCCAACATTGATAACTGTATTCAGTATTCAATAAATGGTGTTTATTGTTGTTGGAAAAAAGTAATTCCCCTTCTGGCAGTGAAGAAAGTGTGATTTGTAAATAGAGGCCTGGGAGCAGCACTGTGCCTGCAGATACAATGAGGGTTTGACAGAAAGGCAGCAGAGCTGGATTACAGACGTGTCGGTGTGCAGGAGCAGAACAGCCCTGTCAAAATGCAGACTCTGCTTGTTGGAGCCACTGCGCTGGATGAGACCCTGCAGAAAGCAGATACTGTGCAAAATGGCTCAAATGTATCATAACTCCCAGCCATGCTTACTAGGGGGGAATTCTCCAAATTATGTGGGATGGGACAAGCATGCCTAACAGCTTTGGTACCATTTGAAATGTGAAATATCTTTTAAAAAAATATCATAAATTGTGCATCTTGTAGAGACTGAGATGCCCACTAAGGCTTGTCACACAGGTCACAGCTGTTTTTCTTTGAACAGATGATATTGCTTCTACAGAGATCAGTATTCTTCCAAAGCATTGCCACTCATCTGGAATGCTTTTGCCATTTTTCAGCTCTCAGGAGACTTTGCTCTGCTCTGATCTCCCACCTGAGGTTCTCTTTGTCATTAATTTCCTCTGGAACAACAAAGCCTGAACTATAAACTCAGATGATGGAAGAGCTGGAGAAGCATTTGGGATTGCGCCACTTGCTCTGTTGCTGCATTTTCCACTGAGCATCTCCGGCCACAGTTGGAGGCAGTTGGAGGTGTGGACAGACATCTATCCTGGCAACACTATTCTTTTAAAGTTATGTTTGTTTTTATTTTCTATTCCACCATTTTACCACCTAATCTCTGTGCTGAGCAGTTGACTGAGGACATACCTTGGCCTCTTCCCTAACTTGAGCCTGCCAGCATCTAGAGGCTGGATGTGGAGAAGGCAATGAGCATTTCAGGTACCGGTCCCTGGCTGCGAGATTATGCGGCAGCCCCACAGCACAAGCCTCCCTTTCTTAAATATAGGATTCTCACAGTAACTGCTGTTATTCTGGATTATCCCTCACAGCATTTATCTCCCTGCTAATGCAGCCAGTTTCCTGCCCTGAGCTTGGCAGACCCACTATTTAGTCAGGATATTGATGTTTAGCATGTTTTAATCTAATCCTCTCAAATCAATCCCAGAAGCCTCCCAGACATTTCTGCTGCCTTTCTCCCAGTGCCATGCAGTTTGTTGATACCCAGCCTGCTGCTGGGGATTTAAAAATATTTATGTGTATTTCTAACCAAACAGTTCTTCACTGAGCTCTTGGAGAGCAGCAACCTAAGGCTGTGTGCATGGAGGTGTACAAGGAGGGGAAGCTGGAAATGGAGGAAGATCCACCAAGATGTTTGCTCTCTCTGACTGACCCCATTGAGGACCTGTTCAGAACCCATGTTTTGTTTTGAGCCTGTCACCTCAGTCGTTGGGGAGCTGCTGGAACAGGCTGGGAACAGGCTGTGCTAGTGCCAATGGCGCTGCACAAAAAGGCATTCACAAATAATGAAGCTCTGAAACACCCTGAACATAAGTGTCAGCAGCTTGAATTGGGGTCAGTTGTGCCGTGGTGAGAAGCAGGCTGGGCTGGGGGAGCAGGGAAGAGACCTCCCCCTCTTCTGCCTGGCTGGGGGAAGGGGCCTTCAAGGCAATGGGGAGCAAACCTGCTTCCGCTGACTGCCCCAGGGAAAGCCAGGCTCTGACAGGCATCCTTAATCCTGCTGCAAATCAGGGTCTTGTCACCTTGGTTGTCTTCAAACCTCACGTAGATACCCAAAAAAGCATTCTCCCAGCCACAGAGCTCGGCTTCCTGAGGCTGCAGCAAACAGATGATGCCCAGACCAGCAGTTCATGTAGCCTCCTGACTGTCTGCAACACCCTGAGCAGCCTTGGACAAGTTGCCAACTTGCTCTGTGCCTCAGTTTCCCCTTTTTTATATTGGGATAATAATACCAAGGGGAGGGAGGAGCTGAGGAAGAATGTTTGTGTCATTTTGGCTGTCGCTGCCTGAGGTGCTGCAGAGAATGAGAGGAGGTTGGTTTTGAGACTAAGGCAGAAGGGTATTTGCCTTTGCCATTAAACTAGTGGCTCTCTCTGGCCACCTGAGGACATCTCTTAATGCTGTTCCCTTAAAACAGGAAGGCAGATCCCACCAAGCCTAAACAGCAACAAGGGCTTTTTAAGCTTAGCTCTGTACAGCCAGCCTGTGGTTCCATTTTAAGATGTCATACCTCTGGCTAAAGGAAACTGTTTGAGTCATAAGGACCCAGCACGGCAAGGTTTGTAAAACACTGGCTTTCCAAGGGTTATACTTGCTTTGTGAGTTACCTTTGAGGGAATCTAAACTGAGTGGCAGTAAACCCTGCCCCTGCCTCCCAGGTATTGAACAGCAACTAAGCTGCTGAAGGATTTTGCCAGCAAAATTGCCCTGAAGTGCAGTATGTAGGATTGAGCCACCAGTGCTACCTGCTCTAAGACATGAGGTGCAGACCTGAGAACATGTGGGATGTAGTGTTGCTGTTCCTCACACTGGAATGGTTAGTGAGTGTGCAGATACCAGCTGGATGAGTGTTCAGGATTCTTACAAGTGTAACCACCAAATGCTATCTCCTGAAACCCTGGGGCTTCTTTGCAGCAAATTAGAGAGCAGAAGCCCATATGTTATTTCACTGGTCAAAGTGGGGAGAACAAATTAAAGTGCCTATTTTAGTGCACTGAGACAGCTGTGCTCTTCTCAAGCCAGTTCTGAGAAGCCATGCTTGATGGAGGGGAAAGCATCTGGCCTAGCAACAGCCAGTTAGCCAGAAGGAGAGGAGCTAGCTAAGGCTTCCTGTTGAGGAAATCTTTGGATGACACCTTGGCAAAGACCAAGGGACAAATGTGAGCCCCAAACACTCCCCACTGAGCAGGGTTAGGTGCCTTTCCTGGGACTGTCACGTGCTGTGACCTACACTATGGGGCTTTTTAGGGCTCGGTGGCTGCGGGTGTCAGGTGTTCAGTGGGATTTGTTCACTGTTGATTATGACTCTGGGTTACCACCAGAGAGTGAACCTCGAGAGCCTGCAGGAACAGTCTTCAGCTGCTTCCCTGCAAATTCAGGCAGCTACTTAAAGAGCCTGTAGTGTTTTTTGAGCAGTATATATGTGTTAAGTTGATCATGTTACTGTTAAGCCTTGGTGCACTCCGGAAATGTCTGGCATTCTTATTCTTCTGTTAGCAAAATGAGGTTTAGGAAGTTTAAGTTACCAGAATTCCAATAGATTTCTGCATGAAGAGAAAGGGGAAAGTGGGGGGGGGAGGAGGGGGGTGTTGTCATGCCTTACCAGAGGCATTAGAAGTGATGATTGGATGTTCTTTAACAGAACTGTATTTCTAATATAGTTTTTCTAATATAAACGAAATTGGAAATTAGAGGAAATGTCACTTCAGTATTAATACATCACAAGAATCAAGTCACTTACAGGATGCAATCCCTCCAATACATCTACATAGATGCTGAGTGTGTTTAACTGTTTCAGCACCCAAAATACTGTATGGTCATTCTAAGTGCTTTCTTGTAACCCCTTGCTTATAGTGGTTTATATTTCACATGAGGTGACTGAATTAAATTAAATCACACCAAATTTTGCTGATTTGATGTTTAGGATCTTACACTTTGGAATAAGGTCAGCCTGTGATATGGATGTTTTTGGGTGCCCCTGGAATATCCCTATGTGGTCCAGAGCTGAGAAAAGTCACTCTGTTGTCAAATTCAAGTCTACCTATCTCCTGAAAAAGTTCTTATGTTCCATGGTCAATAAAAGGTTGCAAAAGATTGTTATAAAGGGCTGACTGCTTTAAGACAAAAGAAGAATTCCTTTCCTCTTCCAGGTGAAAACTTGTCACAAAGATGAAGTGTTTTGCTGAAGGTCCCTCAGAAAATGTAAAGCAGAGACAGGAGATGAACCCAAGTCGCCTGACATCCCACCCTAGCCAAGCTGTCTACCTGCATTTCGGGAAACTCAGCAAGAAACAAGGGTAATGAAGCTGCCCAGATGCCTGGAAAAATGACTCTGCTGCTATACAGCAGGTAATCCTTTAGATTTAAGAAATGGCATAACTTGTAAAGAAGAAGTTTACAAAATATGTCATCTGAAGACACTGCCATGTTTAATGCATTTGGTGCCAATGATTTTCTTTCCCTTGCTGTACTGTTTACAGAGCAGCTGGTGCAGAGATGTTGAGCTGCTATTGAAGATGAAAGGCTGGTTGTTTTTCAAAGTCCTTTGTGCCTGTTTGCTCCTAACTGGAGCTGTCAGTGTAGATGCTTTTTATTTCCTTTATCACTGTAGGTCTGAAGTCCCTTCTTTAAAGATTTCCTCAATTCAAAGGAAGATTTCTTTTACTCTAAGTCCCAAAAGACCTGGAGGGTCTTTGCTCTTTGTTTGGGCTGAAGTCTCCACAGGCAATGCCAGTGCCTTCGAAGGATTGCTGAAAACCTTTAACCCCCAGAGAGCCAATGTCCCATCTGAAGTCCTTTGATGAAGGCGTGAGGAATTCAGTCTGTTCTGCTCATTTCTGTGGCCTGGGAATGAGAAAACCACTCTTGAACTATACAGATGCAGTGAAAAACTTCCAGTGATTATTAGTTAGTGGTGTTTACAGTGGTACATAAAGGATGGAACTTCCCCCCTCAAAACAACCACAGAGAGCATGTGTTAGGTACTGTACAAACCCTCACAAAGAGATGCTCACTCAAGTTGTTTAAAAGCCAAGTAATCAAGGCGGCAGAACCTTCCCCATTCCAAAACTGAGGCACTAAAATTATGGGATGTCAAGTCATTTGCCTAAGGTCATGACAGGAAGGTAAGACACAGCTGAGAACTGAAACCAAGTGCTGGTTTGGTACCTTAACAACCTGATTTCCCTCTTGTGTTCCATCTCTCATGCACTGAAGTAGGCTGAATTACAGGATTTCCTCTCTTTCATATTGTCTGTTCTGTTACTTTGGGGAGGGAGCTATCTTAGAAATCTCTCTGATCAGTCACTAAATCTGTATGATCTCACTTTTTCAGAAATGTTTTAGCCAATGAGTTTCTCTCAGGGATAATCTAATTGGTCTGTAATGGCAGCCTGAGAAGCTGCCCATTCCAACCACGCAGCCTTCCCACCCAGCCTGCACCAGCACGGTCATCAGTCAGTCAAACCAATGCTCCCATATGGTAACATCACCCAGATGGAAAGTAAATTTATGCAGATCTCATAACAAAGCTGTACTGAAAAGGACTGGATCCTGAGTGTTCTTGAAAGCCCTCCCTATCAGTGCATTCAAATGACTTTCTGACTGATTAAATGCTCTTCAGCTAAATGCGCTTTTCATCTATAAATGTGTTTTCTGTTAATGATTCACCAAAGTGGGTGCAACTGGTATTTTTCACATTGCCCTGTAGCCCTGCTGCCAACACCCGTCTCTTGCTGACCACAGGGTATAGCCCTGGAAAGGAGCTGCAGCTGAGCTGATTGTGAGCTGTGTGGGGCTGAAAAGCCCAGAGTCCAGCCACTCTCTTCTTAGCTGAATGAGAGAGAAACAGCTCCGTAGTCCTGTTCACAATGGCCAGAGTGGATGGATCTTGCTCTCTTTGTGAAGCAGTTTGAACACTGAGCAAAGAGCAAACCAATACTGGGTGTGCAGAAGCCAAAGGAAGAATATCTATAGATGAATTTCCAGTTTTAATATTCTCCATTTAGCAGAAACTGATGGCACCTGGACACTGGGACATCCAAACAAGTATCTGCTTGCTCATATAAAATGTTTTCTTCCAGTTTTATTTTTTGGGATATGGTGTACACAGCAAACCCCACGCAGAATGCACACAAACTTCTTCCTCCTGTATATCCACACGTAAGCTACTTCTTTGCTGTTAGTGATTACCCATTACAGAATTGAGATTAGACATGCACGAGCATAAGGAGGGTGACATTGCTGCCGAAGAAAACTTGTGTTCTGCATCTCAGGTATCAGGTCACCAGAGAACTGTGTAAAGAAGAACCAAAAAGCATATGCCTACCACTGAAGGTGGTGACAGGCATGTAGGGAATGTAGTTCTTCCTCTCACTGTTATATTTGGAAAAAAAATGCACAAAATCACTGCAAAAAAAAAAAAAATAAATTTCCCAAGCCCCAAAGATGGCTGCAGTCACACAAGTCTGTTCAAAACTGGAAAGTTAATGTAAATCTTTTAAGTCCTAGAGCATTGCCTTCACTTTGCTTTCTCAAAAAGCCTGATCTAAGAACGGCACAAATTCTCTACCTGACTTTGCTACCAATTTTGCTGATTTCTATTTTTAAAAGGTTTTGTTGACTTTTATTTTGTAAATTTTAACATCAT
The DNA here is from genome assembly GCA_013397135.1 of Pachyramphus minor. NCBI lineage: Eukaryota > Metazoa > Chordata > Aves > Passeriformes > Tyrannidae > Pachyramphus > Pachyramphus minor. The sequence goes on from VYXB01000994.1 coordinate 1,965,002, forward strand.
CAAAAAATATCCCAAGTGCATTAAATATGTTATCTCTTGCCACAGGACCCTTTTGATAATTAAGAGATCGATCATCTTCAGCAACAGACATAAAAGTTTAAACAGTACATAACTGTTCTCTGTACTAATACAATAAAAGTGGGTTTACTTTTACAGTGGTAATTTTAGCAGCAATCTAAATCAACACCCTGTTGATAATCAGACAAATCTTCCTTTAAAGAGAAACGCAGTGCAAGTGAGCTTGTTAGTATTATGGGCACATTATTGTCTTTACTTTCCCCAATCAGCTTTTATTCATGCTTTTACAATAGGTGTAAATTTTTATATTTCCTTAGTCAAGCAGACTGAACATCCAGAAGATTACTTAAAATAGGTTATGGTGAGAAGAAATAGACAATTCTGTACAATGTGTCAGTGGATTAGAGTGCTGAGTTCTGCAAATGGGCAACTCCACTCTCCTGGGGCTGACAGGCAGCTGAAAAAGAAAAACTTGACTGGGGGGTGTTCAAAGTGTGGCAGGGTGTTTTCTGTACAGATATGTTGGGGAATTTGGGAGGGAGAATGGTGGGGGAAAATTTCTGCTGTATGAGGCACAGCCAGTAGTTAAATGGTGTCTGAAAAGGACTCATCTTGCGTGAGGTTGAGGAATTGCTCCTGTGTCAGACCCAGGCTCCCTCAGCTGTGCCTTGTCCTTCAGTTCTGCTCTGCCTTCAGTCATGACCAGGTATAGGAGAAGTGAGGGAGACCAGAGAAATGGCTTTGTACCTTTGTGCAGAGAGAAGAGCAACTCCAGAAAGCTCTGGGTTTGATGCTCTCCAGCAGTAATAAAAATAAAGGGCAGCCAGTTTTATTTTTCCATTTTCTTGACAATGTTGCTTTCAAAAGTTGTGATAAATCACTGAGATATTTCTGAGCTAAAATTTCAAGATTCCTCATGGCATGGAAATGCCTGTTGCTCCACCTGACTCTATTTCCTAGCTCAGACAAGCAACATGTTGGCTGCTCACACTTACATTGCTTCTAAAGTGGAGCTTTTGTTTTTCCTCTTTTTTAGGTCCAGCCAAAGGAGCTGGGTCATCACAGGATGCCCATTATGCTTCTCTCTGGAAACTCTAGATGGATTTATGCTGGTGGTTGATCTGAGGATCACCGCTTTCCTTATATCAGGAGTGCAACTCCTGTTGGCTCCAAGAGTATCTGTTCAGCTGAATAACTAGGCAGACATGTTAATTATGATCCTTTCTGCTCTTTTAATGTCTGGATTGTCCCTTGCTGTCCTCTTCTAAAACAATACCACTCTAAAATCAGTTTGAATGCTACACACAAGGTGTTGCTCCCACCTGACTAGAGACAGCTGTTCTATGTGTATGGCTGAGCAGCAGAAAACACTAAGGTCCTGAGGATGATCCCTCTCAAATAAGAGTCACTGCCCTGTGTTTTCCCCTCTGCAGCCTTTCAAAACACCCTCCCATCTGCCTGCTGTTTTGTAAATTCTCATGGAATTTGATTGCAAAGTGCTACTGTTCAAATTTTCAAGCAAAAGGAGAGAAATGGTGGTGTCAGATTCAGTGCAATATGACTGAAGGTGGTGACATGCATTACATTATTGTTGGCCTTTTTATATCTGGTCCTCTCTTTTCTTTATGACTAGCAAGATGACAATAAGTCAGCTCAGGTTGACAGCTCCTTGCCTGAAGGGCTGTGAGAGTATTTCAAGAGATGGCTATGTGATGGCGTTCCAGACATTTTAAATGTTAAGCCTTGTATGTTTGCCAGTGCAGAAGATTCCTCATAAATCAGTTCTTAATAGTGCAAGTTCAGATCCTACAGTAGAAACAGCCTCCTTTGGTAGAAACAGCCTCATTTGCAACCAACAGGGATGGACTCAGACATGATCTGGTCCCTGGGCAGGGGCTGCACCTTCGTGAGTTGCTCAGTCAAATGCTTCTCTCAGCAATGGTAGGATGGCTGTAGCAGCCTGGTTTGCTTTGTCCTGGAGAGCTGTGACTCCAGGGACTGCTACCTCGTATTTTCTGCAGTCAACCACAGATGGGCATGGCTTTGATATCTGCTTGCTTTTTCCTTGGGAACCGAAATGGAATCAGTAGCTCATTTTAGGCGGGCTGCTGGATTGCTGCTGAGAGGCAGTGAAATTGTATTTTGTTACCAGTGGGGAAACGCGGTGCTGATTACCTTACCCATCAGGGCCAGAATGAGCACTGAGACTCCCACAGCTGTTGGAAAGGGAAAAAGACCAGGGATCAAGAGTCTGTGGATCGATATTGAACCGAGAGGCAGAACCATCTGTCGGCTGACAGCAATAGCCCTCACCATGGTTCTGAAGTGACTCAGAGGATGTGAGACACTGGATTATTATATTAATTATTGGGTCAGACCAGCTCAGGTCGTGTGTGGGATGTGGAGGGACAGTTTGAATCCCAGGGAGGTGACGCCCTGTCTCTCAGGGCAGCCCCTGCAAGGCTCTCAGGGCAGCCCTAGAGCAGGTGTCAGTCAAGGGCCCCTGGAGCTCACCCCAGCCTCTGATTGGCTGGCATAGCAGGAACTCCGCCCCCTCACTGGACCCAGAAGTGTAAAAGCGGCCACACATGGCTGCCATCTTTAGGTCAGATCCACCATATGGAAGTTGGGACTTCATAGGACTTTCTGGTGGTAGCTGTGTAATTTTATCTTTCTCTCTCTTTGTTCCTTCTCTTAATCGCTTTTCTTAACACTTTGGGTAACTGCAAAGTCAGGGAAGTTATCTCTTGTGTGATAAATGACAGCAAAGAGGTCACCATTTGATATAAAATTAACCCCAGAACTAGTTTTTCCTAGCTTCTAGCTCAGTTTTAAATGATGCTCATAATTGTGTCTTTGGTTTGAGTCAGGAGATCACAGTAAGAGGCCTCACAAAGTACCTAGAAATGATTGGATCATGAGGCAGCAGAGATACACATACCCGTGTTTTACAGTCCTAACTGCAAGCAGAGACATCAACTTCTCATGCACTGGCAGCTGATTCCAAATTCCTCAAAATGCCTTTAAGAAAAATATATGTTTATGAGCTTTACCCTCAGCTAAGTCTCCCCTCATACTAGGTCATCTAGCTACTTGACTGATAATATGAATCATGGGGTAGGAGACACATAACAGCTTAGCACCACAGTAAATCTGTCCATTCCTTGGAGCATGTACTGTTTTTAACTAGACTTTGCTCCAGCTCTCTGTCCTTAAGCACACAAAACTATCTCAGTGGTGACAACCCACTGAAATCAGTGGAGTTACACTCTTATATCTGTGGATCTGGTCCTACAGGCTCCTCCTTATGGATGCCATGCCACAATGTCATCCTGGTGTGTGACCTGCCTCCTCCCATGCTGGCATATTAAACTGTCTGGATGTATACATATTCATGTAGTTTGATGATAAATGATGCCTGTAATTGTTTGAACAGTTCAGACTGAGGAAGGTTGAACTGAGGTGCGAAGGAAGCAACCCTGCCTGACCAAGATACAGCAGAGGAAACCTCTGCCATAACCGGTGATAACAAACCACAGCAGTTACTCAATTAAAGCTAGACCCCTCTTTAATCAATATAGTGTAAGAGGCACTTGGGATTTTTGTGAGGAGGAAGAACTCCTAATCAGTGTAAAGGGAATTATCCCTTTTTATTCCAGGGTTGAAGTTGCCCCCCAGATTTGCAGATGCTAATTTTCAAAAAAAAGAATCATTAGATTTTAATAAAGAATTTGCAACTTAGGAGTTGGGGGGATGGACTAGAAGCATTTCCCCACGTAGTTTGGAGTTCATTAGTGCACCCATCAGGGAAAATGTGCAAGAAAAGTGAAATTGGATAAATATTCCATATTTAACCTCCAAACCAGTAATTCAGAAAAAAAAGCAATTTCTTCTAAATCTGAGTTTCAGGTGGCTGCCTTTTATCTGAGCTCCATTAAACTATTCCCCTGCTAAATTCTCATGAAATAGGCTTTTTGCTCCAGCAGACGTTGACTCTCTGAGATAATTTTGAAAGCAAACATTCTGTTTTTATTAGTAATGATCCATCATCCACCCTGATGACACGAGGGGCTTGAGGAAGGTGTTCAAGCCTAGGTGTCAATCCCTGTTTCTTTGCTGACATAGGGACAGGCTGTGTGACCTGGTTCTTGTCTTCCTGGCTGTGGATAGCACTGGGGTACAACAGAAAGACATGAGAGCACCTGGTAGTGATTCTACCCCAAAACAAGTCAAGAAGCAGTGTCCTTGGCCTCACATTCACTACTTAAGCTTGTAGCCAGATCCCTCTCACCTCATGCCTACTGCAGTGTCTCAGCAAGGTCTCTTCTCTTAGTCTCAGTTATGATAATTTCTTCCTTCCTTGGTTGCCCCAAATGATTCATTCCCAGGGTTTATTTCAGTGTGGCAACCAACAGACACAATTTTTCTATGGTCTCCTATTTCTTCTGAACTTACACATGGCAAGTTTCCTACACAGCTCCTTTTAAAAACACAGATTTATTTGCTTTTACTGACTCTAGTCAAAGCAGCTATTCTGAAATCCCACAGGGATGGAGCAGTAGAGGCAGACAGATGTGATGAGCTGGAGTGTCTCCACAAACTAACTGCTGCTGGTTGAAAACAGCCTTGACCTCTTTAATACATCAGGTCAGTGAAAGCAGGGCTGGACAATACTGTGGTTTGTAATGTTCTGAGGGGACTGAGCAGAACTGCCTCAACATTTCCCAGGTGGTGTTTCCTTGGGGCCTGTTTGCCTTGACAAATTTCTTCCTATGCATGAACTCTGAGGCAGAAGGAATATTTTATGAAGCTTTTTATATCACTGTCTATGGTTTTCATGTCAAATTGAGCTCCCTTCATGTTGTATTTCTTCTCTTGCTTCTTCTCCTTGGTGACCTCGCAGCCATCAGTGCCTGAATTCCTGCCTTTACGTCCCTCATTTTCTCTCTCTGGGGAGGGTTCCATATCCATGAGCCAGCATATGTGGCTTTAACGCTAGTTACTGCAGTCTGAAGGGCATGAGCAGACTTGGGCTTGTCCAAGTGAATAGAAGATTCCAGAAGTCTGTGATTCCCTGCCAGAAGCAGCAATGGAAATTACAAGCTTGGCTTGGGACTTTCAGGCCCCTGCCTCTATGCCAGGGAGCCTGGAAGCTGCCAGACCCTAAGGGTTCACAGGGTTTTCACTGTGGGAATGACCTGTGTTCCCTGGGCAGCCAGGTGCTACTGAGGTCGGGGATCCAGGTGTCCTCGCTCCAGTGTAGTCCTGCAAATACCCAAGGAGATTCTTCCTATCAAACCATTTTACTGCAGGTTTGGCTCTGCAGGAAGTGCAGAGCCTTGGTGACAGGAGCATCAGGTTTCTTAATCTCAAGGGATGCAATGGCATTTTATCACGTTCTCTGAATTATTCTGTCATGAGCATCTTGAAGGTCTGGTTTATCTTCTCTGAAAGGATTAGTATGCTGCTCATCAGTCATTCTTACTTCACAACTAACATGCTGCAGGTGGTTTAGCAACCTGAGCATTTGGACTGAAATAATTGCACTCTCTAGAGCCCTATGCCTGAACTGGGGGCAAGCTGCTGGTGTCTTCGAGGTGTTTGGGTGCTGTGGGGATGGGGGCATGGAGTGCTTGGGTGTGTTGCCAGCCACCTGTGCCAAGCTCTGTCCTTCTGCAGCATGCCAACCCTCAGGAGCAGCACATTTCAGTTTTACAGTCGATTATGAAGGCAAGACTGAAGACAGTGCAAATTTCTTTTATTTCTCAGACAATTAAAGAACTCAAGGTTATTTTGTCTTAGGAACACATCTGTACCTGCCTGGCTTGCTCCTTCCTTCGCTGCAAGCTGCACTTGAATGGCAAAGCAATTCGTGTATGTGTAGAAAGTGGGGGTGCCTGGGAAGTGTTCAGCACTCCCAGGCTGACTGGCTTATTGGAGAAGTTGAATAGTCAGCACAGTGAGTTTTCCCCACTGCTTGCCATTCACCAAAGCCTAAATCTAATTTTAGGCATTAAGCTGAGTATGAGTTCTTGAAAACATACGGCATCATTTCTGATGCTGATCGCTTTTGGTAAGTTGGCTTGATATAGCCAAATCCTTTGAATTGTTTTCCATTCCCCAACAGGGAATGTGAGAAAAGGAGGAAGATCTAGGTGTGAGAGGTCTGGCCAAGCTAGCTCCAACAGTATACTTGTTTTAGCTGTCTATCTTCCCTGTAGGACCAGCTGTTTCTTCAGGAGCCCTACTCTGGAGTGCATGCAAGTTGGAAAAGACATCACCAATAACTCTACACTTACAAAGCCATTAAGTGGTACAGAAAATACAGAAGACTACCCTGAAATATATGAAGTAAAGAGTTAATGAATCCTGAAGAAACTTTTAAGTTTGCACAGAGAAATCGGAGAGGGGAGTTTCACCAGTACATTTCTCTGGCCAAACCCACAGATAAAGATTAACTGAAAGTCTTCAGGGACAGCAAACAGAACAATGTTACTGTGAGGCCAAGTGTTGTTTTGCCATTTGTTCTCTGTACGTTACCATGGAGTACAAGTGCTGCTTGTGGGTACAAGAAGAAATAACCTTATATTCGTACCCTATGTTTATCTTGGACGCATCCTGAAGTTTAAACAGTTCACAGTGCTCTTCTTTTGTACTGGACTGTTCCACTGCTTTCTTAATGGAAACCCCTCCATCTGGGGACACTCCACTGACACCTTTGTTTGAGACTTGCTGCAGAGATTTCCGTAAGTAATGTGCTTTGATTGTGTTCCTGTTCTTTCCGCATTCCCTGGCTGGGAGTGCTTGAACAGGCAGACATGGTGTGTGGAATGTTTGTGGGAGTGGGCTGTTTTGAGGCAGGCATCCAAAATATCCACGAAAGAGCTTCAGAATGAGAGTTGTGCAAATCTGTACTGCAAGCCTGTTACTAATATGTATGCTCATCCAGGTGAAAAACTGGGAAGTATATGATGCAACCCTATGTGTCCTGTTGTGCTTGCATATATTGCAGATCACTGGTGCTGTTAATTACCTGAAATTGTTTGCAGAAAATTCTTGACAAATTGTTTTGAAACACATATAAACCCAAGGAAAAAGCATGGCTGTTGGGGGGATGGGGGGTGTGAAGCAAAAGGCAGAAAATGAGCAAGCTACTATTTTTTTTTTTTTTGTGAATTAATCACCCATCTTCAGATCTGATAAAATACCTCAGAGGAAGCTGATGTCTCTTTTTGCTTTATTTTCAGCCAGTGCAGGAAGCAAAAATGTCAGAAATCTCTCTGCAAAACCTGCCTTGATGAGATTTCCAGCCAGTTTCATGAATGAAGTTGGTTTGGATTAATTGTGAATAAGTCCTTGGGCAGAACTAGCAAATTGTGGGTTCGTTGATCACAGACACTTGTGTGCATGGCATCTGACCCAACACTCAATAAAGGCAATAAGAAACCTACTGGGGCAGCTTACCCAATAGCTGTGGAGCCACTTTGCAGTTCCAAAGCAGCTGGAGTCAGCTGTTCCCAGACACTGGAAACTGAATGGGAAACTGCTGGTGTTGCTGATTTATGGAGGTTTGCATCAGGCCCAGGGACAAGTTCTCTACTGCTCATTTACAAAACTGATGTAACAGATGAGACCTAGTAAGAGTCAAGCTCATCCTTTCCTCCTGCTGCTCTGATGTTTTATTTTCCATCCGTAATTAATAAGGATGGATGCCTATTGCTGGGATTGTTTAACTGTGGGGGTTGTTTCAGGGCTGTCCCATGAGGCTGCCTCCACAAGCAACATGTTTTTTGAGTTAGGCCTCTCTATTGATCCATGTCTGAACAATTACCAGTGGTGGTTGCTCTGAGCCCAAAGGTGTCTGCAATCAACCCCACAATGATATTCAAGGAGAGCACTATTTTGAAAGACTGCCTCTCCCAAAGTGTGCTGTGTGTTTAAAATGTGACAGGCTACATGACAGGACCTGAAACAGAGACATATGAGAAAGCTTGGGAACTTGCAATCCTTGAGCCTGAGCCCAGCCATACTTCCTGACTTTGGCTTGCGAGCCTGTTTCAAACACACCATTTTCACCTGGTATCTGTATCTTTATTGTTCCTGCAGAATAACCACTCTTTTAAAGATGCCTGCCTTGATATTACAGCGTAATACTCTGCCTGACAAAGCCCTAAAATCTGGTGGCTGGTAAATAAAAATGATTGATAATGATTGTTTTGTTAGAGGCATCAATAACTTCACCAGAGCTGTTAGGAAAACAGCTCAGCTGCTCCAAAAATGGCGAAGGAAACTTTAAGTAGCTCACTTTGCCTGCTCTTCAAACTCCAGTTAAGGCTCCTGCGGGTCAGATTTTCTGGGGGTGGAAATCCACTACTGAATGTCTGATGGGGCATCAGGGCTACAAATTCTGCTTGTGAGGCTGTGTGAAAAGCTAATATGTGCATTGAGAAGTAAAATCACTGACTGAATGATCTTTTAGGAGTTGTGGGCCCAGTTCTTGTTTCTGTGGCTGGTTTCTTTTTTTCCACAATGTTGGGATGGTTGCTCTTTCTTCTTGTCTTCATAGGGGCTCAATTGCGGGGCCAGTCTTGTAGTAGGTGGAAGAGAGTAGGAAAAGTCAGGCCTCCCATCTGCCTCTAAGCAGCCTGGACAGCCCCATGGCTGGCAGAGTTTCTACCTGCAGAGGCTGGAATCAGCAAAGAGCCAAGGCAGCAGGGCACCATGATCCCTATCTCCATATGGGCTGTCACTGTGCTCCCATGCAGCTGCAGCACCAAACTGTGCTTGTGGAGCCAGATGCCAAACAAGAGATGGGACTTAAAGGGAGCTTCTGTCAGGCACAGGTTTTCCTTTGGAGCTTTTCTTTTAGAAGGTAGATAATCCTCTGTCACTTCTTCTCAGCCTGGTGGCAAAGGTACTCGGGCTGACATCCCTCAATTTTGCAGCTGATGCAGCAAGACAGGTTGGAGTGAGCCTGTTTGAAGGGTCTGTTCCAATTAGGGTCAGCTGTTATTATCATAGGGGCAGTTAATTGAGGAGGTATTGATAGGTAGCAGGCTACCTCTCTCTAATTTTCCTTCCCTTACAGTTATTTAACAAAACTACTGAGAGGAAGGCTGCATTAACTTTACTTTTATCTTTAATTCTGTGACTGCACTAAAAGCCAGTATCTGAGAAGGCACTGAATACAGGATAGAATTGGTTCTGTAATAATAACTTGTTTTCCGTCTTTGAAAATAAATATGGTCCTTAGTAGAGAGATTTACCCATTGCTGGCAGTCAATCAGCCAGGACAATTTGGGCTCTGAGTACTTGATTAGAATAACTTTAAGGAAAATTGCCTTACTGAATCAAGTAAGGATCCATTAACCTGATGAAACAGAGTTTGCTTATCTGAGAGGTTAAGACTCAAAACACAGCCTTGGCTGTATTAGATGAGGCCTCTTTTAGAATGGGAAGTAATAAAAACACCATCTGTCATGTCTAGTCAATCAGACCTTGTATAAGAGAGGAATTATTCCTCTGACTTTACCATTATAAGATCATCTGTTTGTTAACAATGGGAAGTGTCAGGTATTCTGAAAACTGGTTTTATTTCATCAAATTATTTCTAGCTGCCTTTATCTTGGAGAGAATTAATATTTATCTGAGTTTATACAGGAAAGAAATATTTCTAGATGAATACAATGCTAAGGCATTCCATGTTGACTTTCTAGTGATTTATTGTTAGAGGTAAAACTGAATGGGAGATGGAGAAAAAGTGCCATATACACTTTGCTTCTGAAAACTATTATTTCTATAAACTAATCTCATGCAAGTTGCTGAGCACTCAAAGGTTCTTTGAAGTCAATTGAGTATGTACCTCTCATGTAGCCATAAAGGACCTTAAAGGATTGACATGTCTAGATCTTCTCATGTTATGCATAGGCATAGCTGGAAGTCATGGAAGAGGTGATTGCATTTTTTTTTGCCATGGATTTATGAAAGCTAATAAACGCTGGCACTAATGGATTTCTTTGACAGTGAGTACCAGTACATTCTCCTCTATTCACTAAGGAGCACTTGGAGACATCTAAAGACTGAATGCCAGACAGCAAAGACAGGAGATGGAAGGAATGCTGGAAAGCCTATACCAGCATATCACTCATCACTGCTCATCCACTGGGGTGGAAACATCATCTTCCCTTGTCAAACACCACAGATGAGGCTGCAGTGGATGCATTAACAAACACCATTGCCTGCTGCTTGGGCATGTGCTGTGCTGCTGCCCAGCACATTCTGTACTGCTTTATAGCTTCTGGGTAGCCACAAGCTGGAAACCAACAGAGATGGGTTTTTTTGTGCCTATGGGAAAACCATTTCTGTGTTCAGGGTTGCTGTTTGCACAAGAGCAGTAATGGAGTGTGTGATGCAGGACTCAGGTGTTATGTGATGGGCATAATCCTATGCAAGATCCCAGGAGGACAGAGACAGGCTGGGGATAGAAAAGGAGGGTGAAAGCAAATGCCCAATTCAGCATTCAGTCATAGCCAAAAGATGTGCTCCAGTTAAGCTACTGAGCCTGGAGTCCTGGGAGAAAGGCATGTTGAGCAGAAGGAAGACATGTTCTCTGGGGTGGCATCAGGAGAAGGCTGAGCACTCCTGGTCCATTGATGTCAGGTGGGTCAGATGCCCCTCAGCTCCTCGGAAAACTGGATCTCTTTTGGGGAGTTAGCATAAAGATGAAGAATCACAGATGAGTTCTTGTTTCTATGAGAGAATAACCCTTCTCCCTGCCAAACTCTAGGGGGATTTATCATGAGTGCCAGTGGAGAACAAACTGCTGTGGGCACAGGATGGCCAGGACAAAAGGAATTGTGCTACAAAGTGTTAGGGCCCCTGGAGACCCAAATGCTGTATGTTTAGATCAACATTTAAAAAAGAGGGGGAAAAAAAATCTCTATTTTTGTACCAGTCCCTTTGGGACCTGATGCAGGGAAAACCCACATGACTGCACTTCCCCCTGGAGCTGTTGAGAGCTACTCCCACTGACTGTGTTAGCAAATGGATCCCCATGGTCACTGCGGGGGGAGACTGAAAAGAATGGATGGCACTGCAAGCTCGTTATGAAAATGCAGGGAACCAGAGTTAATGAATCTTGGATGAGCCCCTAATCTGCCTGGCCCTCGGTGGAGAAAGCTGGTTGGGGAGGATGTGATTAACGTCTCAGTGGAAATGACAGTCCCTAGAATGCAGAAGATTGTGTCATATCTGTCAGTGCCTGCATCTGGGAGGGGCCACTGTCAACTGAGATCCCTGTGGATTAGATCTGGAGAGTTTTCTATCAGAACAGAGATATTTTTGGGATTTACATGTTCTCTGTCCCTGGCAGCTTGCCCTGATGAAATACTGATTACACAATTGCAATCTGACTTAAACTATAGTAAAAAAATCAGCTGCATGCTGGGTTATGGTGAGAATACCCTCTCTGTGATGGAAAAGATTCGATATTGTGCAGTGCATTTTGACTCCTGACCCAGGGAAACTTGCAAAGAACAATGAACAGGCTCTTTATTGCAGGTGTATGGAAAAAATTTGGAAAACTGGAATTAATGCCTTCTCTGAGATTCCCATAGTCCTGTAGCCAGATTAAGGAATGAACCACTCATCCCAGATGTACAGAAGATTAGTGCTGCTTGACTCTTGTTTTATGGCCAGTGGAGTTAAGGTTAGGAAACCTGAAATAAGTGCTTAAGGGGCCTGACAAGTAGCACAGTCAGAACTGAACCTTAGGGTCCTGCTGTCACAAACCTGTAGCTGTGCCCCCTCCTTCACTGCCTGATAGACCCCCCCAGTTCAAGGCTGGGTTGTGAGGAATAGAGTAGCCGTAGGATTTCTGCTTTCTCCTTACTGACTGCCTCTTGATGAAGCAAGTAAAAGCAGCATTTCACTTGGGAGCTGGGTGGGAAAGTATGTGCGACACACCACTGGAAAGCAGGTACTGGTCAACTGAGGAATGAGTGTAGAAATTCCCAGGACAGTGGCTGTCCCAGAGGCTGGAAGTGAGCATGGAGAATAGGGCACTGTACCCAAGGGGTGACTGAGACCCTGGATTTGACTGTCTTTCAACATTCCACTAGACCCAAGGCTGCTGCAAGCTGTGATTTCTTCAGGAGCTGAGCTGTCCCTCAGAGCCTGTGGCACAGTAAATCAGTAGCTGTTTTTCATTTGCTGTGATAACAGTACAGGCAGGGCAGCTTACTGGATAGTCTGCTGAGCTGACGTGCAAGAGATTTCAGTGGAATCTACCTTCATCAGGATGGTTTTCCCCTCTTTTGTTCCTCTCTGAAATGGAGATACTGATATCTGCTCAGTGAGATGCCCCAAGACCTGCTGCTGAAAAGCACCATGTTAAGATCCTGCTTCTGAAACCATCAGGGAGAAAATGTTCTTGGGACACCAAATGGTCCTCAATTATTCTTCCAAAGTTCTGCCTTGCCACATGCATCTTTCTTCCAGCTGCAGGGACCTCCTACCTTCTCACTCCATGAAGGGGACGACCTAGCCTCAGCTCCAGGCAAGTGGACTGAGTAAATCTTCAGATTTTTCTGTTTCCAGGCTCTCTCTGTTATTCAGAGGTTTTGAACAAAGAGCTATGCCTGAGCCAGACAGGTGTGTCATTGGATGTCTGAGGGACTAGCATACCTTGTGACAATGAGAATTGATCACTTGCATCCTTGCAAGTCAAACAGCACTAACTACTATGTTAGAAACTTAGCTCACATGCCCTCACACACCAATCTTGGCTATCCTTTTCTGGATTTGTTTTTTTTTTCAGAGCAATCTCTCTGTTGCTGACTTTACATACCTATGTGAACAGTAAAACTAGCTATTGTTTCAATTAGGGACTGTCTCTAAGAAGTGGGCAGCATTCCTAAAATGCTTTAAATCGCTATAAAGGGGAAACAAAGGACTATCGGGAAGGGCAGAACATAGAAACATCCCAGGGCTTGGACATGTTCCGATTGCCTGGGGCACCTGGGTGCACATTTTCTCTATGTCTTGAGCTTACTGAAACCAGTGCTACCTGTCAGCTCTGAGTCAGTACATGGTACCTTATATCACAGCAAAAAGTACAACTTAGAAGTGGAGGGGAAAATAGCTGGAAAAGAATTCAAGAGGTCACTTAGCCCATCTCCTTACTGACAGGCTGATTAGTTAAATTATTACTGATTTTCTATGCAATGTGTAGCCTTCTTTGGTATTCACTTGCTGTTAATCAGTGGTCTGTTCTGAAAGATCACAAGTCTTATTCTGGAGCCAACTTCCATTGTTTTTTTTTCAGAGGTTTTGTGATACTCTCATCTTGAGAGCCTAGAAAGTAATTTAAATTCATGGTTGTATTTTGTTTGTGCTGAGTTTTCTTCATTTCCTGCCTCAGCTCTCTCGTGCCCTGTGTTTTGCTTGAACATTTCCTCCAATGAAGAGAAAAATCCTAATTTTTCTTTGCTATGACAGCCTCTTAAAAAATTGTTCAGAAATAAAAGCCCTTCCTGATGTGGTTCCCTTCTCCAATCTTCTAATAGTCACAAGCATTACTAATTGAAGCTTTTTATTTTTCCCAACAATTATTCTCCCTCCAGCATTTATTCTCTATTACATTTTCTGGCCTGTAGTGCTCATATGTCTTTTCTGCTTGTTTTTCACAGTGCTTGCCCAGAGTCTTATGCTGCTGGCTTTGCCATGCTGTGCTTTGTACTTATCTATGCTATATCTTCTTATAATACAACCAGCGCTCCCTGGATCCTGGCCATACTTCCTATGTTCTGGATTTAAATCCTTCTTACCGTCTGTATTTTCTTTAATATCTCTTCTGTGAATAGCCTGCTTTTTTGTACACATTATTGAAGTTTTGCTTCAATCCTCCTTGCACAAGCCCCTTACAATTTGCCATCATCTTTTTATGAGTTGTTCAGGCTGTTCTTCCTTTCACTTCAGTCTGTGCATCCCTTGTTGCTCTGTCAAATTGATCATCATCTGTAGGAATTTATTCTTCATTTCATTTTGGAATTTGATCTGTGATCAGCTTAGGCTGCTCACTATTGCACATATAAGTAGCTATTGCTGCATGTTTCTCTTCACTCAGAAGTTAAGATGTCTCTCAGTGTTTCCCTGAAGCATTTTCATAGTCATCCTGCCCAATTGCCCTGTGTCAACCTTTGTCCAGCTAATAGCAGAGTTCACCAGGAACTGTAACTTGTTTTTAGCCTTGACTGTATCTTGTGTGTTGAGGTGAATATGAGAGATATGTGGCCATGAAGCAGGTGGGACCTCAGTGCAATGAAAAGGCAAAGGATGCAGGTGGCTTTAGAGACTTGATGTGTCGTCATGGAAAAATGATTCTGCTCTACTGCTGAACCCATAGAATTTCACTTTAAACTATTTCTATAGTGTAGAAAACATCTGAGGTTTTCCCTTGCAGAGGAGTTGCATTAAAGCCTCTCTGAAAGAGCAGTTGAGAGGAGGTTATAGGGGAAAGCAGAAAGGAGTAAACAGCAGAAGTGAAATACAAAAACTGTTGATCCTCTTTCAGGCAGCTCATGACTTTAATGTGGAAAAGGATCTGGGGGAGCAGCATGTCAGTGTTATGTCTGCATTCCTATGTGATATGTGAAGAACCAGGAACTGAAGCCAGTCTGTCAAAAGGTGTCTTCTCACAACCTTAACGACTGGGTACTTCATCCCTGGAAACATTCACAATCAAGTTGGACAGGACTCTTAGCAACCTGGTCTAGTTGAAGTTGTTCCTGCTCATTGCAGAGGGGTTGGACTGGATGGCCTTTAAAGGTCCCTTCCAGCCCAAACTGTTCTATTATTCTGTGATACTGAAGGACAGGTATAGATAAGGTCAGCTCTGTAACTGGTGTACAGTGTCAAAAATTTGGATTTATGGTCAGCTATAGATCCTGCCTAGTCACAGAGCCAGTCCCTGTCCACATCCAGAAGTAGTAATTTTATTGAAAGGTCGTGTAGCTGCAGTGCGAAGTGATTGATCGTGAACATCCATGAAAGGTGCCATGCAGCCTCAGAGGCTGTGTTCAAGAAAGGCAGATTCCCTATGACATTTGGGAGCTGAGTGAAGATGACTTCAGATCAAAAACTAAATGAAGATTTAACTATTTTATTGGTGGCCAGAAGACTGCTGTTGTGAAGTGAAACATTAACAACAGGGTGAGAGCGAGCCAGGATTGCTCAACAAGGTTCAATCCTCAGGCACAACAGAGCTGGGGTCGTCCAACACGCAGGAATCGTCCGGCATGGCAGAGGGGGACGGCACGCCGCGGGCTGCCAAGGAACCCCAAGCTGGTGAGAGAATTTAAAAAGATTTCTTCTTGCTAATCATAGGAGAAACTGAAAGTAAAAAGGTGCAAGAAGGGATGAGAAGTTTCTTGGATTGTTACAGGTTGACTAGAGACCCGATGACAATCACTTAAATACAGATTAGGTACTTTATATTGTTAGTGGTATTAATCTAAATGCCTTCACAATTTTGAGTCTATAAAGGCTGGTGAATAGAGGAGAGACGTGGGTTTGAAGGCCCCTGGCATATTTTTCTGGTTGTTCAAATGATTTATACATCATTTTCTTAAATTACTTTGAAGTTTGGGAGAAGTCTGCAGGCAATGGAAACCAGTCTTGAGCTGTCTAAATCAGTTAAGCCCTGCTCTTTCTTGTGATCAAAGAATTGGAGAAAATAAGCCAGATGAGACCTGGAGAGGTTATCATGTCCTTCCAGGGTCTGGCCATTAAGCCTTAAGTGTTGCTGGCACACATTCTTCTAGCTTCTTAAAACCTTATCTCGAAAATAGAGAAAGAGAAGAGAAATGCATATATGGTAAAAGGGCTATAAAATTATGGCCAGTGTCTATGAATTAAAAATAAGACTCATTATTAAGAGATGAGTGTGGTTGAGCTGAAAATTAGGAAGCGATTGTACCACAAGATGAAGGCAGGTAAAAATGAAGAGATTAGTTGAGTATAAACAGATTAAGGTGCACAGTACTGCAGCAGGGAGCTGTGAGAACATGAGGTTTGTAAAAGCAATGGGAAAATGCAGATTTTCTTCCTGAGGATTTGGGAACCAGAAAAAATTAAATTATGAACTCAAAGTCAAAGCAAAATCTATTCATGGGAACTTCTGGCTATACGAGGCATCTGGTAGCTGAATATTACATTTAAGCATGAATCATCCTGCAGACTCCCCACTTGCATAAAGGATAACTCAGAAAAGAGGAAATTATACAGAAAGCAGCCCTTGCTTTTGTGCTTACCAGGTGAAGTTGTTTGGCACAAGATTTTCACAGAAATTCAGGAGGACACCTTATCTGTCTGCCTGCTCTGGGACAGAACCTGATATTTATCCAGTCCCTGATATATATAGGGACAGATACAACAGAAATCATGGGTTGCCTGAATCCTGCAGCCTCAGCCACACCATCTTCTGTTCCAGTGCTTATCAGTCCTTGCTGATACGGAAATTGGAAAAAGGAGCCCAAATCATCTTTACTTAAAATAAAGTCAGTTACTTCTCTCTGCCTTGATGAAAATGGACAATAGTTGGACTCTGTGGCTGTTTTTTCCTGTCGGTAGATAGGAGTAGTGTTTGGTGGTCTTCTTCCCCAAATGTCATCTTTTTCATTACAGAGCTGCAAAATGGTTTCTCTCATTTTGCAACACCATTTTGAATTCATACCCTGTTCTCCCCCCTGCTTCTCCATCTGAGTTTTGGGCACAAAGGAGAGCAGCACACTGGCTGTGCTGGTGTTCTCTTCGCTCATGGAAAAGCTGAGGACCTGCATGTTTTGTGCTTTCCTAGTTTGATGGAAAATCATTGATAGCTACTCTGAGAGGGATTTCTCAGTTGCCTGCTACATGGGCATTTCATCTGGACTTTATTTCCTTGTGGGACATTGGAGATACTAGAGTTAGGATATATTACATACAGAGCTGCTCTGGCTCTTACGCCACTTACCCTGTCACCAAATTAAAAAAAACCAGTCTGGTTTGAGAGCATTTTTTCCAAACTGAAATGGCTGTTTTGTAATCCTTATTCTCCTTTTTGTGCTTACAAGAGATTATCTGATCGAGTATCTCTCCAGCTATGGAGAAACACACCTGGGTTGTCCCAACCTGCCTTTTTTAAGGCAGTGGTGATACTTGTCGTGCTTCTGCCCACAACATGGGAAGTGCCTGAGTGTATGATATTCAGCATTTGAAGGTGTATTTCATCAGGCTCTAATGATCTGGGCACATTTGAGGTATCTAAATATTATTTAAGCAGGTTCTGTCTTGTTTCACCCATATTCCTATGGGTTCATTTTAATGGTGTTGGACATCTTGCTGCAATTTACTTTTTTTAGTGGAAACAAACAAAAAGCCCACAACTTTTCTGGCTTCCGTGGATGAACTTTTGTTTGCTTATTTTCTGGTTTAAATAACAGCCTTTCATTTTCCTTCTTCTTTCTCCAGTATTGACAGCATTTCTAACACCTTTTCTTATTGCCTTTTGTGTCCCCCTGCTAGCTGTAATTCATTTTGTGCCTTAGCTTTGCATCCTCTACTGCTCTGTGTTTGATCCGTTTGTTTACACTCATCTTCAGAAATGCCACCTTATTTCCATTTGTGGTACAATTCCTTCCTGATTTTCAGCCCAGTTGCACAGGTCTCCCTCTATCAGGTATTATTCTGTATTTGTATCTGATGTGCTTGCAAAGTTACTCTCCCTAACTTTTTTTTTTGCTGTTTGCTACAAGTTACCATTTATTGCCAGACATTTGAATTCCTTTTCTCTCTTTCTGTCTGTGAAGAGCTTCTGGCACCTGATGGCCTAAACAGCTCTGCAGTGTATTAGACAAGTAGCACGTTAATCCTACTGACTGATAGGGTTTTTCATGCTAGTATTAAAAAAAATAATAATCATTTAGCTTATGTGACAGAGGGCTGTACACACACAGAGGAAATATAGCTTCAGAAGGCTGAAAATATTAAGGCATCATATTGCAGCAGTGTGGGAGCCCTTTGCAAGAGACAGTGAAACCTTTTCTGTCTTCCTTTTGTATTACTCCTTTAATAACTCTGCTGCTGTGCTTGCTCTGCTTGCCTGTGTATGGCAGAATACAGCAGGTTCTACTGGGAGCTGTATAGAAATACTTGGGGCAGTAAGAGATGCCACCAGAGGACTCAGAAATATTCCTGCTATCTCTAGCACACGGTCAGACTTGGCAGGAGACAAGAGTATGTGCTACGCTGGTGTGCAGGAGACAGGACCAATGTGCACAAGGCCTGTTCCTTGCACTGCCCCCAGTGCTGGGTCTGCTTTTGAGTCACTCTTGCCCATGAGATGGGCTTGACAAACCATATCCAGCTTGACAAAAGTCCAGCTCACTGGAGGCTGGACCCAGTGAAAACGTGTGGATGTGCAGATCACTGGGAGGGCTGAAGATGAGGAGCTGGTCTGCGGCAGTACAGGGGAGGTATCAAACTGTTGCTTTGCTCCTGCTGTAGAAGAATAAAGGAGTAAGGAATGGTTGGACCTTCATGGCCCCATCTGTATTTTGGGTTTCATGTTTAGTTGCCCAGTGAACAGGATTCCTGGGGATTTTCAGAGAAAGCAATGCCAGAGCATATAAGGGAATGTGGAGAGTAATTATGCTTCCTCTGTGCACTCTGTCACGTCCAATTCCCTTGTCTAAGTGTTCTCCATGTCTTGTTAGCAATTAATGAAGCCAGATTAAGGATCCGTGGTGTGAGCAAAGACCTGTTTCCTGGTTTATCTACTGCAAACCTGGTTCTTCTGATACCCAAGCATTATCAGCAAGTTGATGCTGGAGCTAAGGATGAGTTTATGGAGCCTCCTTGTACCAGCTATGGATTCTGGGTGTGGTATGTGCTTTGCTGATAAGAGAAGGGAGAAATATTTGGGAAAATTCTTTGAACATTTCCATTTTAAAGAAGCCAAGAAAAGAGAAGAAAACCTCTGCACTGTGCCAAGGATACTGCAGAGACACAACCACTGAGGGTAGTTTATGGTAAGGTTGTGAATTTTGCTCTGTAATTGCAACTGGCACTGGAAGAATACTGATGAAGAGCTCCACTATTCGGGTGGGAAGGGCGTGGAAGGAAGGACATCAGGATACCTGCAGGGAGCTGAGCCCATGTAGCTGCAGAGGGAGTCCTGGGACTCCCAGCACAAATAGGCTGCATTTGCCACTTAATGAGTCCTGAGGTGTTCTTTTGGATAACAGAAAGTAGAGACAGGGTTTGGGGCTGCTCCTGAGTGCTGGCTGTGTCCCCTTGATTAAACTGTCCCATAGGAAAAGACAAGGTCATTCCAGGGAATTGGTGTGGGAATGAACCCTTGGTCACTTCACTCCTGAGATAGCAAAGAAATGATTTAACACAGTGCAGGCATCCGTGACATCCAGTGTCCAGGGGTTTGGTGAGATGAGCATTTTAGTAGTTTATAACTTGAAATGTGTGGCTTTGCAGTGGAATGAGATCCATGTAGAGTAAACCACATTGGGAGGGAGATGCACACTCTGCTCCTAAATCCACAGGCTGTAGGTGTGTCTGGGACCTGGGATTTTTATTCAGCTCACATCTGTGCAGCCTACAGTGCTGTGCTGGCCCAGTGCACGTACCATGGCTGGGGGCATGCCAAAAAACAGGGAGGTCTGTGCCACAGAGTGCTGACAGCCCCAACCTGTGAATGATTTAGGCTGTGTTCCCTGACTCTTCTTGAACTCTGCAGTTGTCTTTCCCAGTAGCATCTCCCTCCCCTTTCTGCCCTGACTGCACAAATGTGCTCAATTAGGGTTAACTCAAACTGAATCAAACTTCGTGCCTGAGGTTGGAAATCTTCCCAGTCAACTCACCACAGCCACATAGCATGGTGGGAGACAAGGCGAGAGGGGAGATGAACGCTTTTCAGAGAAATGAATCCAAGGAAACTTTGTTCAATTTTATGTCTGCAGGAGATGATCCCCCCAAAGGAGATTTCCCTCTTCGGAAAAAATCCCCGGTGAGTGTTACTGCTGGTTTCCTTTGCTTTGCTTTCTGCTCAGATTGCTCTAAACATTGCAAGATCTCTCTGTTCTCTCCTCTGTTGTGCTCTGGCTAGAGACAAACACCCTTTCTTGCAGAGCATTGAAATAAGCATTAACAACTCAAGGAAAAAATCCTTCCACTAACCTGATTAAGTTAAGAAAGTGCAGCTTAAAGGGGAAACACAAACTGTCTGAATGTTCGGGGAAAAGGGTAAGGGGTTTGATTGCTGCCTTTTTCCTGAACACTACTTTCCTTATGGGAAAGGACTTACTTCTCTGAAGTGGAGAGGACTGTTGTTCATGGGACAGAGAGAGTTGACCCCTGCATTGGCTTGGTTTGATGAAACCCACCAGGGAAGGGTGGGTTGCTGTAGATGCTGCAAAGAAAAGGAAGGACAGGAACTGAGTACAGGCCACTGCTGAGTGTTAGAGCCCAACTGTAGTGCCAGAGCCTTGAATCTTTGGCTCTGATTTAAAGCCTGACTCAGGTGAATATATTGCTGCCTTGCAGGTTTGATGTTTGTGCAGGTTTTCAGGCTAATTCTGGTTGAGTACTTGACCCCTAAAAACTATTCACTGCATTGGTTTCAGGGGGAAGTTGGCTTGTACTGTAGCTGCTTTGACTTGCAGGATAATACATAATACTTGGTCTTAAAACTCGGTCGTGTTATTAGCAAGCCAATGGTTTAACTCACAATTATAAGTACTCTGCAGACATTAACTATTGAATATCCAGAGCTCCTTGGAAGTATTAATCTTTATCCAATTTTGCAGCTAGTCAGCAAGAAGGAGAGGTGAAAACAAACATCTCCTGTAGCAGGCACTTTAAATGAACTATCTTTTTTCCAAAGACACACACTATCAACTTCCACAGTATCTTTAAGAGGTCCATAATCCCACAGATCCCAGGCTTGCTGTGGTAGCTAAGCACTTCAGACTATCTGTGCGTTCATGAATCCAGGCTTAACCTCTTTGCTTTTGCTGGGGCTCTCTGCTGAGCAAGGTTCTCCTCCGCGAAAGCGAGCAAACCGCACCTGGCTCTCTGTATGGATGAAAGCTTCCCACTTCTGGATGTCCAGGCAGGCCACAGGCAGGTCAGTGATACAGCGGAGAGAAAACATAAGGGTTTCTGCAAGTGCTGATACCATCTCATGTCATGCAAGCCAGATGGAAGTACCCCTGCTTGTAAGTCGTTGCTCTGTGTGACTTACTCAGTCCTGGCTCAGGTGCTCGGGGAGGTTTAGCTGGGAAGTCACCGCCCTCTGCTCTCCTTTCCCTTCTTGCCCCTACTCCTCTGTAGGAGGTGCCCATCCCAGAGCAGGACTGGCTGAAATGAGTCACTGCACCTTAAACCGCTGCAACTAAATCTACTGGGGCTTGTGCACTGGGTGTGGAGGGGTGAGTTCAGGTAGCAGCACTCCTGACACCTGGGTTTGAACAGTCACGCTCTGCATCTCCATCAAATGTCATGAAATGTGTGAGAGAGAGGAAGAAAAAAAATCCCTGTCGTACAATTTTACTTCAAAGTTCAGAAAATGCCTCTCAGCACCCACAGGAAACATAATTTGCCTTATGGCTTTTCTTCTTTTGTTATGAAAAACCTTTGTAGGAAAGGTATTCTGTGTGTGCTTGTGTTTGTGCATTTACAGCTCATGTATGCCACCGGTTTTAGGCTAGTCTAAAACCAGGACGCCCCAGTGCTGTTTCCAGGGGAGCCCACTCTTTCTTACAAGCCATATGCTGAGCATGATGGTTTCAGAGTAAATAATAAATGAAATGGATAATTATGCATTTACTCTAGTAAAGCAAACAGGCCAAGGGTTTCTTATTAAAAAGGCAGCCCATAAATAGCAAGAGAAATATATATATATATAAAAGAGGGACAGAAATATTTATCTTTAGAGATGCTTGGTTAAGTAATGGAAGGTGGAGGGGGGCAAGTTATGGTTTGGTTTGTTGCTCTTTTATAATGTTGAGCAAGACAGCATAATTAAGCTAGTCTTTCTTAAAGTTGATGCTGTTGCTTTGGGGATCCAAATGTTCTTAGGTCTCTTGGTGGTGAAATAAACCTGAATAACACATCTATTTTGGTACCTGTATTTGCATTTGGTACTCTGAGAAGAAGTACAGGAGTTCATTATTTCCAACACGAGGCACAGAAATGCGTGTGAAGAGTTCATCTCACTTCACTGGCCCATACCATGGCTGTTTAAAACCATAAATATAAGTGCAGCTGTTAACATCACACTCCCCCCAATCCCTCACCAAAAGCATGGCCAGCCCCTCTCTCCCACTAATTGGCAGAGGCTGGGCAGTGCTGTGAAAACTTGCTTTCCTGTTGCGAGGCAGCGGAGCTACTAAGCAGCTGGAAGCTGAAAGCTGCTTAGCTCAGACCGCCGTGGGGTAGCAAGAGGGACGGGGGCCCACACAAGGTCATGCCAAGACTCATCTGTTTAATGCCTTGTATTTCACTTGGGAACTGCTGATTTTAGCTGGAGTAAAGTCAGGTCCACGCTCAGACAGGTTTGACAGTCGCATCGCTGTTTTTTTTAGTTTTGATTAATAAATTGAATTATCTGTAGCTATGCCAGCAGTCTTTGAATATGAAATGGATGCCATGTCTGAGGGAGTGCTGGACACAAGGCTGTGTGAATGTGATGGCACAGTGTGGTGCAAGTGAGGTGCAGAGCTTGAGGGCAGTTGTCATATGGGAGGGAGCAGCTTCACACACAGAAGCAGGCAGCAGATCCCTGGGTTCTCCCAACTTCTGAGGCAAGGTCTGGTGCTAGAAGAGGGAGCAGTTTTGGGGCAGCATAGTAGCTTTATACAGAGTGTATAAGAAAAGGCATCCAAAGGTGTTTTTTCATCTCAGTGACTTCTTGCATTGCAGTAGGGAGATGGTAGCACCCTTCCAGTGGAGTTCCTGGAGCTATAAGCATGGTGGGCTGCTGGCAGCCCACAAATCCCCATGGCAGTCCTTACTGGGCCTGTGTCAGCCAGGCTGATTCACTGGGGAGCCTTAATCAAAGCAAGAGTGGTGTGAGGTTCACTCTTTGAGTCCAACTCACAGTCCAGTCAAGCAGCAGTTGGCACCTGGTTTTTGGGCTAGACTCTTCTCCACCACTCAGCCGCTATGGGGATATGCTGCTTGGGTAAAGACTTTCACAGAGCCGATATGTTCTTGTTTGTCTCCCACAGAAGCTCTGTGGCTCCAACTACCCCCTGAGCATTGCCTTCATTGTGGTGAATGAGTTCTGTGAGCGCTTCTCCTACTATGGCATGCGAGGTATGTGGCCTGTGTCTGGGAAGTGACTTTCTCATCCTAAGGTTTCTATACACACTGGTGTTCCAGGACTGTGCTGTATGTGGTCTCAGCTGTCTGTCAAAGTAAATTGGTGTTTTGGAATGCAGGTATGAACAGTGTACACTGACATTGTTGCTGTATCTGCTCTGAGCAGAAATTGGGACTAGAGGGCTTCAAATGTACCTTCCAGTCTAAATTTTTATATAATTCTCTATATCAGACCTGATTTTCCAGTGTGTCATGTCTTTCATAGCTGTGTGCAGTCTGCGTGTTTGGGAATTGAATCTTACAGGTACCTAATCTGCAAATAGAAAATGTGCATAAACAAACTACAGGTTACAGCAAGATAAGCTAGAGAATATATATTTTTCAGGTAAGCATAAATGTTTATGAGCAAAGAATGCGTGATACTCATATATCTCATTTTAGCTTTTCCTCTGCCAGAGATTATGAGGAACAGGTCTGAAAGCACAAATCTTTCCACAGCAGTGCTCACAGTTGCTAGGCAAGTCAGTGGTTTTCTTGCCACCATGATTCTGCTTACCTGCAGAGATACACATTAATTATCTGATGTGATTTGCTTGTTTCCTTTTAGCTGTCCTGACACTGTATTTCCTGAGCTTCTTCCACTGGGATGAGAATCTCTCCACTGCTGTGTACCATGCCTTCTCTGCGCTGTGTTATTTCACACCTGTCATCGGAGCCATCATGGCAGACTCGTGGCTGGGGAAATACAAGTAAGAGAAGACACCTCTCTAATTCAGTCAGCATGCATTGACACCATGCAGCCTGTGCAAGGGCACTGCTGTGCGTGCTCCCAGTTTTGAGCTCGCTCAGAGTGCAGCAAAGGCACACTTGGGAAGGTCAGCTCCCTCCTGTTGACAGCTGATCTGTCTGCTC
Organism: Pachyramphus minor; assembly: GCA_013397135.1. Taxonomy (NCBI): domain Eukaryota; kingdom Metazoa; phylum Chordata; class Aves; order Passeriformes; family Tyrannidae; genus Pachyramphus; species Pachyramphus minor. The sequence continues at coordinate 1,989,308 of VYXB01000994.1, forward strand.
ATGGTGTTCAGTGTTCCTTTTACACCCAAGAGCCAATAGGCAACAAAGTTGGAACAAATTAATTGCAAGAAATACGCTTTCCCTACACTGTTCAGGAAGCTGATATGGAAGGTGATTAACCCTCAGTTTGCCAAGGTCTGTTTCTGGGAAGGATTCAAAGATAGTGAGGAACCGCTGTCATCATCTAGATCTTGCAGTTTCAGATCAAATGACACTAGCTATTGTGTACTTAGGCTTTTCACAGCATAGGGAATGTGTGAGCACACACATTTTTTTGCATGAAAAACCTGAGTTCACTCAAATCATCTCCATGAAAACATAACCAGGTAAACTCTTCCTAAGTAAGAGTCCTTAGGCAGTCTTCCCTTCTGATAATTTGTGGAGCCAACATCTGCCCCAGAGTGGTGGTGAGCAGCTGGATATAGGACTTTCTTTGCTTGGCACTGTTTGTTCTTTGTCTGACGAGTCTTGGCTGTTGGGGTGATGAAATGCAGCTGAACCCTTCTCTCTAGGACTACACACACCTGGCAGAAGAGTCTCAGCAGGAAATAAACTATTGCCATATACCTTTCCAGATGAAAGTTCTTAAGGAGATATCCATGTTCTTTTCTTCTCCCTTTTCAATTTTAGTAATTCTCTTATCGCTTTCATTGAAAAAAATAACAGTGAGGGTTTATTAACTTCATTATTTACAGTCACCTAGCAATGTTCATTGATATTTGAGGATGTCTATTGTGCAGCATGATGTTGTGAGAAGGTAGATCCTTACACAGACTTTGGTGTGTTAGGCAAGAGACTTTCCCTGAAATAATCCCTGTAGTTTAATAGGAGGTGGCTTTTGCTGTAGTTGCTGGACCCTCAGCCAACACCAAGGACAGGATAACAGATTAGAGAGGCTTTTAGGAATAATCTGACGTGGCTCTAAATTAGCTGTTACAACCAGGGTTTGAATGCATTGGGGACCACTTCCATGCTTCATTGGACTTCTTCTAGTGCCTCTGTCCTAACAAGTCCTTTCATTCCCTCTGTATGTGTCATCTGCACATAAATACATAGATATCTCTTAATCCTGAAGGTGCTGAAGAAATATAATACACTCAAGAGCCTGATTGTCCTACTCAGATTTCTTCTCCTTCACCAGCACATGGGAGGCAGATAGATGAGCTCAGTTCTTCAGAGGTACTGGAATCTAACCCAAACTTACAATGGGAAAACCACACTCCAAATTCAGATATGTTGGTTAGGTGGATTGACTGTCCCTAGGGATGCCTTCCAGTCAAGAAATCCACTTAGGCACATGCTACAAAATGCTGGTTATTAGTAATCTGGAAACTGAGTTGGACCAGAACAGTATGTTCCTCTTTGCAGTCTTCCACGCATGACAAGACAGAAAAACTTTTAGTTTATTCTGCTCAGTAATGTCTGCAAACAAAGCAGGAGCTATCCCTCCTTAATCTGAACCCATTTGCCTATCTGTTTCTTCTAGTGCACTCAGAGTTGGCACAAAGGAATTCTAGCTGCCTACTGTACCAGTGGTGGAACAAACCAGTTCCTTGTGTGTCTGCCAAGTAGAGCTGCTGTATCAGGCAGCACGGGCACACTCTGTTTTCAGATTGTACGTCACCCAGCACCTTCAGTCATTGCTGTTTGCTTTCCTCACAGGACGATCATCTACCTCTCCATTGTGTATGTTGTTGGCCATCTGATAAAGTCAGTGGGTGCCATTCCATCCCTGGGCAACCAGGCGGTTCATGTGTAAGTAGCCATTGAAGCCACAGTGCTGTAGCAGGTTGCATAGGTAGCTGATTTACTCAGGACTATGTTTAACCTCCATCAGACCAGCAGTTTGGGTGCTGTGCATGGATTACTTTCATCAGGGAAGGGCTAGGGATGTTCTCAGTAAAAGCAGAAGGGTGGTTTTAGTGTGCAAACTCGCTAGACAGAGTTGGAAATATCTACAGACGTTCTAAACCCTTTGTCACAGGCCCCTGTGATCACCCCCCTCTGCTATACCATGCTACTAAGTCTCATCTCCTCCATCCAACTGCCTGCACTGGGCTCATTCCTCCCATATTTATTTCATCAGCATAGCTGCCCAGCTCAGCAAGGTTCCCTGGGAACACAAAACCAAAAATGCATTTTCTGATGACAGAAGAGGATGTGTCTTCCACTGGGTACAACCCTTCTTGCCCTCTAGGTTCTGAATTGGTAGGCTTGTCAGAGTAGTGTCTCTGAAACCACCAAGCTGTTTTTGCCCATGTGGTGATAGCTCTAAAAAAAAAGTACATGCAGGCAAAAGCACATGTAGTTTACAAAACAGTTTTCTTTTGTCCCAGATGTGGCCAGTCCTGACACTCTTGTTCCCTGCAGACATAATCTGCCAGGCCAACAATGGTATTTTAGGACTGTTGGGAAGTAGAAAACAGCCAGGAATGAGCCTGTTTCAAACAGTTTGTCTGCACTTACCCAGACTGGAAGGCTACAGGAAAAGGCGCTTTCCCTCCCCCCCATTTTTTTTTTCTTTTCAATTGGTCTGTGAAATCTTTTATTGTCATATGAGTGAAAAATAATCCCACAGATCTTTGGTCTCCTGTATGTCCATTGGGCCTCCAAACTACAAGAAACTGACAAAAACAGTTTAGAAAATTGACTGGTTCTGAATGCAGAAATTAGGATAGTTAATTTCTTTTTCACACTTAGCTGGCTTATCATCACTACCGATATGCAAAAGGCTATGTTATCAGAGGAATCATGGTGGGCTGACACTTAATATGCTCTTGTAAGCACTAGAAAGGTTTTGCAATGGTGATATTTTTTTTTTTTGCATAAAGGGTCCTGTCTATGGTTGGTCTGTTTTTGATCGCCCTTGGAACAGGAGGTATCAAGCCCTGCGTCTCTGCATTTGGGGGGGACCAGTTTGAAGAGGAGCATGTAAGATTTCTTTTATTTCTTAAAATCTGCAGTGTCTGCTTACTTCATAAGGATGTTTTTGTGATCTAATCCTGTTGTGCTAGAAGAATAAGGGCCAGTTTGCTGGAAAAGATGTAGTAAGATGTGAGGAAGGATGGTTTGATTAAGACTTGAGAGAAGCTGGATGCTTCAGGAAAGGAAAATGATAGCAGAACAGGACTGATGTTGGAAAGGATAGGTCATAATTGCATCAAATCATCTAAATGCTAATTGGACATCAGAGTTGTTGGAAAATCCTGTCTCGTATATCATGGAACTGTAGCCATTTTTGAACTGGCTTAACAGGGGTGATTATAATGCACTGCAATGGAATGCAGCAAAGGGAAGAAAAAAAAATGTTATCACCAGCCTATACTTCCTCAAATTTTTTCCTCAAATCATAGTCTGTTTCTTACGCATTGTTCAGAAAGAACTGTAGGAAATTCCAGTCTTTTGAAAGTAGTGCAAGAATATTTTATAGATATTCCAGAATGGAAAGTTCTGAAGAGTTGTGAGAATGTTTCTGTTCAGCTCTGCTTGTGCTTTGTACCCTGTGAATTGTAGTCTAGTTGCTTCGTGTCCTCATTCTCTGTCATAAGTGCTTAGCCCCTCATCTGCACTAATCTCAAACTCCCATTATGCAGCACAGGGGCTCAACCAGGGATAAGGTAGCGCTTAAAGAAGCGAAGCAGGTCAGGAAGTGCTAATCCTCAGGCAAAATGCTAAATTTTAAAATTGACCTGAAACTAAACAGATTTGTGTTGACCCAAAACACAAATAAAAATTTCCATTTTCTCAATGACAGTATTCAAATCAACAAGTTCTGTGCGTGACATAAGTCCTCAAATATGTAGAAGGCTGCTGCTACAAAAAAGAAAATAAGTGTCGGGGTCTGTGATGAGTAGGATTATGTTCAAGGAGGATTATTTGGGAGAGACAGTACGAAAAATTTTTCCAGAAATAGATCTAGAGAAATACTGGAAAATATTAGGACCTTTGGAAGAGGGAAATTCCTATCAATGGAATTCCAGTCACTCATTGAAGAAGGGCATTAGATTAATAGTCTGTCAGGAAAGGCACTGGTAGAGTTGAATAAGAATTGTCCCCTTGTCCTTGGACAAGGAGCCCCATAGAACAGTTTTTTCTTTGTTTTTTGCAATGCCCCAATATGTAGTCAGCATTTAATGAACTAATAATATAGACTACATTTAAAACTTTGTGAAGACTTGTGCTTTTTGCACATGAACTGTGTGATGCTGAAATAGTGAAGCTTATGGTTACTAAGGAGTAACAGACCACGGGATGTTTCACAGTCACTTGTCCAAAGCATAACCTTTTGCAGGCATGACCATCCTGTGCTGTCACTTGGATCCAAAGCATTTACAGAAGTGCTACTTCTATGAATATTAATAATTAATAATGTTTATCCAGCATCTTTCAATTACCACCTAATTACAGTATGATAATATGTACCACTTATCTTCAGAGTGTTTTATAGACTTCAGCTAATGAATCTCAGCACCCCAGTCAGGCACATACATATTATTATCCCAAACTTGCAACCACAGCTGTTACAGAGAAAAAACCTGAATTGCCCATGGTTGTGTGGGCCTGTACCCATTCTCCAGCATTCAGACTACATCTCTCCAACAAATTTATCAAATGCTAAGTCTCAAACATTCACCTGTATGTTACCTTCAAGAAAAACTAATTTAGAGAAAGAAAACTGTAAAAACCATTCTGATAAGGACAATGTGTTCTGTCTATGCATTCTTTTCAGAATAGAAAGTTTTCTATTTTACCATTTTGAAATGACTTGGCCTTTCAGAAGAAACAAATGTTTTATGCTATGTGATAGGAAGTTTAAGTCTTCAGAATTGGAATGAGAATTTGTAAGAAATAAAAGGTTTGAGGCCACCACAATATTTCTTCCCTCTGGAGTGGTGTTTGAGGGGACTTATGTTTTTCTTCTTCCACTCCATGTAGGATGAAATAAGTTTTGAAAATTCCCTGAAATTGAAAATTAAATGAAGCATTTGATCGTCCCTTAGTTTTCAGGAATAAACTTCAGCTGAGTGCTAAAGTGCACAGGCTTAGTTGTTCAATCTGAAAGCTAAGGATGAGGTAGTTTTGCGTATAAAACAATAAATTGCCCCAGAGACAAGTTTATGTTTTGAGGTAAATGCGCAATATCCGTCTGATCCTCTTTTAAGTACTTTATGAGCATAGTAGTCTTGGATCTGCCACTGCTACAAACAGTGATGGAGAGTGATTTGGCAGAAGGTCAGATATGGAAAGTACATTTATCTACAGGAGATTTCCAAACATCTTTGTCTATGGGATTAGGAGTCCAAGTTAAAAATGCCTGAACAAAATTATATTTGTTATATGTTATATGAATGTGGAGCTGCTCTGCATATTAATTAGGGACCAAAGCCACTTTCAAGCAGTGCAGTATGGTGTTTAAGGTGCTAAATAGCTTTCTCTTTGTTTCTTTATTTTCTGGTTGCCAAGGAGATCAGGATTATCATGTATGGTACATTTTCTGAAATTAGCTAATCCAAATCATATTGTTAATGTACGTCTGCCCCAAATATTAAGACAATAGGGAAGGAATTTTTTCGATCAGTGTAATTTGCAAGCTGCTGGGTCATTCTTTTTGTAGCCTTTCTCTGACCAATTTTTTTTCCATTGCTGAAATCTGAAAATGTGTGAAATAAAATGCTCCAAATTTTCTATGCATCACTATCCTCTTCAGTTACCACCACATTCTTTTTGGCAATTATTGCCCCCTAGACTTTATCATGTCAGGAGCTGCACACTTCAGTTTATTACAGCTCTCAGAAATTCTGAGTTGCTCAGATATAAAAGGTTAGAGACATGGCATGAGAATCTGACTGGAAGAGAGCGGGACTGTGAGAACTCTACTGCACCACCCTTGACAAGCCATGGCAGGGCTACTCCAAGAGTGGGAAAGATTGCTAAGCCTGCTCATTTCTCTGGATTTCCTCATGATGACAAATATCCAGTCACAAAGGTAGAATGAAAAAGAAAATATGCTTTTAATAGTTTAACAGTAGAAAGTTTCAGATAATCAAAACCACTGTTAAGGACAGAAATGGAATATAACAGATAGTAAGACCCAGCGCTGTTTTCTATTAACCATTGGAACATGCCACAGAGATAATTTTTATAAGGCTTTCAAATCCTTTAGTCCAGGATAAATAATTTGTGAGTAATGTGTGGACTACATAGCCTTGAACACTCTAGGAAATAAAACTGTGGAAAAGCCAAAAGCTGAAGTTGATGTGGTCTTCATGACTGTGCTGGGTCAAGATAGAAAGCCCTTAATCCAAGTAAGCAGACCCCCAGACTCCTTGGTGGGTGGCAGTGGGAGGTGATGGGGCCCTCACCCTTACCTTCCCACTATCTGCTTTACAAGGGGACATAAAGAAAAGCCCTCTCATATTCTTCCACCTCCCCACCTTCCTTGCAGTGAACCCCTGTGAAAAGGGACTTCTTGCCATACAAAGTAACAATATTTCCTGATGTCTGCACCACCAGTTACAGGAAGTTTGGGGTTTGGATTCCAGGATTCACTACATAAGAACTGTCTTCTTTTAACTGCCTGCAATTCTTCACATTTTCTCCGGTTTTCTAGCCTTGTGAATAGTGTTGTCTCAGAAAGCAAAAGGAAGCAGGACATATTAGAGGGAAAGGAGACAGAGAAAGGTCCCTGAGGAGTTCTTCATGCTCAGCTAAGTTAAAGCTTCACATTCAAATGATGCTGAGGTCATAGAGATGTGGCTCAGTGTGCCCTAAGGAGCTCACTGCCAGGCACCATGCCATGTCTGAAGCAATTTTCCCCACTACCTTTACCGACTCAAGTGTCCCAGAGCTGAAGATGAGCATTTGTCAGGTCAGGTACCCTGCCCTTGTTTCTCCACTCCGCTGGTGTTTAGCACTGTATATGCATGAGGCTGTGCATGTCTGTCTCTCTCACAAGAGAGACTGCTCTCAGTTGAATGCCCTCATATATTACTCCTGCAAAAAGGGCCCAACTCTGCATCAAGTTCTTGGTTCCTTCCAAATTAGGAATTATACAGGAAGAAAAAATATCAACAGGAATCCTTTGACTGTATGAACTATACTATGTTACAACATAAGTTAAAGTCTGAACTCTTTCTCTTGGAGTTCATCCCTCCATCAGGTTCTTGAATTTGCTCCCCTAGATTTAATTTACCCTTTTAGTTTAAGGTTGACTGTCCTCAGTTTGGTAATCTCCTGTCTGATGGATACTTCTCATTTCCTCACACTCTTTCATCTATGCTGTAATTACCAGCTCCTTAAAATATACAGGTTTCATTTTATATCTCTACACAGGAGAGGAGAAGAGAACAAAAATAGAGAGCTCAGACATGGGAAGAAATTATGAGCTTGTCAAACCATGCCAAATTGTATTGAATTAGGTGACAAAGGATCTGAATCATGCTACTAGTTCTGAATAAGTAAATGCTCTCCCTTCCTTCCAATCTCACAACACTCTCAAAGCAGTGGCTCTTCCTGTGAAATGCCAAAAAGCCCCAAAGCGCTTCTCAAGTAATGTGAGCTGACTTGTGTGAGCATTTACCATCACCTGAACACAAGCTTGTTTGCTTAACATTTTATGCACTTCATGTCAATATTTACTCAGTCTTCCTAACAAGAGAATTGATAGTGTTCAATTTGCAAGCCCAATGCTGTGTGTTAACCATGACATTGATATTGTCTTTTCTTGTTCTAGACCTCGGAGAGAAGCAAGTTTTTTTCCATCTTCTATTTATCCATTAATGCTGGAAGTTTGATCTCCACGTTTGTAACTCCTGTATTAAGAGGTCAGTGTTGATTTAGAATAAAATAATAAATTAGCTGCCCTCTAACTATTCTGCTGTGCATAGTTAGGCTCTTATGACAACTGAATGGCGGAAATTATATTATCTGTGGGGTGGTCAGTGTATTGCATTTATGCCTTGTTAATCGTGCCATAGCAATGTAACAGATTTATAACACAGGCAGACAAGTCCCAGAAATTATATTCCTGGTTGTATTTCAAAGCCAGCCTGAACTGCAGAATTAAAATATGAAAGGTGGAAGGACCTATATGGTTATCAAATCTCCATTGCCAGAAGGACTACTTCCTGTCTTGCCTACAGGTAAACTCTGGATGGGAAGTGGTCTCTGCTGTTCCATGCAGCTGTCAGGTCTGAAAAACATAGCAGGGCTGGTTTGGAAGTCCTACCTTCTCTCACAGGGTGGAAGTGCTGCTGACTTCTGCAGGGCTCTGTCCTGGCACCCAGGCATGTCTGCTTGCAAGATTGCAGCCCTGAGCAGCTAGCCTTGAATTTAAAGTCCAGGCCTGTGCCCCATTTAAGACCTACTTTATATTCTAGCCAGCTTGCACAAGCCTTTTTAGTCCCCAAGTCTTGCTGCACTTTCTTCATTGTGTCACAGCGCCTTGAAGCCAAGGGGGTTGGCACACTCTAAATGCAGGCAGAGCTGAAGGCCATAGGTGATGGGGGACAGAACAGGGACAAGGTAGACTTCACATTTAATAGTGATTTTTTTTCATTCTGCCCCATGGATTCCAGGAAGCTTTCTTTGTTTCAGTGGTTATTTTAATAGGCCATTCATATCACAATGGCTGTGAATAATTATGCTTATCTCATGTTTACACCATGCAGAGGAGCAAAGACAAATGCTGTATGTTACTCATTCTCTCTCTGGTGTCCCCAGGTCAGCATTCACTTGGGAAGGGCTTTTGCTGAGTATAGTCAATGGGCATATGAAAATCCAGTCCCCTTTGAACATCAAAACCTGTGTCATTGTAGTCCAGCTATAAACTAGTTGCAACATGGAATTGAGGTGGAGAGGATGAGGGAAGAGTAAAATTTTTGCTAAGTCTGAAAGCTTTTCTTGGAAGAGCAAGAAATGGTGTTCGTAGATGTTTGGCAGAAATGTGAAATACATATGAGATGGAGAAGTCCAACTCATTTAGCATGTCAGAAGTTTAGTGGGCCCATAATGTCTTTCCAAGGTTTATCAGATTTCAGCTAATTGGCTGAAAACAGGTAAATAAATGCTCTGCATGCACACAGCTGTGCAACTGACTGTGGCTGCCCAGCTACAACAAACAGGAGCAACAAAGGCTTCATGTATCAGTCTCCTGTTAACTGTGTTGGCTTATTTTAGCCATTTTATTATTACTTCTTGTAGGAATGCAGTAATTTCTAGCCACTGGCATAGAAACACAGATCCTACTGCTGGCTTGCTGTTTGCAACTGAAGCTCTAAATTCCCACTGTGAGAATGGAAGTAGTCCAAGAGGTGCAGGGTTTCAGTGAACCATAGCTCCGATTGCTCAAACCCATGCTGTAACACACCTGGCTTCCTGATGGGTTGCTTCAAGACCTGACATTTGGAGCAGGCAGCCCCTAGTGAGATTGGGAAGGTGGCAGCGAAGGGAACTGGAGTTCTAAGACTAATCTTGTGCTCCTACTTACACCATTATGGGCAGTGGCTTCCACTTTGTCCACTGCACGTTGCTATGAAATCAGATTCAGGTTTTTCACTCAATTCATGCAGCTGGCACAAGTAATGTGGAAACACAGTACTGGTTATTTAGATCTAGGCAAATACAGAATGGCTTCAGGTTATTTTAAATGTTGCTTTTGTCCCCCCAAGTGCAGTTCCTAGTACTTCTTTATACCTATTTGTCTGCCCCTCTCTTTTACCATTCACATCAATATCCAATTATTAGCTGCTTTTGCTAGCAGACTCTAACCCTGCTTAAAAATTGTCTTCATCAAGGGAGGACTACTGTTTCAAGGAGATTCAATTCACAGTGTCAAGCACCAGCAAAGAAGATTTAAAGCCAGGGGAGGTGACTGATTTAGGGAAGTAAATCAAAAGTCCCAGTAACATAAGTCTGACTGTAATGAGGTGCTTTTATTTCTGACTTCTTTTTCAGGGGATGTGAAATGTTTTGGAGAGGACTGTTATGCACTGGCTTTTGGCGTCCCCGCAGCACTGATGGTGTTGGCGCTTGGTGAGTGGAAACAATAATGCCTGTAGTAGGAGTTACCATTTTGAGTCCATGGATAGATGCGAAAATGCACAAATTCACTAATTCTGCAAGGGGAAATGCAAGGGTTCAAGGTCATCCAACAATTCCACAGTTCAGAACAGGAAGAAAAATCAGTAGTTCACTGATAGTAGACAAACCATGTTTTTACTGCAGTACTTTATCATGATACTGTTAAGGGAGTGGTCTGGTGGATGTTTCACAATACAGCTGCTTTGCTCTGGTGCAAGGGGATGCACCAAAATGATTCTCCTCATGGCTTGCAGCTTTGCCTATGAGCAGGCTTGGCCTTTGAACTGCAATCTGAGTAGTTCTCTAAAGGAGAAGCTTAACATGCTGCTTCTAACCTTTCCACGGGCTCTTGCAGCTCTGGGCCACCTTTAAAGTCTCAGACCTTTGCTGCTGAATCAGTGTACCACAGAAATTGCAGAACTAGCTGAAGGAGACGTTACTTTGTTCTGAGCTGTCTCACTTTGCTTGGCTGAAGTAATTCCGACAATTACAGTGACAACTTAGTATTATGTTGCGATAAAAAGTCCCTATTGTCCACGTGTCAGAGGCAGCCACAATCCCCCTGCTTCCTAAAGCTTGCATCTTAGCCGTAATAATGTACTTGTCAAGATTTCCTCTTCAACCCTTATAAAATACTCAGCAGTCTCGACATTCTTGCTGTTACTCCTTGATAGCCAGAACAGAGGACACCCCATTAGCTCTAGTTTCACATCTGCAAGATGCTGGAGAGCAGTCCCCTCATTACACTGCATTTGTGAGGTTTTGACACAGCATGGGGTGACTTCTTATTCATATTGTTAGCTTCACTGAGAGACCAAGCAATTGTGTGATTTCACCACAGCATCCGTGGTTTGAAAAGCTCATCCCTCAGAGAATGTGAATGTTGCTGTCTCCACTCAAAATTCCATCAGGGAGAAGAGTCAGTAAACTGAAGAAATGTCATCAGGCCACAGCTAACATTACAGCAATTATTTTCAAAAAAGTGCATGGTCACAGGCCTGAGAAGCTTCAGTTTTTCCCCTGTGGCCTGTTCCTATCAGTTTAAGGCAGCCCAGGCTCCTCTGTGCACCACTGTGTGATGAATGTTTCTAGCAGAGTAGTAGTTGCCCAGGAGAAAACAAATGTGTAAATATTGCAGTTTCCATGAGGGCATCAATTGAAATATGTTTTTAGCTAGTGTCCTGCTGCTGGATTCTGTGGCCTGCCCAGCAAAGCAGCCCTGAGTTCTTTTGAACATGCTAAAATGCTCTGAGAAATGATATATTTGACTATGTGAGCAGCATGCAGAACTGTATGAAATACCATTTTGGCCCTGACTGGCCCTCTCCCCATGATGATGGAAACCAAGGATAGATTAAGAGGCAGGATGAAATTCTTACAGAGCAAGATTCTCTGCACTGCTTCTGTTTCTGAATGATGGGGTAGATTGATACTATGTAATTCCAAATGCCAAACCTAATTCAGGAACCTCAGCTCCCAAAGTAGTCAGTGGCATTCCCAGAAGGTATTTTGGCAAACCTAATGAATCACCTTTCAGAGGCACCAATAGATTCACAAGGAGATGCTAAAAATGATGTAGTGCAGCTACCCCTGTGGGTGATTTTTGCACAAGTGCAAAGTGCAACTCATCTAAACTGACCTCATAGCTCTCTCAGAGGTCTGCAAGTCGAACCTAGATGCCAGAGGTCTTCATAGTCAGAAAAGATCAAAGGTGAGTTCCCTGCAGAGTTCCAGGCCTCCTGTGTTGCAACAGAGGTACCTGATATTCTCCACTGACCGTGGACTGACCAGATCATTGGGTTAGTTTAAAAAGTTGAGGTTGGTTTATTATATGGATTATCTGCTTAGCTTTTATTGTGCTTCTCCCTGCTAGTGTCTTTGGAATTGTAATGTGGTCAGAGGCTCTCACAGAGCAGGATAAATGATCCATAGTCAGGTAGCTCCATCTTTGACAGGATTTTGAAGTCTCGGTCTGATATTCTTTGTGCTTTGAGGAAGGAAACCAAGACAAAATAGTGTCTTAAATTGTATAACCCTTTGTGGAAACCATAAATAGAGGTAATTTCTGTTAACACCTGTGTGTGATGCAGTGACCTTCATGGCAGTTGCTACTGAAATGTGTGTGAGATGCAAGGACACAGAGCCTGTGTTGTATCTGGATTAATCCTCATACTCTTAAGGGCTGATTTCCAACATCAGGTACAGCAGTTCAGTGTGGATTCTATTTTAAGTTGAGTCTACACAAGGCACAGATGGAGTGAATTTTCAAAGTTTTATTCCGAGCATGAATCAGATGTGGAGGTGCCCGTGAGAAGATGATGGTGACTTCCTAGGGATATCACACTGCCTCTTCTAGGATGTTGCGTTTTCTTCCATCCGAAGTCATTAAAGGATTCCTGTATATATTCATTTATTTAAAAGTGCACTCCTGTAAGCTCCATTTCTGTTAAACACGGGGGTGGGGGATCCTTCCCAGAAGCCAATGCAGGATTGAGCTTCAGCCATGTGAATTCCCATTTGGATTATAATATTTTTTCAGTTGTGTTCATTGCTGGAAGTGGACTGTACAGAAAAACACCACCACAAGGGAACGTCTTACTGGAAGTGTGCAAATGCATCGGTGTAAGTGTGTGCCATTCTCTTTCTCGTGCATGACTCTGAGGTTGCAGGACAGGAAAGTGCAAAGGCAAAGGGGAGGTGGATCCTTATGGGTTGTATGCTGCTTCTGGATATCTTGCTGATGAGCTGTAAGGACCAGGAAACACATTTAGGTCCTAGTTTATTCTTCCAGCATTTGAATTGTTTCTCCTTAGCACCATGAGCTGTTCAGTTGACCCCAGTAGAATCACCTGTGGCAGATGCTGGTGGAGACAGAACTGAAAGGAAAATTCAGAAACTCACAGAGTATCAGATATATGACTTCATTTTCTTCAGCTAAATAATTTTACTGAAGTTTATCAGTTCATGGGAGAGTAATAGCACACATTGATATTATGCACATTCAGCATGTTCATATAAATGCAAGAGACACCTGCTGAAGTTGCATTAGAGCCTTTTCAATTGTTTTTCATAGTGTGTGAGCTGAATACAGTATGTGAAAAAATACTCTCTTATTATTAGGTGGATAATGATGTTTCTATTTCAGGAAGCTGTTGCTAACAGCAGATGTTTTCTTTTTATCTAGGTCAACCCTAGTGCCAGATTTACCTTGGGGAAACAGGCGAGATCTTAAAGACAGGATTTCTAAGTGAGGTCTGCCACTCTTTTTGCCAGGGTGGCTGTGTTCAGTGTGTCCACTGACTGGAGCACACAGCATAAACAGGCTAGGAGTTGGACTTTGATGATCCTTATGGGTCCCTTCCAACTCAGGATATTCTATGATTCATTCCCACATCATACCTTTAATCAACCAGTGTCACAGAAACTCCCCTGCAGAGAATTCATCATAAAACATCCAATCTGAGATTTTGGAAATAATAAGCAAAGCACCCTGCAATTTTCTGGCACTGCTTACATTTGGGGATGGGGAAGGCAACCTTGAGTTGGGAGTGTGACAAGGGCAGGTATGGCACAAGTGAGTTACTCACCTGTTTTTCTTTCTAGTTTGCTATTAAAAACCGGCTGAAAAACCGCTCCCATGAGATTCCAAAGAGGGATCACTGGCTGGACTGGGCATCAGAAAAATATTCGGTAAGCAATGATCTACCTGGCAGGTTTGGAGGGGGAAGAGGGCAGATGGGCAGACAGGCAGGGGAGACAGTAAGACTGACTCCAGACACACATTTTCCTGTCCCTTCCCACATCTGTACTCTCCTGACCCTCGATGGACAGTTTAGGTGCTGCACTGAATTGTAGAAGAGCAAACATGTCCAGTATCATGAGTGAGTGAATGAAGAATTGCTATGCAGAAAGAAATAGGAGTTCTCATGCTTAATGGCTTGAATGACCTGTTGGCTTTACACCCCCACCTTACCTTTTTGCCTATTCTCTTTTTAGAAACAGCTGATTGGGGAGGTTAAAATGGTGACACGTGTTCTCTTCCTCTTCATACCGCTGCCAATGTTCTGGGCCCTGTTTGATCAGCAGGTATGGTGTGTGTACAGGTCTGCTTGCCAGCCTGGGTTTGTACCTCTGTCCTTCCAGGGTAACACCAAAGCACCCTGGGGACACAGAGGGCCATACTCCTACAGGGGCTTCCACCATCACTGCTGGCCATCCCTTCACAGTCCTGCCAAGTGTCTGGCACAGGAGGGTGAGAAGGGAGAATGTGCCCTGCCTATTGACAAGTGTTACAGAGAAGGGAAGGAATAGGTGGGAAATAAGACCCCCAGTGTTGTAATCTTCTCTGTTCCCGTGTTTTCTAGTCCCATAGGGACATTTTGAAGGCTTCACAGCTGTCTCTTTTCTCCTTAGGGATCCAGGTGGACTTTGCAAGCCACAAAAATGAATGCTGATTTTGTAAGTACTTAATGTCACCAGGGCTGGTAAGACTAGTAGTAGCATCACTTCTCTTACTTTTTAACCGGAGCCTTGCAGTACTAAGAGCGTCTGCTTGGTGAATCTGGGTGAGTTTCACTTTTGGTGATTCGAAGCAAGAGGCTCTGTACAGCTGTGTTCGGTTCCTCGCGGCTCATCTGTGCAAGGAGCAAGGGCTGGAGACCCATCAGCAGGTCAGGAGTGCTGACCTTTGGGCAACCAGTCACCCTGTGGCCTAGAGCAGGTGGCATTTTCAGCCTGCTGCCCCCACTGAAGACAGAAGTCACACAGCCTTTTAAGGTGTAATTAGAGATGATGTAGTTACATATTTCTGCTCTGGCTTACTTGGTGATACATTAATGAAGCCTCTCAAAACCAGAAGGAGTCTTCTGTATAGGCTAGGGATGTGATGAGGATTGATTATTTAATTGCCATATAGTTTTTCAAAGGTGTGAGTGGCAAAAGGTGCAGGTTGCAGTCGCAGGTAAATGTAGGTAAATGTCTGCCCAAAGATGCCACCATACAGGGCTGGTTTTTGGACATATATGTTTTAACAGGCAATCTAGATCTTACCTGTGGATGCCCACATCAGAATCTGGGATTGTAAATGACCATTTTCCAGTTTAAAATTGACTTAAAGCCCCAAATTTTGGACCTTCTAGGTCACTCCTGTGAAAATTGGGCTCTCAACATGTGATACTCATTAGGCTTAATAAGTTCAAATGAGGCATGAAAAAGACTACACCTTGGATAATATTTATCCACTTCAGAAAGACAAAACAATGTAAGTCCATGCAGTCTTTCTGCTGTATATCTAAGGCCTTTTATTTCTACTGTTTTGCTCACA
Source organism: Pachyramphus minor (assembly GCA_013397135.1). Classification (NCBI taxonomy): domain Eukaryota; kingdom Metazoa; phylum Chordata; class Aves; order Passeriformes; family Tyrannidae; genus Pachyramphus; species Pachyramphus minor. The sequence continues at coordinate 2,004,711 of VYXB01000994.1, forward strand.
TGTACTTAGTGATCCACCAGCAGGAGAGCTAAGAATCACCAGATGTCACTATTAAACTTTCCTGGCTGGAGAAGGACATATTCAGGGCTTTTTTTGTCATACCAGCTTAGATAGTTTTTTTGGATTTTGTTTGAGTCTCATCCACTCTTCCCTCATGAGTTGTCCCAACTGAAGAAGGTGAGAATTAACTTCAACATTGGGGTGATCCCACCCTTAGTCTTGTTGGAGTTCATGTTTGTAATATTCTATGACTTTCTGTTCTGCAGACAAAGGCTCAGCTAGGAAGTCTGGACTCAAACAGGGAATGATTTAGTGTCAGATGAAATACTTGCAGGCTTGTTTCCTAATGGCACATTTCTATAGTGTGACACAAAGTAGCAAGAGGAGTTATTTGCCTGATATTTTTAATTGACTCCATTGCTGTGACCAGCAGTTTCCACTCTCACAGGAGGCAGCTGCGGGCAGAGACAGGCAACCGTTCTAGGCTCAGCTCGGGACAAGCCTGGTAGACAGGAGACAAACCCCCACAGCACTTTCTTGGAAAGATAATACTATTTCCTTTCTAATTTCTTTCTTCCTCTCCGCCTACCTTCCCTTCTCATCATCTTAATTTCAAATGAACAGCATTTTGTGGAGTTCAGACAAATACCAGTCCCTCCTGGGAGACAGGTCATCTGTCCCTTTTGGGGTCTGGTATCCCTGTGTCCATCCCTGTTGACCTTGCCCAATTGTGGGAGCTGCATATAGTTATGCAAGGGTGGGGCACCTTTTATAGCCTTGGGGACTCTTGGCTGAAACCAAGGAGTCTCAGTTGACCAAAGCCTGTTAGGTGCAGATGGAAGGAGGAAAGAAGTGTTTGTGCAGCCGAGTGGCTCAAGGATGGTCTTTTGTTGTCCTTTTGGGAGCTTGGGAGAAATGCCCACAGAGTTCACAGGGTCCTGAAGCTTGGGAGCACTCACTTGTAGGACTTAGGCTTTTCCCATTATAGAAGCAGGAAGGAAGGAAGCTCTAAGCCCACATCCCAGCTTGGACACTAAGAAACCCATTCTTTTCCACTCGCCTAGTTCATGGCTCACCCAGTCTGAAAGATGGGCCTCAGTACCTGTCATGGGGTTGTGTCACAGATGCCAAATATCAAGGATTCAGTGTAGCTTCCTTCTGCAAAATGATCTTAATAAACACTGTGTCCTTAGATGACAAGTGTCAAGAGCACAATATCAGCTGCTAAAGACAACATAAAGCATTTGAGGAAGTGCCTTGGCTGCTAAGGCCTCTACGGGACCAGTTGCTTATTTGTCATATGCACTGATATATTATAGTGTTTATGAATCATTTGCAATATCTTTTTGTTTCAGGGAATATATGTCCTTCAGCCTGACCAAATGCAGGTAAAAGATATTACAGGGTAGGAAATAACCCTTAGAATGTATTTTCTTTTTCTCTCTCATTTTTATTTTTCTCATGGGGATCAGTGGGCTTTCTCTGCTCCTTTTGAAGGCAGTAGCAGTGCTTCTGTGTGGGGAGGTCAGTTTAAAAAGCATATTCCTAATCCAAACTAAAATGCTGGACAGGCAAATCCACATAAAATGAGGATGGAAGGAACCTCAGCCTTCACCCTGCCGATGCTTTCCCATCATGCTGAATTACTTGCACCTAAAGACATACCCATATTGCTGTGGTGTGGACTTTGCCTTATTGTTCTCTAGCTGCCTTTAGGCTTAGTCTTGGGGTTCAGAAGACCCCAAGGATGTCTTACCACAGAGGTTGAATCCTGCAGAATAGTGCAGAGGTGTAGGGAAACTTGGCCACCATAATAGTTCTTGAACTAGTGCTGACTTGGAGAGGATACAAGCTGCACCTTCTTCTAACAGGCCCCTGTGCTGGGATGAGCATTGTTCCTTCCTCCCCTTCCTCCCCCTGTTGCTTCCTGCCCCTCTGCAAGGCAGATGAAAATGTGAAAGCTCCAAGATGGTGCTGTGTTGTCACAGTTGATTACAATTCTTACGCTGAACAGCTCTGGAGAAATTCAAAGCTGTTCTGTTCCCCGAAATGTTCCTTCGGAACTGAAACAACATTTTTCTCTGTTTGTTCTCCATCACTCTCTATTTTCTTGCGCTGCCGCTGCTGGCAGGCAGACAAGCTGTGCCCCTCCCAGGAGAAGTTTTGTTCCTGGGGGATTACCAAGATGTGTGGAAGTGCGAGAAATTGCCAATCTCACAGAATAGTGCCTGTTCCTTTGGGATTTTGCTGGAGTCCCAAGATGTTTCCGTTGCTGCTGATTTGTTGTCAGGTCCCACCACAGCACCGAAGGTCACCTGTCTCTATTGTCAGTGGGGTTTGTACTCTTTAAAAACATTGTGCTTCAGTTCTCTCTCCAGGGAAACTGGGCCAGTGATGCTTGCTTACCTTTTAGAGGGGAGGATACGAACAAAATGCATTCATGCCTGTGAAAACTAAATAGCAGAAGCTGTTAAGTGCAAACTATGATTATATTTTAAAAGGAGGTTTTTAAGTGTTTGTCCATGTCCTTTCTGTAATGGAATTATTTCTGGAGGACATTGCTTTATGGGTTTAATTACTGAAAGTTGCTTTCTAGTCACTAAACTCCCATTCTTTTGTATTGCAGTTCTTAAATCCACTTCTTATTCTTGTCTTCATCCCAATTTTTGACCTTGGGCTCTACCCCCTGATAGACATGTGCAAATTTAATTTCACGTAAGTACTTGGGGACAATGCAGGTGCCTCAGTGCTTTTTTCTTTTGCAGCAAGTGTGCAGAATAGCTTTTAAGGAGGAGGAACACAAATTTCCATTCACCCTTCCCAGTACTACGTTCTACTTCAGCCCCAAGAGGCAACATCACCCTCTTCCATAGATTCTGGAAATTCCAGAGGGGAAAGCCCTGATGTTGAATTCCGCTCTGTACAGATTTTCCCCAAAAGTAGATATGAATAGTCATGCTTTACCTTGGTTCAACATGTTCTTCACCTTATCTCCTATATCATGTTTAAATAATTCCCTCAGTGAAAGGTTCTTGTGGGGCCAAATTCTTGGTCCCATATGGGCTACATGTGGTGTTGTAAAAGCAGATTCCATACTCGGATCTGAATCAGTGAGTGCATGAGGGGATTTCCATACGACCCAAGCACTTTATCCCTAGTCTGTGTTAGCAGCAAGTGCAGTGTAACAGAAGCAGACCTCTAGGTTGTTTCTGAGACCCACTTTGTGCATTTTGGGTGATATTACTTCTGTATATCTCTATTCTGCCTCTGTGGACTGATGCCCTTTAGCACTGGGAGTATGTTTATGTGCATTCATGGAGTGCCTTTGCCAGTGCAGTTTGAGCTGAAAGGAACCAAGTTTCCATGCTCCAGCATCACTTCTCCATGTGAATCACAGTGTAGGAAGGGATGATGAGTGGGGAGGTCAGTTTAAAAAGCATATTCCTAATCCAAACTAAAATGCTGGACAGGCAAATCCACATAAAATGAGGATGGAAGGAACCTCAGCCTTCACCCTGCTGATCCTTTCCCATCATGCTGAATTACTTGCACCTAAAGACATATCCAAGACAATGTCTAGCCCAGCAATGGTGCCTTTTGGAGGACACAGCTCAGAGGCTGTGCTTCTCTCTGCTGCCTCAGTGTGAGCCCATGGCCGGAACTGTGCCCTGACCTGAGAGGAAACTTTCTACCTGGTGACCAATTCATGGAGTAGTTCACCCAGCAGCTCAAACTCAAACACTGATCAGGACTAAAGACCATTACAAAGAGTGGAGACCACTGAATTTACAACCAGATTTGTTTCAAATCTCTACAACTCAATACTTAGTTTGGACATGCTGTTGTGGACCTGTTCTATTCTGCTTTTTATCAGATTGTCTTATGTAACTCTGGTAGAGTTGCACTAGTTTTGTCTTGAGTTTAGAAGTAAGCTCTTTATTTTCTAGAAATGTAAATGTATTGGCATGAGGAATAACCCAGAATGATGCCCCAGATGGTCAGAAACATTGATGACACAAACTACACATTTTTCTGCTCCTCATTCCCACTGCTAAGTAGCATGCTACTTTTCTTTTGCCTTTCCCAAAAGGGACTTGAAGATACATCATTTCTAGTGCTCCCTCCATTATCACAGATTAGCATAATGCCATGAGCTATTCCCATTAGAAGAGCTGGGAAAAAGATAGTATGAAACTTGCAAGGAAAGAGCTTTTTTTCATGGCGTATCAGTTTTAATTGGCCTCAGTGCTGGCCTCGTACAGAATAATAAGATAGTTTTAAGTTAAATGATTGGCAATTTAAATAGCCTGTCATCCTCAGTGCCACCTGTTGGACAGTTTATTACATAGTTTTGGCACATCTTTGGCTCTGAGGAATGGTATTCTGTAGTTTAAAGTACTTTTTTTCCTTAATGTACCTCTTTCATTTGCTCCATAGACCTATTAGGAAAATGGCAACAGGTATGATCCTTGCAGGGCTGGCGTTTGGACTTGCAGCTGTTATAGAAATCAAAATAAGTGTAAGTAAAGCACAAGGGATTCCTCAGAAATACTTTCTTTCCCTGGAATGTTTTTATTGATATCTGTTAGATAATCCTTTTAATCATTGTGTTCCTTGATCATAATTTGTAGTGTTTTCTTTACAATTGAGCATACCAATCCAGTTGCTAATGATAATTCTTACCTTGTCTACTTTTCCCTCTCTTTTTCTCTATCTCTATGTCTTTCTTTCTAGTCTTGCAGTTTTGCTGTGATGGTCATCTGTATTGGTCTATATTCTAGATTTCCATCGTCAAAGTGCTTGACAGACATCTAGTTAATGCTAGTGATTAATTCCCAAAAGGTAGTCTGTTCTCTCTCCTATTTCTTGCTGTACCTTGCCTATATTTTTCTGTTTGGGGTCTTTTGTATGTGTGTGGTGGTTTTGGTTTTTTAATTTAATTGCTTTGCTACTTTAGAGTGGGGATGTGTTTTTTTACAAGCCAAATTGTTTCTCCAGCGAGGCAGGTGAAAGCCGTCAGAGGCATTAGAGACTGCTGGGCATCCCCAGGCAGGATGGCAGCAAATCTCTTGTAAATTCCATGTTAGCTCCTGCAGATTTGCTCTTTGGTTTTGGCCCAACACCAGCATTGTGCAGATTCTGGCTGACCTTTGTCTCATGGAAGTTACTATAGGATTAATTTTTAAAGCTTTCTTGTATGCTTAAAATGTTCTGTGAGAGTGGCTGGCACACAGCCAGATTAACATCTGCTGGTTCCTCAGGTGAATCCACTAATGAGTCTCCCACTGAAATGAGACTTTGTGGGTTCAGGTCTTTTTTCTGATCTTTTCATGTGAACAAAGAAATGCTCTCATTGCCACCAGCAGCAGCTCTGGCTGAGCACTAAAGTTTGTTCTGGCTGTGGGTGACTCCTTTGGTCAGAGGCAAGGTGAGTTAGAGGTTCTCCCCTGCCTGTGCATGAAAATTTTGTCTTGAAGACTAAAATTTTACTCTATAAGCTCTAAAGGATAAGATGGCCCACCTTCACTTGGATGTGGGTTGCAGAAGCGAAAAGCCACAGTAATGTAATTTGCTGTGACATTAACAGACTTGTTGGTCTGGAGCAGCATGTGGGTACAGGGAAATCAGCTCTCTCTATCATCTATGGTGGTGGGTATCCCCACCGAGTTAGGTTCAACATGCACTGCCTGCAACACCCAAATTATCAGATAAGATAGAGAAAAAATTAATAGCTCTGCAGTATTGCTGACAGCTACTTGGAAATAAAGTGAGAAGAAAACAGGAGTTTAAAAAAAAAAATTAGCTCTGTATGTAGTACAAGGCTGACACTGATTGATGTACTCTTTCTAGGAAATGATTCCTGACAGAAAGAGATACCTCTGTGCTGGAGGCATCATCTTCCCTTTCTCAGAAAACAGGGAATAAGATCTATACAGCTGGCATTTAGATAGCATGGTATCAAGTAATGCAAAAGCACTGATTACAGGCATGGAGCTGGGCTGGGATTTTCAAAAATGCTTAGCTTCTGGTCTGATTCTTTTCCCAGTCACTGACTGCAGTGGGAAGTAATTATTCTGGTCACTGCTTATGAAAGCTCAGCACAAATTTTTCTGTTCTGATATGGCAGTTGGTTAAATCCAGGCACTAGGGAACTGTATAATGAAAGCTGTGACATTGTTCTACCTGCTCAGTAGGTGTGTAGTCTGTATGCTTAGGGATGTGAAGAGAAGTGGTGGGAGGAGTGATGGGTTGGCCACTGAGCTACTATGAGGAAATCTCCCTGAATAAGATTAATGTTCAGTTTTCTGAGTGCAACTTCTGATGAGGAAGGGATGGAAAGTGTCATTCCAGAGAGGAAGACTATTATGGCTAAAAATGAAGAGATATTAAAGTGCTAATAAAGCATACAGATGGCACTTAAAGCCTTTTACTTTAATTAGGAAACCGATATGCCTCGGCTTGTCCCAGAAGAAAGTTTAATTCGGGTCCTGAATTTGGCAAAGAACCCTGTTCAAGTGACAATCCAGGACAAGGACCTATTTCAGCAGCCTGTGGAGGCTTTTCAGGTAAACATATATTTGAGGCTGGAAGGCCAGACTTGCATCCCATTGAAGAAAGGATGGGCTTTTCTTTTTAGGCATTTTCTAATAAAGCCAATGGATGCAAAAACTCGTTCTCCATTGCCTTAGAAGTGTGTGGGAATAGCTTTACAAATGGAACATATCTCTGTTATATGAGACAGAAATTGAACATTTGGACACATATTTCTGTTTCAAAGGGAACACCTTACTTTGACTTGTAATTAGGAACAAAGGCTAACAGGGTTACAGACTCCTTTGAAGAGAGGATAGTGTTGCACTTAGTGGGAAAAGACAGATCCTTTCTCATCTGAAGAAAGTGTAACCAAGTTTGTTTTCTTCCACAGAACCCAACTGAGTACTCAAAATTAATATTGAATGGAGAGCAACAGAGCCTTCGCTTCACCCTGCAACATCAAGGATTGACTCTTGCTTTTAACTACACCGTGAAGGAAAAATCAGTATACAGCTTAATTGTTTTTGAGGCAGAAGGAAGCCTATCAAGCCGCTTAGTGAGTGTGGGAGTGAAGTGTAAATATAGTATTAATTCAATGGCTGTGATGCTACAATGGGGTAATAGGCTCATTAATTCATTTGCTCAGTTGCAGTGTCTGTCTGATTGCTCTCAGATGCTCTAAACCTGACTTCTTAGCTAGCGGCACTGGGATCTGTACACACTTCTACTGGGTGATTAATAGAGGCGTTGTGGCATCTGAGAGTTTGTGGGCACACTTTAATCCACTGAATGCTGCAGTGGGAGAGCAGAGTCATGCCTGCTAGGCAGCAGAGCCTGAGAAAACTGGGCAAACAGAGAGCCAGAGATTTCCCCCCAAAGATGGTTTTATAAAGCAAAGATGTTAAAGAGGCTCTAGGGCTGGCTCTGGAATAAAAGCATCAGAGGAATGATTCCTGGTTTAGTTATTGCAAGTGTTTAGTGAAAATGCACAGAAGGCCCATTTGTTTTGCTGAACAGAATAAATGATTAGCTCATTTCAGGCTCTGCAGCAGAGCCGTCTGCATTTGGACTTTTGTGTATTGCTGCAACAATCATAGAAGGGCATATTAGGATGTATAGGGCAGATTCCAATGGCTTTTATGTGTATCTGTGTCCTAAGAAGCTCCCTTGAAATGAATGGTGTTATTGCACACTGTGGCAGGTGTGTAAATGCCATCAGAATCTCTCCTCATGCTAAAATATCCATTCTCTTTGCAGTTCCTCAGCCTCCTACATTTCAGGGTTGTCACATGAAACATTCAATATTGTATAGTAGAAATCACATAACTGTTTTTAAAAATGAGTTTTAAGAATTTATTTTGTCATAACATTGAGGTTTTTTGCTGCCTTTATGGCTTGGAGCCTACAGCTCATTATCACACAATGTTGTTAAGTTTCCCTGTGACCTTGATGACTGAGTGCTATTGCCTTAAGAAATGGATACTTGTACAGTGATTTTCATACAGTCCTTAAGAAGCAAAAGCCTGTGACAGGCTGAAGCAAAGCAATCTCTGAGCTTTAGTACATCTGTGCTGCCCTAGCTATCCAACCTGTGCTTAAATAAGTGCCCACCCTGGCATGGGCAGGCTCCCAAGTGCTGGGAAACAGCCATGCTATTGGGGGATGCTATTGACCTGTCTTTCACAGCTGTAGATAAGGGAGGTGTGGAAGACAGCGTGGTAAATGATACTCAATTTTTTCAGCATTGCAACACGGGGAAGGCAATGCCAGCATCACTGCTGTGTTGCTGGGCTTGCCCTTGAGTAACCTCCCACACTGCTGGGTTTGGCCCACTCATTCAGGTGGGATTGCTTTCCTGGAAGGATCCAATCTGAAATTGGTTTCTTCTCCTTTGTGGGCTGTTGAGTGGGCAGGAAATGAATTTGAGAGCTCTGGGGATCATCAGTGAAAGCGAGGAATAATTTGGCTGGCCTGTCTGCAATGAATTAGAGTGTTCATCCCCATGTGTCTCTCGTGGAAAAAAAAAAGATGTTGCTGTTTATTATTTATTACTCTGACATTTATTATTCACTGTGGCTATTTATTATTTAGGGCGTATGTTATTTGTGGGTAGCATGTCACACTAAGTACACTAGACATTTTATAAGTATACTGAAATTCTGGATCCTTGGTCTCAGAAGCTCAGGGTTTAGCATCAGGAAGAAAGTGTGGGGAAAGGGCCAGAAAATTTTTAGAGAAAGCCAGTTTTTGAAGGTAAAATCAGTCTCTTTTGGCTTGCCAGAGTTCCATCTGTAGGCAGCACAAATTGAAATTGCCCTGCCAGCTTAAATGGACATGGCACAACTTTGGATTTCTACCAGCCAAGAGCCTTGCTTTGTATTCTTTTTGTGTGACATACAAGCTACAGGGCAGGGCTGTGTCTTTGCTGTGTTTTTTCAGCACTGTACACCAAATAGGCTTTCTTTGAAGGAATGTTGACTGTTGCTGCTCTAGCTGTGATCTCGGGGAGAGACGTGCTCCCTCCCCAGTATGCTCATCCAGGTGGCCATTTCAGGGGTTTGTCTGCAGAGACTGTGAGCACAAACAAGGTCGGTGCATCGTGGTCTCTCCTTCTCTCTGCCAGCACCATACAGCAGTTTAATCTCTTGAGTATTGAGGGATAGGGAAAATATGAATGGTACATGATGATCAGTAACCTAGCAGTTCCTCTTGGCTTTAGACTTTTGTGAAGTCTATGAATATGACAAGAATCAGGGTCTGAGAGTTGGACAGTTGCAGGTTTTGTAGGAGTAAGGCACTCAAGTTTACTTGTAACTAATCACCGAAAGATAGTAATGTGGATAACACTCTCTTGCTATCTCCAGATCCAGACAAATACCTGTTTGGAGGGTGTTACATGCCTCAACAGAAGGGTGACCGGCCAAAACTCTGTGGTCTTTGTTACAGAGGAGATGAGAAGAAAAGCTATGATCTCATTTTGGTGGAGATGAAATTTTGCCATTGGCTTTATTGTATCGTGACTTCCCATCTGTGGCCTGATGTAAAGCTTATGTGAGAGTCCAGTCGATTTCCACAGGCTTTGCAGCACATGTGTAACTCCACAGCACTAGTGTTTTCTGCCCCACATTGTTGAAAGGCAGCATTAATAAATATGTTTGATGGTTCTTTTTCTTCCCCTCTTTAGATTACAGACTTGGAAGCAAAGCCAGAAAATGGTTTGGCAGCTGTTAGGTAGGAATGGATTTTTTTTTTTTTTTTGAGGATTTGGAGGTGGTCGGGAGAGGGAAAGTGCTTTTGTCTAATGCAAACTGTCTGTAACATAACCCAGATGTTCTTGGCTTGGAATCTAGTCCACACTTCTCATGCAAGACTCGGGTGTCAGCTGTGGAGGCTTGACAGAGTGTCACCTCCATACATGCCATGCAGAGCTGAGGATTACTGCTGCTTACTGCCTAGGATAGTCTGGGCTTGGATGGCAACATAAAAGATCTCCTCCCTTGGAAAAATGGCAAATTCATCTCGCTTTGTCCCACCTCTTTGGAAAAGAAAGGGATGAAGCAATTTGGATAGGAGCTGTTGCCATGTCCTCTGCAAACTGGCCAACCCATGACATTCTCATTCAAACTTATGCCCAAATGCCTACTAAATTGGATACAGCGACAGTTTTACATCCTTGTGAACAGTTCAGCTGGGCATTGGGCTCCACTCAAGCAGCTAGTCTACTTGCCTAATTTGAGCTAGTCTGTGTAGTCCATGAACACTCCTGTGCTGACTTGTGCCAGTTGCTGACATGCAAAAGAAGCAGATTTGGAAAAAAAAAATAGAAAAAACCCCAAAACATCCAGCTGGACTTTCTGGAGGATTTGGATGAGCTGAAATTAAAAAACCAAAAAAAACAAAAAAACAAATGAACAAAAGGCCACAAAAAACCAAAACTAAAACCGAAGCAAAAAACCCTGAAAAAACTCACCACAAAAGGAAAACTATAGAAAAACCAAATAAAACAAACCTCCAAAACAATGTCCAACCTCCTTATCTGAAAGCCTAATGACAAAGCAGGAGAGTAGTATCTATTCATAGCCCTGTTCTTCTGAAGGCTTCTATTGACTAAACACCACTTGATTAATACCTGCAGCCGGGAATGTTTTACATTTTCTTGTAGACATTTTTGACAAGATCCCCAAACTTTATCAATTTATAGAGAGGAGGAAGAAACTATTTTTCTGCTGAAAAGTTTTTTTTCATTAAGAACTTGACTGTCTTCAGGGATTATACCCCCATTTTAGGAACTGAAAACTGAAATATTTTAAAACATAGATCAAATGAAAAGCATTTGTTTTTTGCCAACAATTTTTGAGTTGTCAAAAGGAAACTGTCTTTTATGTATTAAAAACCCCCCATATAAGCACTGGGTAAAAAAAGAAGAAAGCCCAAAACATTCTGATGTAAGTTTTTGTTTTGATGAAAATGTCTTATTGTGCTAGAAAACTATTTCCCACTGGTAAAAACTCATTGCCAGCATGGGGCACATGCTCATCAGGATACACAACTTCATAGTTTCCTGTGGTGGGTTGAGGCTCTGTCCCTCAAACAGCCATGAATAGAATGAACAACATCATAGAATCATAGAATGGTTTGGGTTGGAAGGGACCTTAAAGATCATCTCGTTCAAACTTCCCTGCCATGGGAAGGGACACTTTCCATTAGACCAGTTGCTCAAAGACCCATCCAACCTGGCCTTGGACACTTCCAGAGATGGGGCAGCCACAGCTTCTCTGGGCAACCTGTGCCAGGGCCTCACCAGCCTCATAGTGAAGAGATCTTATATAATCTAAAACTACCCTCTTTCAGTTTAAAGCCATTGCCCCTTGTTCTATCACTCCATGCCCTTGTAAAAAGTTCCTCTGTAGCTCTCTTGTAGCCCCTTGAGATACTGGAAGGTTCTGTAAGGTCTCCCTGGAGCTCTGTCTTCTCCAGGCTGAACAGCCCCAACTCTCTTAGTCTGTCTTTATAGTAGAGGTGGTCTAGCCCTCTGATCATCTTCAGAGCTTCCTTTGGATTTGCTGCAGTCTTTGAAGGTCTCTGAGAAGGATTGCCTGGAAGTTCTAATCCCCAAAAAGTGCAGGTCACTTTTCACAGGAGTAAAATTACACAGCAGGGAAGCTTATATTGAAAAACTGGGCAATGAATTTGGCAAATATTTTGATAACTTGCAGAAGAGAATGTCATAACCTTGTGGAATTACTTGTACACTTTGGGAGAGGGAGCAAACTTCTAATGTGTCTGCTATAATGTTTCTCCTGCCTTGTGTGACAGTTCAGTGAAATATGGTTTCTTTGCAGATTCATTAATGGTTTGAGCCAAGATGTCAACCTCACCATTGACAGCAGAAAGTTCACTGCTGTTCAGAAAAACTACAGCCCTTCTAATTACTCGCTGCTGGAGAGGGACATGTAAGTTTCCCTTGCTGTGCTGAAGATCCTTGCTGAGGCCTTTCCTTGGATACAATGAGGCTTTTCTTAGGCTAATAGCAAAACCTTCATTGCTGTTGTCTTGGCATTTGGTTGTGGGGGCAGATGTTTGTCAAAATAGCAGAACTACCAGCTCTGTGCAGAGCAGGTGCTCCAGGCCACTTGTGTGTGTGCAAAGGCTTTTATTCACATTATGTGGGGACCTGGAGGGAAGAGACTGGTTATTCCTGTGCATCTGTCAGCAGAGTAAGATGGAACATGGTCAGGTCCCCTCTGCCATTTGAGTCCTGCTTTATTTTGATACTCTCTCAGGCACAGGCACTTAGCGATTGGGTGCTCTCAGGGAAAGGCCAATTCATATTCCACAATACAAAGTGTTGGTATGTGGGCTGGTAACATCAAGTAGCATTACATGGCTTTGCAGGCTGGGCTTGTTAGGGGCTCCATATGGCCTTGGTTTGGCAGCATAGGAGTTGGCTCTCATAGGGTATTTCTAGCATTTCCAGTGTTTCAAAACAAGCTTCGTGGCTTGTCTCTGCATCAATTCCATCCAAAATATTTATTGCTGCAATTTAGTAGGATACAGCAGCCGTTGTGGCAATGCTGCTGAGCCTCTGTGCCATCTCACACATCCAAAATCAGAAGAACAAATATGAAGGCTAATTTGTTCCATTGAAAGGAAACAAAGTGGCTACTGGGTGCACATCTCTGATTTCCTGCACACTGCTTGTCTGGCCCACAGTTCCTGAAGGAGTGGAGCAAAGTTGGGAAGGAAAATAAACCCAAGGGGAAGAAAAATAAAATAAATCAGTACTAAGAAGAAGCAGAAACCATTTAGAAATGTTAGCAATAGCCCAGATCATTAGGTGAACTCCAGTCAGTGCCTAAGTATTTCTGGAAGGAAAAGGTGGCATGAATTCTAGTGATCATCTGGCACAAACCTTGCTGCATCTTTACATTTTGCATCCTTCCTGCTCCATTTTAGGGGCACACTTGATAGCTCTGCTCTGTGTTCTTTTTCTATGGAACTAACTGGGAAATACTGTTCTTTATCCTTTTATCTAGATATAATAATGGAAAATGCATAGCTGAGACAGGAGAATACCCCCTGGAGCTGGGGCTGCTCGACTTTGGTGCCTCATACACCATTGTGATAACTAACGTAAGTGTTTCTGTGATGGTAACATGCTCCTGTTCTGGTCTCTGGCAGGGCTTTTGCTCTTGTGCTGGTGGCTATCACTTGCTTTTTCCACCCTGAGACCTGGTTAGTAGCCATCTTAAAGCAGTCCATGTAGATTGGGCTAGTAAAAGGTTTTGGCACCCTATGTAAGCAAGATGGGTGTGTATCTATTCCACCTTACACTGTGATCATGTCAGATCTCATGGGTTAAAAAGAAGTAAAATCTCTTCCTTGATAGAAATCCTCCATGGAGAATCATATGACCTGTGGTTTGTGCTGGTCTCACGCCATTCTTGAGCAGTTAATGTTGACCTAGCACATTGCAAAGAGCTGTTACCGTCTGCCAAGAGCTGACTGCTTGTTCTCTTCAAAGTATTGTACCTGGTGGTACCTCACACGTGAAAAACTGCAGAAACAGTCTGCTCTATCCCCCCATCTAACTTACTGAACTGATTTGTAGATTATGCATAGGGGGAAGAGGGACAAAGTGTTGGGGGAGGAGGTTGGTGAGATTCTACATCTGTGTTTCCTACTCTCACTGTCAGCACAGCTCATTTGGAGCCTAGTGTAAAGTCAAGGCATGGTTTTCTGAACAGCCGAGCCCTGGTGGGGTGTGAGCACTGCTGAGAGGGTGCATTCCTTTCCCCACCTGCCAGCCTCTTCAACATGCTGCTTCAACCTGGTCCAGCTGGCTGGAGCCACGGAGATGAACGTGATCAGCTTAGTTCCCATTTTAACCTTTCCACTGCACAGGCACACAGACAAACCAGGTCTGACAGGACACACTGCTAAGCTGTCCTCTGAGACTTTGACTACTGTGTTGTGATGAGCAGAGCAAAGTGTTGTCAGCTACTCCCTGGCAGCAGCAACTCCCTGTTGGGCAATTAATGGGAGCTGTTCATGTCTGCAGAGTCCAAATACGTAGGGGGAAAAATATTGCCGTGAAGCACCTGGCAGTTCTTTTTTTTAATTCCAGTAGCTGGAGTGGGATGTAGGCCCTGGAGGGAACAACCAGATGCTGCCATCTGTGAGTGCAGAGATTTATGTACATAAAACACACACACACTTGAAGTGATGTTGGCCAAACCCTTCTTCCATGGCTGCAAGCGTCTTTCACCAGATGACAAACCAAGTAGACAAATTACATGCAAAATATTAAGAAAATTACCCCAGAGCCTCTGGTAACACAACTGACTCAGAGCCAGCTGAGGCAGATGTGTCCCACATCACTGTGGCCAAGGATTCTTGTTTGCAGTCCCGTCTGCAAAAGCTGCTGCCATGGCTGTTCAGGGTGCCTCTGTGCCTCAGCCCATCAGCCCTTCTCTAAACCCTGTGCTAGTCCTTTAATCTTTGTAACCCTCTCTCTCTCTGGTTTCTGCCTTATGTAGAGAGTTAGTTTGCTCCAGGCCAAGATCACTTTTAATTATTGCAGTGATTTGTACTGAGCCTTGCTCCTCTGCCAGAAGTGCCATATAGAAGAACTAAGAATACAATATATTAGTCTGCTAATGTAGCTGAACTGTGATACTTAAATCATGGGGATGCTGCCTTCTATCCAGCCTTCCTCAGTGTGCAGTTATAGTGTGGTGCATTGTGACATTTCTTTATGGGCTAAAGAGCAATGCACAGCTCTCACCCCTTTTAGCCTGCTAAAATACAGGCTCTTGATTTGCCTCCCTGGCAATGATTGGTGATTAAGTACATCTCGTAAACATCCCTTGTGTTTTCCCAAGTACTCTTCTTACACAGGGCTTTCTGCCTGAAGTCATTTCAAACTGGTGTTTTTCTGGCTACTAGTGAAATCTCTCTCTGCCTCTGAGCCTCTCTGCTTCAGAGACAGTATTAATTACACCTGGGAAAGCAAACAAAAATAATTAGGAGTACAACTACCATATCTATCTGAACACATCTGGTATGGAGCAGGCTTTGCTACTCTTGGCATTTGTTTGGGTGTCACTGTTATCGTAGGGAAGTTGTACAGAGCTGATAAAATGGGAGCAGTGACCACATGCTTGCAGTGAGTACTCATCCTCTCATCCTGTTCTGGCCTTGGGGACAGTGGTGGGTCACAGCCTCGGCAGAAGTGCCACACAGGCTTTTACCAGCCCAACTACAGAAGGCAACTTTCTGGTTTGCAGTAACTCAGGGAATTCTTGTGGCACATAAATCAACTGGAATGCTTCCATCCTACTCTCTCTACCTTGTGCAGGAGGAGTCAGCCCATTCCCAACAGGCTTTTGAAATGGCAGGGGTCATACCCATAGTTTTGCTTCAAAGGCAGAGCTTTGCTTCCACCTTCGCTTAAAACTTTGTTTTGGTAAATCCACTGTTGTCCAGGCTAAGAAAGATCTGCTCTTTCAGCAGCTCATCAGTGTGCCTTTATTTTCTTGCTAGATTTCTGGAGGTGCTGTTACGACATGGAAGTCAGAAGACATCAAAGCCAACAATGTCCATATGGCTTGGCAGTTACCACAATACTTACTAATATCTGCTGGGGAGGTGATGTTCTCCATTACAGGCCTGGCCTTCTCCTATTCTCAGGTATTCCACTTAATGATAAGGGGCTTACAATTAGACTAAAGGATTTATTCCTGCATCTGTCATTGACTTGTCATATGTCTTTTGACATGACACTTACTAATGATGTTATCTGTGCTTCAGCTGAAAGTGGGATTATAACACATCTTGCCTGGTGCCCTCAAGCTAAATTAATTCATACTCTGAAGATACCTGTTCTTAATGATACTTGGAAAACTCCTTATCTGGTAATCCTGAGAACATGGAACAGAACAGGATAGAAGTTTCTTTTAGTTAGAAAGCTCTGAATACTGTAGTATCAGGGTTTATCCCAGTGAAAAATTTTGTGATACATATTTTTGAGTGATAAAGAGTCAGCGGTATCTCAAGGACTACATGGTGGCATGGGGGATTGGAATATGCTTTAAACTGAGGGATTGAGGGGGTCTAAACCTACTCGAGTCTGCAACAAGGGAGCAAAGGGTAATAAGTGTGCAAGCGATGATTTGATTGTTGTTTGGGGAGGTTATGGGAAGATAGGACTCAGACATTACAAGATCAAAAAGTTGAAGCTACTCAAATTTATCCTTGGAGTAAAGTGCAGATGTTTATTAATAAGGATGATTAATACAGTGGGATGGTCTATAATGGGATGTGAATAATTTGTTATCAGCAGGAAGTTTAACATCAAGATCTAGTCTCCTTTCCAAAGGTATACAGCCACATGGCACCAGACTCCGAGCTGCAGGGCTTGTGTGGCTCCTTGGACTTCCTGATCATACAATTTCAGATGATGCAGATTGGGGATGACCAGGATTCGGCTCTGGAACAACAGCATCTCCTGCTTCTTCATGTGTCCTGTCCATGTTTTGAAAGCTCCTTGTGTGCAGCTGTTGAAATTAACCACAGAGATTAACCACTCTGCACAAAGGAAATCCCACCATCTCCTCCTAGGCTGAGCCCAGTGACACCTGCAGGACATCACAGGGTGAACCAGGGCTGAAGGGCACAGCATGACACCCACTGATCAGGCCCTTCTCCTCTTTTCAGTCTCCAGCCAGCATGAAGTCGGTGCTGCAGGCAGGCTGGCTGCTCACGGTGGCTGTGGGGAATACCTTTGTGCTCATTGTTGCTGAAGCTGCACCAATGGCACAGGTATGGTTTGGCTCATAAAACTGCTTTAAAATAGGCTTCTGGATGTCTGTGTCCTGGAGGCACAGCTTCCCTGCCCAGCCCCCAGCTCCTGCAGCTGAGGGATGGCAGCTCCCTCTGAGCTGCCTCCCAGCCTGTGCTCTGTGTACCCCTCAGCAGTGTTGCCCTGGGGAGCAGTGGCTCTCCCTGAGCCTGCCAGTGGCAGTAAATAACAGTGGCCTACACTGTGATAGTGTTGCTGAAGCTCAGGTCTAGGCAAGCTGGCTGGATTTAGACCTGGAGCCTGGACATGATGCCAGCCACACGCTGAGTTACTTACCAGGAACAACTAGACCAGTGGGCAGTCAGCTTCCTCAAGGGTCTTGCTTGGGAATCCTTCCAGGCCAGCTGCCTGTGGAACCCCTGAGATGTCAGGATTATGTGGGGAGGTTGTGTTGCAGAGGTAGTTTAATTCAGGCTATCAAGGCTTCTGGGATGATGCCATGCAGGCATGAGCTGGGGATTATTTCTGGCTAACACAAAGCTGCCTCTCCCAAAAGCATCTCCTGGGCAAAAAGCCCAGGTAGATATGTTCTAGTCAGGACAGACTTGAAAGAAAAGATTTAATTAAACCAGCTCAATCTAACTGGTTTGTTTCAAGGTATATTACATATTCATAATTACATTATGTGCAAACATTTACTAGAAAACAGGGTGAGAACGTTTCTATCTTGTGAGCCATTTTGAAAGCTAAAAAGTAATTTTCACCCAGCTCTTTAAAAAGCACTTGAAAGTGCAGAGATATCCTCTGGATTGAGAATCTGGGGTCTCCTGACCTGATGTTCTTTTTTCTTTCCTAGTGGGCTGAATTTGTCTTGTTCACTGTTCTCCTCTTTGCTGTGTGCATTATTTTCTCCATCATGGGATATTTCTATGTCAGTGTGGATCCAGAGGACCTAGAAGAAAAGGAAGAGAAGAGAGAGAGCTCAAGCAGAGGAAACATGATTGGTCTCGTTACTCAGAAAACAAAGCTCTAACACATGATGGGTTGGGATTTTTTTTTTTTTTAAACTCAGTTATGAGAAGGTAAAAGAAGGGTGGGGACAGTGTTATTTTATTTTAGACCATTGCAGCCTTTATTACGCAAAATGTAGCCACCTTATAAATGGGACCAAATAGCCCTCTGTAAAAACAATGGGGGTCCTGAAATCAGAGCAAAACTCCCTGGGAAAGCTCCTCTGGTATTAAAAGCCCTTATTAGTAATTACAGTGTAATTTGAAACCTGCCCATCTTTTTAAGCATGGAATGCTTTCCTGTGGTTTTCTCTTAAACATATATTTAGGGCAGCAGGGAGAAAGGGTGAAGAGAATGCAGTATGACAGAAAAATTTGGAGATGTCAGGAGAGAAGAAAGAAAACCTAGTATAGGAGTTAGGGAAGAATAGATGTTAGTGACAGAAGAATTTTTAATGCTATCATCAAGGACTGTAAGGGTTACACACAGTCCCATAGGATTTCATCATGTACCTCTCCCTATGAGCATTTCATCCCATTATTGCATTTTATGAATGGTTCTGATTTATGATTTTCACCTCTGGCTCGGAAGTAATAACAGGGAATTAAATTCTGCAGGCTAAAATATTCCCCAAACACTACTGACAAAGATAGTCATGCTACCATCTCTCCAACGCCCATTTTTTCCTAGAAGTTTTTAGCAACTGATGGTGTTCTTTGATTAGATGTGATTAGAGAATTGGTTTATGCTTTCTTATTTCAGAATTCTGGACAGTTATTTGCCATCTTCCTATACATTAAGCTGTTATTGGGCATTTCCTTTTACAGCATCTGTCACTGCAAGTTAGGATATGGTTGATTTCTTATCTCATACTTCAGTTATTCCCTGCTGGGAGACAAGTTGCAGTACTTTCAATAATATTCCAGGCATCCTGCAGTGACTTAAACAAGGATGCACTTCATCATTTTTTCGGTCTACAAGAGGAGACCATGGCATGTGAATTTTTTCTTTTTCCTCCTCGTTTTTGTATCTCTCTACCAAATTTTAGATATAGGTATTTTACTGAAACTGTGATATAATTGTCTGATTTCCTTGATTGCATGAAGCTGTGATTTTATGTTCTGCATGGAAGTAATTCAGCCATTGCTGATCTAGTAAAACTCCTGAGAGAGACCCTGCCTTCCTCTGTCACTCCAAGACTGCAGTTGTAAAAGGTATGGCCTAATTTAAAACCAGGTTGTCAATGGGATCTTCAGGTTCACAGAGAATAGATTTTAAATGATGCTTTCCTCTTCCATCTTGGCATTGGGCATAGGTGGTTGCTAATATTTTGATTCAGGAGATCACGAAATACACATTTAATTTCATTCCTGTTCAGGACAGTGCTAGGAAATACACTTTGTCACCAGTGCTCCTTTAATGTGCTGCCATGTGTGTGTATGTCTTCTTGTGTAGGACTGAGAAAACACTGCTTTTTGGATTCTAAGTGGAAGACTCACAGCCTAAGGTTGTTTCCACAGCTTCCTGTTCCAAACAGTGATGGAATTCCACCACTAGTTCTGCATAAGCTCCTGCCCACTGTGAAATAGCATCTGGGTCCCGTGCCAGAGCGGGACCATGGCCTCAGATAAATGGGAACAGGCTGTGGGTGTGCACACAGGAACACTTGATGTGGTTCAGTCGATGCAGAGCCATTTATTAAGCTATGGTAGCTGGATCCAGGCAGCTGAACCCTGTGACTCTGTGGGGAATGAAGGGCATTGAAAGCCATCTATTAGGTCATCCAACCTGCTTCTCAGAAGCCAAGTGAGGATTATTCCCCTCTGTTCCATTCTGGTATTGTTCTCCTGCTGTGATTCTTTGTGTGGGTTCTTTCTCCTCCAAGCATTGTTGTTTTCCTAATCCCATTTTATGATACACTGTGAATCAGCTCAGAGGCTGCTGAATCATTCTGCTATGATGCTGTTTGACCAGCTTCCAACTTGAAGCACTAATAGAAAGCATTTCTTCTTTCACCCACTGCAAACAAAAATCCCTAAACTGAAGGAATGGCCAGGCTCCAGTTACACTGAACAAACACAATTTAGAATTATTGGAGCATTTAATTTTTTATAAGCCTAGAATTTGGAAGTATGTTGGGGTTCAAGGGCATATGTGGTGAGGAGACAATTGAAAATTATTGGAGCACTTTCCTTAGGAAATACTTGGTAAGCAGTTCAAAGTGGCACAAGGGAAAGCAAGGTATCCAAATCTCTAAGACAACATATGCCTAAGAACTTCTTGATTTTTTTTTTTGTTTTATTTACTTATTGGCAGCACTACCAGAAGCTGTCACACACTCTGAGCTTTATTTAAAGGAAATGTTCCAAACTCATAAAAGATACATTTAGGATGTCATCTGTATCTGCTTTTTAGACTCCTGATGCCAAATTGCCCCTTTCCAAACATCTCCATGTTCCAAACTATCACCATAACGCTGGGGGGAGGAAAAGTTGCAGTTCACATTTGGGAAGGTTATGAACAGGAAGGCAATGTTATAAATAAAGTGTTAACATGAGGCTGGGGGCTGCTTCTGCAACCCCTCCCAGACATTGCTTGCTTGTGGGACTGCAGGGCTCTGTTCACATTTTCTTTCCAGCTGACACAGTTACTTCTTCTCACCTGCTTGTCATGACCTGTTGGAAGCTTTGTGCTCCTCTGAACTGCCTGCTTGGTTGCTGGTATGATCCTTCCCCACCATTTCAGCTGCAACTGTAGCTTTGCTAAATTAGACCCTTTTATTTGGAGTGCACCAGCAGTTTGGAGGGATTTCTACCAGATGTGCTCACAAACAGGAGGCTGGGGGGCTGTAATGACCAGCTGCCCCTGCTGTAGCTGAAGAAGGTGGCAAAATAGCCCATTCAGCATAGCACTTCTCCATTTTTACAGCCACAACTCCATCCTCAGAGCCCTTTCTTCACTTGCAAATGGACTGGATCAAAGACTTAGAATCTGATTCTGTCCAGTAGTGAGGCCTCTGGGTTTTTCTTCCACAGAGCCGAGTCAGAGACAGGGCCGTACTCATCTCTTAACCCCCAATTTTAGAAAAATATTCCTTATTCCTCTCAGTTATTTGATTCAAGATCAGAGGGAGAATCCAAAGTATATGCATATATAAAGCTCTATGATCCCCTATAGATAGCAGCCTTCTGCCAGTCCAGCTTCACCTGTCACTGAAGAATCTCAGCTGCTGGTGGAGTTTGCCGTGGAGCAGATTAGGGAAAGCTCACTCCTGCTGACCTACAGAAATTACCATCTCCAGCTAAGGGACAGTAAAGAGGTTGTGGGGATCTGTAGGTGTATTGCTGCACAAGCCTTCACGGAGATTCCAGGCTTCACTCTGGAACTGTGTGTGTTCATTTGTTTTTTCTGGAGGGTGCTTTCTGATAAAGATTTTTTGTGCAGCACATTTCCTTTCATTTGCACTGGCTGTTACCATTTTCCCCCATAGCAGGTTGGAAGTGTGACCAGTGTTATCTCCAGTTTTGCATGAGATAAGCATAAAAATGAGATTTCAAGCTCGGCAGAACAACGTCTCTGTTGCGGGTTCCATAAATTTACCTCTTCTTTCTGTGGCAGTCAAATGCCTTTAGGTATCAAGCTTCTCTGTACAGCTAGAGGGGCTGGCATCTCTCATTTCTTCCATCTCCCTTTCACCACAGCCCCAGAATTCCAGAAGATGAGTTTTAGAGGATTTCAGAAGAGGAGCCCCGGGAGGGCAGCATGGGACTGGCTTGGATGCAGCTGGTGTGTGCTGTCAGCACTGACTGGGAAGCAGGAGCCTGGCTGGGTCAGGAGCTGGTTCCTCTCTGGATACCCAAATGGGGCCTGGCAAAGAAGCCTGAGGCAGGGCTTATCCTGGTGTAAGATGTGGTTTCCTGAGCAGTGATCTGGATGTGAGTTTAATTAGGGCTCTCCTAGCTGGTGGTGAAGGGCCATTGGGGGAGGTAGTCACCCATGGTTTGAAAAACAGGTTCATCATTCCAGAGTATTGCAAAAAACAGCGTGAAGAGTGGCAGCGGTGGGTCTGCAGTGACTGGAGGAGGAGGCGGCTGCACTCCTGGAAATGTCCCCACCATCCATGGTAGCCACCACCTTGGCTTCCCCTTAGGACAGAAAAGCCAGCTGATTGGATATTACAGATGAGATTGGCACAGGAGGGAGAGCTACAATTAGAGATGGTTAACAAGTTTTAGTTGGGGTTATACACAGAAGGATAATCTCCTTTTCTCTCTCCGTTGAATTTATTTGCTGAGCTACAAGAAACACTTTCTAGCACCAGCTGCTTAAACTTGGGAGTTCAGCTCCATGGCAAATACCATGAATTTTGGCTGGTACCAGACTCTGCATTTCATTATCACTACATTTCTTATCATGATACAATTTTAAAATGGCATTTAAGAGATGTCTGGTCCCAGATGTTGACAGATCTGGCCAGGGTTTTGCATGTTAATAGCTGGATTCACTAGCTGTTGATAGCTAGTTTTTCCTATTAACACATGCAATGAACCTGTCACATACAAGTAGATGTTGTAGGGCCCTTGGATTTCTCCATCAATTTAGGAGAAAACCCACAAAATTTCACATGAAGCTGGCTAAACATGAACTGCTTCCTTGTGGGAGCTGCCCATGTGCTTTGTAAAGCAGGGACCCTCATTCATCCCTTAAAAAGTGCTTCCCAGAGAGACAAAAACGGGGATATTTACACATTTTGCCTTGAGAAAGGTTCATGTTGCATTATGGAAATTGCATGAAGGAGAAGAATTGCTTTGCTTGAAATCCCTCCTTTCTCACCATCTCAGGTGGACAGACAACAAGGTATGAAACAAGTTTCTTAGTGAGGTGCTGCATGTTTTCAATGTCTCTCCATGCTGTGTTTTACTTGCAGATCAACATTAACCTGGCTCTAGCACCTATAGATCAGAAGGCTCCCACAGTCGGCTGATCAACTGATCTCTTCATTTTTAATGAATAGTTGTTGCAGTTATCCTGCAGGGCTCAGTCAGAAATTGCTCTAAATTTAGGCCACAACTAAGGACCTGAGAGAACTGTAATCAACAAGATAAATAGCTGAATTATCAAAAACCGGCTAAAACGCTGGCTTAGTTCTTAATTAAAATTTTAATATGCTTACAGAAAGTAAAAACCTAAACCAGAATTTAGCAATGCTGTCAGAGCAATGAGGAGCTACAGTTGGAATCCAGCATGGCAACTGGCAACCATGATGAAGACACAAAAATCAAGCAAACATCCCTTTTTAGGTTATTTTCTGTCATTGCATATGTTGTTCAGTCTGCTTGGCCTGTCCTGTTCAATCAACTCATGTGTGTAAGGAAAAGAACCTGAACTGACTTGTTGAAGCCCTGTACCCTTCCCAAGCTGCAGCTGGGTTTTCCTCTTGTTGCAGACTCCCAAGTTAGCTCCAAATGAGTCTGTTCACTAGCAGTCAGCCCCCTCTGTCCCATATGCTGGTCTTTCCTCCCCACAAGTCACTCAGACTTCTCACAGATGACTTTGCCAGCCCTCAGCACCTTGCTTATTCCTCCTATCGTGCAGACTCCTTGTTGCCAGCAACAGTGTGTTTTCTTGGGAGTTGTCCTGGGTAATGCTGCCCAATTTCCCACATCCAGAAAAGCTGCTCACCCACAGGAATGCTGTGTCTGGGCAGAAACCACTCAGGGCCAAATGTCTGGGTGGTTGGTAACAGGGCATCTGCCCTGGCTTGCTTCGGCTCTGGCTTCTTGTCACAGCCTCGTATGGCCTGACACATCTTATGGAGGCATGTCAGTTCAGAGCACAGGGGTTATCCAGCATCTCCCTCCCATCTATCCTGTGCCCAGTTAGCTGCCCACAGTCAGCCCTTGTGTTGTGCCAAGTCAGGCCACGGGGACTTCTAGACTGAGACACTGCTGTTACCAGCCACGGGGCATCCATTTGTGCTCTGTGGCCATCCCAGGCCTGACCGGGGTGCTTTAAAAGCCAATGTTAATGTTTTGTTGAGAGATCTGTGTTGCTACTGTGTATTACCATATGCTGCCAGGCTTCAGCTTCTGAGTCTTCTGGTCAAGGAGCAGTAGGCCTGGACAGAGCTGCTCCTCCCGACACA
Organism: Pachyramphus minor; assembly: GCA_013397135.1. Lineage (NCBI taxonomy): Eukaryota > Metazoa > Chordata > Aves > Passeriformes > Tyrannidae > Pachyramphus > Pachyramphus minor. The sequence goes on from VYXB01000994.1 coordinate 2,028,704, forward strand.
GGCACCTGTGTTGGTGCTGCTCACCCATGGCAGGGCACTATCTGCTCCTTCTTTGTTTGCTTGCCCATCCCCAGTGACCAGGTCTCAGGTAACTGGCATCTCCCAGTTCTTGCAGTGTTATATACCTGAAGTTTCTTCAAATGGAAGTGAATTTGCTTAATTGGAGCTACTGGGATCCTTTGTTTGGGCTCTTTCTCTGTTTAACCTCTGCATCAAGACACACTCCAAGTAAGCCTTCATGCTGTCCTCACCAAAGAAAGAAACCTCTCAAAGGTCCTGTGCCAATATGGATTTTTTCCTGCCCAAGTTAGAGGTGAAACAGGCCAGCAGGGATTCATCTGGCACTAGGAGTTGCTTCCTTTCAAAAAGGCAAGCTGCTGTCAATCACAGAGGCTCCCTAGATGAGAGGCCATGCAGTCCAGCTCCTGCTATACCCTCAGCTCAGCAGAGGCCAGCGGGTGCTCAAATGCATCTCTGGGAGCTGCAGCTCCCAGCCCTGGCCAGCCCATCTGTGTGCCAGTTGTGGGCTCTCTGTGCCAGCTTTGCTTCCTGACACTTTCTACAGCACAAAATCTGCACAGCAAAGAGAAGAAAGTTTGCTCTTTCCCTAGAGTGTATATAATTTGCTTTTCTCCCCTCCCTTCTCATTCACAGCCAGCGTCGTTAGCTGCCCTGTTCCTCCAGGGCTGGCCAAAGGAGCTGTGCAGTCCCATCATCTCATCACTGCCTTGGAGCACGAAACTCTCCTGCTCTGCCCACGCACGAGCACCTTCCTAGAAGGTCTCCTCAAATTCAGGTCCCTCACCTCTCCAAAATCCACATCCCTCATGACACCAAAGATTTGACATATTTTTAACCAATCAGTCCCCTTGTGGGGATTAGCCAGCCTGGGTAACGTTTGCATTTTACCCTTTGCTGTCTGCTGGTTGTGGATTTACCTTTGGAGCTAATATCGTAGTTTTTCTTTCCTTTCCCCCCTTAAAGGTTGTCCTGAGCACCTGCACTCTCTATATAAAATAAATAAATGGCCTTGCCTGTTTGCAGCCAGGTGGTCCATCTGTCTTCTGCCAAAACTTTGGCAGTGCCGTGAAGAATCCCTCTGCACTAATGGTGCCAGCATAGTCCTTTACATCCCTACTGGAGGATTTCTTTGTTCCTTCTTGACACCATCCTTTTTTGCTGGTTGTAACCAAAGGGCTCATATTCCATTTCCCAAAGCCCACAGTGCTCCTCAAGCTTCTGTAATGCAGACTCTGAGTTCCCTCTTCTGTTTGAGCTGAAACCTATTAAAAGCCATTCAGAGCTTCAGAACCAGATGGGTTTTGTCTAGTAAAGTTCGTTGTTTTTTTTTTCTCCTGTATTCACATCCATCACTCACAGCTATGCAGGGAAATACTGCTCTAGTCTTCTGTCATCTTTCACTTTTCTGGAGATGGTTGGCTTTTAGCTTTTCCTTAAAACCCTTACATTTGAAGCCTAGGGTCCTAAAGCTGTTCATTGTTCAGCATCTCTTGAGGCCAGGGATTTGTCTCCTTCCTTTGGGTTTTTGCTTCAGTCTGCTCAGCATTTCTTAGCTGGTGACACTGTATTACACCTCCTGGGGCCCACTGACCTACCGGGCTGAAAATGAGCAGAGGAGTCATCCCAGAGCCCCGAGACTGAACCTACTCAACTCTGAAAGTTTTGAGCCTCTTTTCAGCTTGTTAGGGAAGAGCAGGGACTTTTCCACATAAAGATTTGCTCTCATGCTTAATGCATCCTGCTCTGGCTGGGATGGGATGTTGCCAGGTCAGAGCAGATCTGTCACACACAGCACTTTGTGCCTGCTTTCTTTTGACACTGCATTTCCTTGAATTCATCTGCTCTGGCCCCCTCCTTGGTGGGTTTCTTGCAGTGGCCATAGTCACTCCATAGGAGCTGTTGCCTCCAACAGTTTATTTACCAGCCTCATGATATTACTTGTGGTGACACCAATCATGGGGTTTATTTTGTCTTTTCAGCCTCCACTATTTTTCCAGGGTTTTGCTGTGGTTTCTCTTGATTCAGACTGTCAAGCTCTTGCCAATTTTGTCTTCCTGCCTGTGGTTTCCTGTTATCAATGCTGTGCTCGGAGTCCAAGTGCCCTTCCACGCCCCAGATCTGCAAGCTAAGTAAACTTAGAAAATCATTAGGGTGGACTTTGACCGCTCCTGTCTCCATCAAAGACTGGGATTAAATTAGATCCCTTTGATAAACTGAGCTGATGGGCCAATTTGGATTGCACATGTGGTATTATGAGCCTCGTGAGGCTTATGATTAAAAGACATAAGAGAACACAATTATTTAGAGAGCTACTGGAAGATTGCTGTAGCTCACTAGTCACTTTACCAGAACAAAAGAAGAGCCCAATTCTCCCGGGTGGCAGGCAGCTCCTGGGAAGTGTCCCTGAGTCTCTAATTGCTGCAGGAGGCCAGGGCGTGTTTTGATGTGAGTGGTAACACTGTGGGGGATGGTGGTGGGGAAAACATCACTCCAACCATTTCTATCCCCAAGGCACTTGCTCCAGGAGTGAAACCTTTCACACAGGTGGCTTATCTCTTTTTACAGTTGCTTGGGTTTTTTTCTGCAATAAACTGCAATTGCCTTTGCAGCAAGATAGATCTCAGCTGGGTTTCTTGGCTGGACTCTAATCAAATCCTGACCTGCATGGCGGGGGGGTGGTCAGTGCAACCTAGGCTGATCACCTGCATCAAACCTTCAAGCCTGAGCTGGATCCTGACTCAACAGGAAAAGTTATGTTAGCTTAGGCTCTGTAGCAAGCCCCAAAGATGAGAAATGTCTGTCTGGACACAAATACAGTTTTGCCTGCTTTTTTTCTCTCAGGGTCAGGTTACTGAGTTGAGGCTGGATGGCATGTGTAATTGTAGAAGGGCTATTCTTTTTTTTTTTTCAAGGAACATTCATGCTGCATTTTAATTACAACATTTAGAATATGTCCAAACAGCTTGAGCTCAAATTGATCTTGTTTTTCAGCTGGGAAGCTTTTCATCTGTTATTATAATAAATGTGCAATTGATAATAGTTTAGGTGCAATACAGCAAAGCTTTGTGTTATGCATCAGCTCTGGAGGCTCAAAATTTTCTTATTATCCATTATTGATATGACAGTTTACAAATATTTAACAGACAAATTACCAGGTTTTCCTTGTTCCCTCTTAGTTTGCAGTCTCAGTCCTTTTGACAGCTGAATTCAGGATTAATGATGATCTTGTTTAAGACAATTGTTTGCTAGCAAACAGATTTATTCTTTAAACCTACAAGTGCAGTGGAAGAACTAACACTGGCATTTTGAATTAAATCTCGTCCTCAAAGCAAATTTTTTAGCTTTATTTCCTCAGTTTTCCTGAGAACAAATTGTATTTGCCTGGTAAACTGCTTAGGCCTGTTATTAATTTCTTAGTTTATGTAGTAATTTTAAATGTAGATGTATGTAGTAATTTTAAATATAGATGCTTAACATGAAGGGCTGGCAAAAGAAGTGGTTTTTCTCTCCCAGCCCTGAGCTTGCTGCATCTGTTCAGATTTTAAGTGCTTTAAGGTCCTTTCTGAGCACAAATATGAGAGCAAAGAGACCACCTTGAGCCTCCTTGGAAAAGAGAAATCCAGAAGGATGTGCTGGATTGGATCCTCTGTAAAGCACTGGAGACATCGCAGGGAAACTTTCATCCCAGGTCCTGAGAGTGGTGAAATACATCCATGCGTGTCAGCAGCTTCCTCTCCACTCGCTCCGGGTCTGAGCACAGGGTGAACGGCACGGAAAGGGCTGAAGCACCAGTTTCTGTCTGGGAAGTTTGTTTCTGGTGTAGATGGCTGCACGTAAAGCAAGGAGGGTACTACACCCCATGGGAAACCCCGATGCATTCCCTGGGGGAGTCAGGGGCATCTTTTGGGAGAAAACAGAATAAGGACTGAAAGAAAGTGTGAAGCCTCTGGAGCACGTGCTGGGCACGGGGCCATCCCTGTCCTGCGGTTTTTGACCATGGCTTTGCACTCACAATACAGGAATTCACTGGTGTGTGGGCCTGGCTTTGGAGATGAGAAGTGAATTTGTTCTCAAGAAAAATCACCCTTTGTTGGCAGAAAATCTGTGAGTTGGGTTCCCCCAAGGGCATAGTGTTTGAAAATCACAGATGATTATAAGATAACACATTTGCGGGTTTGTTTTGGTTTGGGGTGTGTTTTTTGGTTTTTGTTTGGTTTAGTTTGGTTTTGTAGAAGGTTTCTATTTGGTTGGTTTTTTTGTTTATGTGCTTTTTGAGTATAAGAAACATAAATTTCTCCACAACTGACCTGGTCACAAACCTTTTGTTGTAATGCAAGAAAATCTGAGACTCTCCTTAAAAGAGGAACCCCTCGCCTGAGTTCTGAAATACCAAATGTCACACTAGCAAAAATTACTAAAGTTGGCAATTCCGAGTGTAGCATATCATATTGATCTTAAACAATAATAAACCAAATCAAACCAGACTTGATGAAAGAGAATAAAAGCATACAAGCGCCACAGCTTGGCTTGAAATAATGTGGTAATAGAGAGTGTTTATTTGTTTCATTTTATTTGATAAGCAGTAAAACCACAGACTCGCACTGCATACACGTTTGTATGTGCCCTCTGCTAATTGCCCATCGCCATTTGCAATGCAAGCACTCATTACTTGCTTCCCGTGGAACCAGCGTGGAACCATGGAGCAGCAGGGAGAGGGGCACAGCTGTGTATGTCAGCATCTCTGCATGCATGTTTTCAATCCTGGAATAATCCTCATAATATGGACATTTTAGCCTGGTATTTAAGCCTTCATCTCACTTCTTTTTAAGGCTTACCTTACACCTTTCCAGTTGATTGATACAGCACCAATCACAACAATATGCCAGCTATGATGTTTCCCTTAATATCTGCTGAGGAGATGGGTGGCTCTGGGCTCTGACCTGAGCATGGGCATTTTCTCTGCTAATGCCAGGGGAAATTGCTAACAACAGCAACTTACAGATGTGTGGGGCAGCAGCAAGAAACTGCTCATCATTCCACTCCCAAGCATCTCCCATCTTGGGAATATGGCTGTTGCTGGGGTTACATCTGCAGCCCTCTTCTGCTCTTGGGGCTATGGCTTTGTGGAAAAACACGCTTATATGCAAGTTTGTGAAGTGCAGCGACCAGCTGGACACACCAAGGGTAAACTGGCTCCAATTACCTGCTTTGCTTACACCAACTGCCATGGATTGCAAATCAAGCCAGTCACAAGGAACCAAACTATTAAGCTGCTTTCTCATAATCATTAATTATAAAGATACCATCACTCATGTTTGTAATCTATGAACTGTCCTGTGATAGCAGATTTATTTTTTTCAGTTCAGTGAATTGTGATGGTGAGGCTGCAAACAGTGTTGGCAAGTGATTCCTACAGGGACCTGCTGCTGCAGGTCTGAGCTGGTGAAACCCCTTTTCATGACACAAAATCAGCACAGTGACCTCATGGGTACAGATTTATATTCCCCCCATCCTCCTGGCCACCCTGCCCAGTCTTTGGGAAAAGTTCAACCCAAAGGTGTCCTGCTTAGACGGTCTGGCAGGGCAAGGTCAGGCAAATATTTGATACCCTGACAGTTAATTTAAGGAGAAGCTTTCAAGCCTAGAGGGTGTCATTGCAAAGACTTTCTGTGGCATGCTGAACACCCCAAAACTTTGCTGGGGTCCATCAGTATCTGGTTTCCCATCTCCTGTTTTGCTAACTCTATTATGTTTAGATTCAGTACAGCAGACACGGAGGGGGGCTCTTAAACCCCTCCCAGGGCAAAGCAACAGCTATGAGGTAAACGCCTTGTTTCAGGCCTCTCCCCCAATTCATCCTGCTGATGTTCGGCCTTCCTTACACATTTCTGCCTCTTCCTTCTGCTGGGAAGGGCACCAAAATGGGTCAGAAGATGAAAAGCCGCCCAGAGCTGCTCATCCCACCAGGATCACTCTCTGCCCAGGTTAGTTGCGATCTGGAGTTTGAACTTCCAAGAGGACTTGCTACCACAGCACCTGTGACAGTCTTGCACTGATTCCTTCCATAACTGCCTTCTGGACAGATGTGTCCCAGCTGCTCGGTCTCCTCAGATGTGCACATGAGTCCATGCGTGTGATCGAATCACTGATAGATGCTCCACAGCCATCTGGATCTAGGGAAGAAGTGACAAATCCCCCCCCTCTACTGCCACACCTTCCATGAGAGTTTGATGAATGAGATCTTTATTGGCTGCTGGGCTAATTAAATAGAAGTTGCATCAGCTTCTAGCTGACAGGCTTTAATTGCTCCTGAGCGGATTTTGAGAGGACCAGATGAATGCAAAAATAAAAGGAAAGACTATGGATTGGATCCAAGGATGTATCTGACTGCACTGTGCTTCAGCTGGAAGTTTGTCCCAACTTTCCCTGGGGGGCTGGGAAGGGGCTGTGCTGTGAGAGCACACAGGGAAGTGCTGTCAGAAAAGCAAAATTTAACATATATAAGAAAAGGGAGGAAATAGTATCTGGTTTTAGACTAGAATTTCTGAAGTCTGGTCTTTGCCCCAGTCCCTCCTAGCTTTGGCCTTGAGCAGCTGGTATCCATTGCTCTGTGCTCCTGTTTCCATTTATCACACACCTACTGCCGAGGGCTGAACTGCCTGGGATGTTCTGACATCACATGTATCCCTGAGCCTGGGGGTTTTTTCCCCTTCCTGTTTCTTAGAAGCCCAAAGACTGTAAAAGGGGTGTCAGGCATCCAACAGCCCCTGTAGCCATGCCCAGCCCTGCGCAGCTCTGCTGAGAACTTAGCTCTCCTCCAGCAAGAAGCATGTGGACACGCTTTGAGCCTGGCCATTCCTTGGCACACAGTCCTTTGAGGACAAGATGTGCTGTGTATGTCCCACACTGTGCTGGCTGCCAGAAAGGGCTGCAAAACCCTCTCAGCCTCTTGCTGCCATTTCCCATGCAGGAGCAGGGTAGGGGTCTGATTTGCATCTCTCCTCCAGGCTCCTGCCTAAACCTCCAAGTGGGACATGTGGATGGTTTAATAGAAGAGTCACTGACAGCAGAAGTTTCTGGGTACCCAAGTTTTGTGTTGGTCCAGGACAGAGATGGATCCAGTAAAGTGTATTAAGAAGTTAACTGAAATTAATGACCAAGCTCTCAGTGATGTCAGTGGTGTCATGTTTTCCCCAGTGGACTCTGCAGTCTATAACTGGGCACATCCAGCCTAAGAGGCTTGTCCCATGTTTAATTTATGGTGTGATGAATGAGTTCTTAGCATACAATGCACTTAATTCCATTTTGGCCTGATTTATGGTGCAATGTGAACTGCACGTGAAGATTTTAATTCAGTAGGTGGTGACGCTGATCCACTCTATGGAGTGTGACGGAAGAGATGATAAATTTTATTCCAAAGGTGATGCATCAATTTCAGTGTGAAGTGCATCAAATTTATCACATGGCACATTGGTTTCAGTGCATGACAGCCCAGTGACGGCAGTGCTGGGCCAGTTAAGTGGGATACTTTCACTGCATCACCAGTGGTCCCCACATCCACCACCTCCTCAGAGGTAAATGGCCCTTGCTGTTCATCTTTTATCTGTTCTTGCAGGACTTGAAGAAAATCAGAAAAATGGCCCATCAGGTTCTGTTCAAAATATTTGTCTTCAATTTAATGCACACCCCAGGCAAGGGCTTTCGATATCCCACCTAGTTTCAGGTCTCAGGAAGATGATGCTGCTCCTGGGAACCTCAGCACCAACCAGCAAATTGGCCTAATTTTGGGTTCATTTCAGGACTCAATATCTTTGCTTTTAGCTCAGTGTCTGGCTGATCCACACTGCTGAACGAGGATATGGAGTTTGAGTCCTCTCCAAGAGATTGGGCTCTTTAACAACTGAAGGATATTTGGAAGAAAAAAAACCAACAAACCAAAACCTGGAGGAAACCCCTTCTCTTCTCCCTCACTCCACACGGGGGATGCTTTTGGGATAAGACTTCCTGGCTGAAACAAAACCACATCTTGATCAGGGGATCCTAATGGCATTCAAGGAGCATTTAGGCTGGTGAGACTTGATGCACATGAACGGGACAGCCTGGGGCCTGCTGAGCACTGAGGGGGCTCCTGGTGTCTGCATTACCCAACCCCCTTCCCCACCCTCACGCCCCATTACACCAGTGCCGCTGAATCCAGCACTGGCACAGCAGAGCATGGCAAGTCACTCAGGCAGCCAAGAAAGACATGAGAGGCCTCATGAAAGGATTTGGTGACAAGCTGAGCGAGAAGTAATTACGTTTCTCCTTCTCTTCCCCTTTGAATGCCACAGCCTCCGTGGCAGTGAGGATAAATGCAGTATATTAGCAGCAGTGAGTGGCAGATTCACTAGGCTGCAATTTATAGCACTGTCCTCCCCAAAGCCTCATTGGAGGGCATTGTGAAGTTAGCTTTGTAAAAGGGGATAAAATGATGAGAGGGTCACTCTGAAAAAGTGTTTGGAAACCCTCAGAAAAGGAGCCATTTTCTTCAGACATCTCACTGAGCTGACTCCAACAAAGCTCTGAGGGAGGATTAGCACTCATACACCAGATATTAAATTCAATCCAGTGAGAAGGAGCAGATGTTGATGTGCCAAGCCTGTCTGCCACCATGTCTAATGCATAAGGATGGCTGAAAAATCTTCCATCAAAATGTTGTGATTTTTCTTGAAGCAAAAATAAACTTCTACCAGAAAAAAACACAACAACAACAAACCCTCAGGGCAGAAAACTTATGGCTGAGAAAACTTTGTCTTCAGACTGTCGATAAAGGGTTGCTGCTGTCAGAGGGGATAAAGAGGAGGATGTTTTTCATCAGCCATGTTAATCTGATCTATCCCCGCATGCAGACTTGTGCAGGCAGATAAAATAAAACAGATTCTGATACGCTGATGAGCCAAACTCCATCAGAGTTTCCAGGGGACTTCGAGCTGTCTGGATGGTGAGGTAGGGGAAGGATTTGCTTATTTTTTACCCCCTGGTAAAGAGTGTCAAGCACTAGGAAAGGCACTTGGGCCAATGTGCACCTGGTCTGCCTGGAGAGAGCTGTTTGCAGGGTTGGTCTGTGCTCTGGGCTCCCCACACCTGTACAGCAGACAGGTTGTGCTGCTCCTGCTGCTCACAGCCCAGTGTCCGCAGGAAGAGAAAGCTTTAAGCACAGTCCTCCACTCTCCAAAATGGTCAAAAACACCACACAGCCATGTGGTTTAAATGGTTTAAAAAGTACAAGAGAGGGGAAATGCTAAAAATCACCCCTTTCAATGGCAAAAATGCTCATGAATCTGAACTTCTGTTTCAGCACTACCTTGCAAACAGCTTTGTTCCTGACCAGTGTAAGAACCACTGGGTCTGGGAAGTTGCTCTGTGTGCTCCTCTGTCACCCAGACACCCCACTGAGGGGAGGCATGTGCTCTGCCCTACCCCAGCCAGGCTCAGGGATGCTCCCCTGTGCATCCCTCCACAGGGAATCTCAGTGGCTGAGCTTGCTGGAAGCTGGCACCAGGAGGTGGGTAGCAAGGAGCATCCCAGACAAACAGCAGGGATTCCGATCCTGCATCCCAGCTCACAGAGCCCCCAGCACACACCCTCCTGCAGCACCATGCAACCACCCTGAGGAGCTTCCCAGCTGCAGAACATCTCTCAGTTGTGGAGAGAAGCACGTAAGTTATTTCTTCATTTATTTGCTTTGCGTGGGAGACAAGGCTGCTGGTTTATAAAGTGGAACAACCATTTTAACTGAGTGAAGTTGATAATATAAATCAATTGCCCTCTCCGGTGCATTCACCAGTCCCCAGGAACCTTTCCATGTTACTCTGGGTGGATTCTGGGCCAGAGTCTCAGCTGGTGTAACTTGGTCTCGCGTCCCAAATCCAGGTGGTTTACATTGTCTAATGCTGCTATGAGCTTCTGCAACTTTAAAAATCTCAGTTGTCCTAATTTTTCCTGAAGGAGGGTTCATACGTTGCTTCAAGGTGTTTTAAAATATATTTGACAGAGCACTCAGGTCAAACTGTACGTCCCAAACAAATGCATTTATCACTTCAAAATAAGTCCAGGCCAAAGCACTAGCAGAGAGCAGGTCATCTCCAGTAGTATGTACTCCAAAGGCTACTGGTCCCAGATAGCCAGGCCTCCTAGAGGCTCAAATTCCTCCTGTTTGCATTGCTGAGGGTCTCACAGACATCATGGTTTTCCTTCAAATCCTTTGTCTATTATCAGTGGTGAGGCTGATGGCACTGCAGGCTCATAGTATGGCACCTGCCTCCTCCTTGATTCGCTCTTTTTCACTATTTACATTCATCCATCCATCCTTCACCTTTGATTTAGAGTGCAAGATCTTGGGGCAGCACCTGTCTGTCTTTTCTCTTTTTAATCCCATTCCTCACGTGGCAGGTTTTTACTGGCTCGCAAATACACACAAAGCACATTTCTGCCCATGATCAAAAAAAGGACAGGGTTGAGCTAATCTTTTTCCAAGCTGAGCCCTTATTTTTTATTTAAAATTCAGTTTTGAATTTCTGATGGCTTAAATTATGTTTTTGTGCCTTGTGGGCCACACTGGGCATCCACATGGCCTCTTCACAGGGTGGGCTTCACCACTGGGGATTCTCTTACCTTCCTGCCATGCTGAACTTCTCACACCTCTCACCATCAGATAGTTGCTCTGTGCTGTTGGATTTCTTGGCGATGTTTGAGATCCAGGTCATTTGCACCATTTTGTCTCCCTTTATTTTCCCACGCTGCTCTGCTATTCATGTTTTTTTTAACCTAGAGAAGAGGGAAAGAAGATCCAAGGCCTCTGGCTGAAATTCATCTGCTGTAAACAGAGTGCAGTGCACACTTAGCTGGTCATGGGCCTGTCCTGGCTTTTGGTATGTTTCCTGTGAAAATAGAGCTAAACTTAATTTCACCTATAAAATTTCCCATTCATGTCAGAGGCTGTTTCAGTTAACCAGTAATCCATGATGATGAGTTTTCTGTGAACCATAGGATCCAGGAGGTTTGAGGATAGTATCTGTCTCTCCCTTAGGCAGGGGCCATTTGGGAATGGCTGGGTTCCAGGCTGATTTTTGTACCTCTGCTTTAAAAGGCTGGTAGTTATAATATTTGGGCAGTTCCTTGTTTGTTTTGAATCAGCTTTCCCCAATTTCCACCACCAGCATCTGGCTTGGCACGATTTTAATGTACAGCTTCAGGTTGCAAACAGAATTGAAATTTTCAGCTTTATGGTGCGAGCTTTGTAAGTGGTAATTGCATCAACTTGGGATCAATGGAGCAGAATAATATCTGCCCACTATTAACGACTTAATAAAATGAATAGCACAGCTCTGCCATGAATTACTTTAAAATAGAGATTGTAGGACAGTAATGTAAACAATCATTGATTTTTCTTGGGAGAGTACTGTGACTTAGATATGACTCTTCAGTATATAGTTGATATCAGGCAATACAGAAAGTGTATCAGAGTGCCTTGAAGCTGGGTGGAGAAGGAAAAAGTGAAAGGGGCCCCTGTGGCACTGGGGAGGTGATTAGATAAATGAAACAAGCCTGGACCAGGAGATGAAAGCTCGGAGCTGCCTGGCACTCAATATTACTGTCATCCAACCTGACCCAATTAATAACACATTAGTGCAGTACAGGTCTGCTCAATGGTTCAGGTCTGTTAATTGAAATAGTGTGATTAATGGCATTGAAGGAGACGAGAAATACTTAGAAAAATGATAGGAGTCCACAACTCTGCAAAGCAGCTGGTGTGCTGCTAGGGGGTGAGGAAGGAGGGAGGTGGCCCAGTGGCCAGGCTCCAGCTCTGCTTTTATCCCCCTTAAGCTCCTGACAGCAGCCGGGCACTGAGCTCAGTGTCAGTGCCAGGGTTGGAGAGCCGATAGCTGTAAGGGCCAAATCCATCCTCAGCCTTGCCCATGGGCATGGGGGAATCGCGTGAGCTCAGCAGCACTGATGCCTGTGGGATTTCCATGCTGGTGTCTGGGCTGCTTCTGGCTGCTGAGGCAGAGGCAGCTGGAGTGAAGGCAGCTGAGGTTGGGCTGGACGTAGAGTCACTGGTCTCATGGGTGCCAGCAGCCACTGCTACTGTGCAAGGGGATATCAGGGTCCTGGCAGCAGCGTGGCTCCATTCCCACTGGCTCGCACACATCCAGCATCCACATTTCTTCCTCCAGAGGCCAATTTTTCCTGTCAATTCCAATTAACCCCTGAGCTGATGTCTCAAGGACAGCTCTGAAGGCAGCTTTGCTGAGGAGCAGCAATTTGGGATGTGTCGTGGGGCTGAGATGACACCTCAGAGCCCAGCCTTAATTACCTCAAATGGCCATAAAGAGCTGTACAGTGATTTGAGCCATTGCCATTCACAGAATGATTCAACTGCAAGATTTCCTTCAGTGCCGCTCCCATCCTGCCATCTTTCCATTACTCAGTGCCTCTGCTTGAACACAGGGCTCAGCACAGGGGAAGGTGCATGCAGTACACACCCTGGGTGTTTTCCTGGCAAAAACAAGTCGTCCCTTTCTTCTCCCTGTTAAATATGCACCCTGCAGCTGATGCATGAGTGTGCCAGGGAGGGGGCTTTGCTTCCAGGGAGCCAGGGCAAGTAAGCAGCTCATTCCAAATCACTGCCCCCCCTGGCTGCAGGGAATGAAGCATTGTTGCTCCAAGATCTGCTCTGCCCTGATGCTTTCTGGCATTTCCATCATCCCCATGAGAGCTGGGGATGGGTGAGCTTTCCCCCTGTGCCTTGGGCTAACCTCACTGGTGCCTGTGCAACCCTGGTAACTCACACCTGGTTTGAAATACCCAAATCCACAAGTTTTTGGAGGACAGTGTACCTAATGGGGACAGTTTGGGCACCTTTGCTCTTGGCAGAAGCTGCATGAGCCACAGCGTCTCTTTTCCAGTCCTCAGAGGCAAAGGGAGAGAATTACAAAAGCTGCAGCAACACCAGGGAGAGGCAGGTTCAGAAGGACAAGTCAAAGCAGAGCTTTTAATGTGGGGAATAAAAAATGAATAGAAAGATCCACAGCGCCTCAATAAAACATCCTTTAAATCCTTTGTTTTCATTTTGGATGACAAAGGAAAATCATTAGGGCTCAATTATTCATGAGAGACAGAGATCCTTCTGCATTGCACTGGCTTGAGAAAGCTACTGCTGTTCAAGAGCACATCTTCCCCATCCAGTGTGGGATCATTAAATATCAAACACTTTATTTGTGCCATTTGTGCTGCTCATTGTGCCCTTGCGCAGGATGAAAACTCCACAGCGATAATTGATGTTTGTGGTTTTAAAGACTCCCTAAAAACATGCAAGGAGAAACTCTGAATGGTGGCAGCTGCCGGTGCCACTCCAGCAGCAAAGCAGGATAAAAGAGGAAAGAAAAAGGGGAAAGAGTGACAGATGAGTTTAGGTGACCCTGACACAGGGACATAACGGTCTTGGGTGCATTACCTTTCACTTGGGAATGGAGAGGAGGGGACAGGGCAGGTGACAGCCACTGCTGGACCCGTGGTGAAACATGGCTGTGCTGCCTGGTCCCAGCATGTCACTGGGATGAACTGGTGTCTCCTCCCTGCTGTGCAGGGGGGAAACTTTGCTGCAGGAGGTCGTGCACATGTACATGAAATCTTTAAATATTTATAAAGCAGTAAATTACGTCGAGATGATGGGCAAGAGACTCTAAACCAAGAAGGTTCCCAAAGCCGTTTGCACACTGTCTCCCTTGGCAAGCCCTTGCAAAGTGGCTGCTGGGACCCTTGGTAATGCCAGCACAGAGCTGTAGTTCAGACTGAGAAGAGAGAGGACACCCCAGGAGGAAATAAAGTAAATAGTCCATAAATAAATCCCGCACATCAGAACGAGCTCCCCCAACCCCACTCTCAGAAGTGGCTGCTCTGCACACAAGTTGCAATTTGTTGTTGTCACCATGGGAAATGTAAAGCACAGCAGCTGTTCATTGCTTACTGCTTTATTCCCCTTCCCACTCCCTTCATTTTTTTGCCGAGACTGCAAATAAAAGAGCAGACAAGTGGCGGCTGTGCTGCTGTCCCTGTGCTCAAAGGCAGTGTGGGCAGAGATTGCCAGAGAGGCAGAGGTGCCTCAAGCCCCAGCATGGCCCCAAAGAGAGGAGCTGCTGCCGGTGCCAGGCACGGAGTGGGGGCGAGCACAAAGGTCTATGCCTTGCCTTGCCTGTGTGATAGGGCAGAGTGAGCATCTCCAAGCAGTCACCTCAGGGACAGGTCGCACAGTGGGGACAGGCTCTGGCACAGGGTTTCATCAGGAGCAGGCCAGGCTCGGGATGGGGTCAGTAACTGGCCCATCTGCTCATGGGGAAGGAAAATGCTTGTGCTGCATCAGGTGCCTCAGCAGCTTTGGAAGGAAAAGACTGACTGAACCTGCCCAGCCTAAAGCAGAAGGGACCCGCTGTGGCTCTGGGACTCGGGGATTTAATTTCTTCCTCTCTGTGCAATTTTTTCCTCCCTGCAAGCGGGGACTGCAGCAGGCTAAACAAATAAGGGGCTGTAATGTAATCTTAGACATATGCTCTTGAATTCACATTTAGAGTGAAAGCCATAATATTATGGTTTATTATTTAATTACACAGTTTGTAAATGTAAATGGATTTAGACCTTTAATTTTAGAAGGCTTCAATTACTTTCCATTCCTTGTTTAATATTCAGGTGGAAAAGCAGCACATTTGGGGTGTGCAACAGAACTGGGTGAGCGAGGCATTTTCACTGCTCTTCTCATTTGTAGAAATTGGGCCAAATTATGTTTTACTGTGAAGTGCCTAAAATTAATTAAGTGGCAGAGCATAAGGAGTTGGTGTCAGTCCTTCTTCTCCCAGCAGCACTTTGCAAACTGTGATAACCTCCCTGGTGAAAACCAGGAGAAAATTGAGCCCCCAGTTGCCAGTTTTTCTTTTGCACCTGAAAAGAAAAACCCTGTATTTCTGGGAATGTTCCCCTATTACAAGTTGTTTGCCTAATATTAACCATGTCAGTCAAATCCCCCATAGTACAAGGCCTCCCTGGCTTGCAATTTGAGCTCTGTTCCTGCACAGTACTGTGTCTCACTTAACCAAGTTTGTCAAAAGGCTTGAGCACGTGTGTGGGGCTGATGCTGGAACATGCTGGTGAACTGGTCCCATTCCAGGTGACTGAGGCTCCAGAACACTAAAATCTGAGCAGAAACTGCTTATGAGGACTCAAATCTCACCCCCTGCTCTTGGGACAGCTCCTGGTGGGGTCACCCCCACAGCAAGAGAGCACTGCCCACATTGACCCAGCGAGCCCAGGACTCCTGAGCCTTGTGCCTCTGAACAGTGGGGGTGTTACTTAGGGGAATCAATTCCTTGCCCAGGCAAAGTGCCAGCAGCAGCATTGCCTCTTGGGAGTGTAGTGTTTATTTAGGGAAGCCCCATCACTGGGTGTTTGCATCCCCCCTGCTGTACCTGCTGAGGTGTGGGCGCTTGCTCAGGGAGGCACAGAAGTGCTGTGGTGGTTTGGGATGCAGCCCTGGGGTCCTTCCCTGCTGCTTCACAGGTAATTCCCTTCCATTGTCTCCATGATGGGACCAAGGCAGGTTTGGGATTGTGTTGCTTGTCCCCCACGGGAAGGGAACCAAGGCATTTTCACTGCTCAGCTGAAGCCCCAAATAGAGTTAAAACCCCTCCAAAGCAAGCCAGAGGCTGCTGGGTGTCCTGGCTGGCATGACAGTTCTGAAAGCAAGCTGCATCCTTTCTCACTATAACCAGAGGAAAAAATAATTTATTTCCTTTATCTATTTTGAACTGTGTTTAACTCAGGCTGCTCATCCCCTGCAATTCCCACCTTCTCTCGCTTCCTCCCATCACTTGATATCTGCAGGCAGCTGGTCAAAGCTGTGAGTGACTCTACAGAGACATTACACACGTACACATTTAAACCCCTTATTTACCCAGTCAAAATCAGGGAGGGGGGATGCAATCACAACGATACCTTATCAGACAAGTGCACACTCCCACCTGGCTCTTGAGCTGCAAGTTATAGATAAAGTAACCCCTAGGTCAGCTCTTGTAAACAAAACTCCCGCTTGTTCCATGCCAAGTAAATCATTTCTCCGTGAGAAGGATCTGTGGAGGGTCATGCCCAGATTGGTAACATATTCTTTGGGTGTACAGTAAGGAATAACTTTTCTCCCTCCTGAACATCATGTTTTAACAACGGCCTGGTGTTGTTTTTTTTCCTTTTTAATGTTGTGTGATTTTAAACCTCTGCATTCAAGCAGATGTACATTTGGCGTCCAGATAGACGATGCAGCACAAAGTAACAACCATCTATTTCCTATCCATCTGGATTCACCACATAAATAATCAGAGCAAGTACCTTGAGAAAGGAGCTGAGGGGGCTGAGCCCATCAGCAGTGACATGCAATAAACAGCAGAAGAAGATGTCAGAGTCCACGACGTGCCTGTCTTGGTCCTTCACTACAACTCAAGAACACTAAAAATACCCCTGCTTCGAGTTTGGGCTGTTTACACAGCTGTAGCATAAATATTTAGATTTGCAAGAGAAATGCTTGCTCAGCCAAAATCGTTGTGAGATCTCTGGAGTCAGCAGCAGGGGGTTTAGAGAGGCCCAACATTTCCTTGGAAAAAAGAAAATCGATAATAATTAAAGCAGGGAGCTGTGTTTCCGCAGAAAACTCGGCACTTATGTAAAACTAACTCGGCTCATGTTCTCCAAGTGCATTTGCTGTCTGTCGGGTGTTCTGTGGGTGACATGTGTGGCATTGCCCTGGCCAAGAACCACTGTATTTCCATAAATTGCTTTTGTCTCCTTGCATTTTGCTACCATAAAGTTGGCTGTGGACCCCAAATCATCTTTTGACAACCTCTTGCCAGGGGAAAGGAAGGCTTTCATTGCTCTTGAGTATTACACAGCCAGGTACAGCACCCCTCACCCCAGGGAGGGGATGGAGAACCAAGCTGACTTCTTCCTGGTTTCTGCTGAATGACTGCAGCCTCCTTTCTAGATAAAAGTCTTTAAGTGGATTTTCCATCTGGTAAACCCTCACTTTAGGAAAACCATAAGGTATAGCAGTTATTAAAAAGAGGATTTTTACTAATGCATCTACTGTGTCTTCATTATGTCAGGGCATCTCTATGAAGAGATTTGCAGAGGAATCCAGCCATTCATTTCCACACATAATTCCTCAATAGCCCATTTGCTTCAAAGATTTTTATAGACTTTTACTACTACATGAATCCTCAGATACTTATATTTTAAGCCCCAGGGGACCCATTGAAAAAGAAATTCGTTTTCTGAAGTTTTATGACAAAGGTTTTGCTCTGGATAAAAGCTTCCCGTTATTTCCAAACTTCTGTTCTCCACAAAGATGACTTTGGCAGGTCTGTTCCTATGGCTGCCACAGGGCATGAAGCATGGGTAGAATTTTAGGTCACAGAAACAAATAAGAATATATTTCTGTGAGAAAATGCTCCTTCCGTATCTCCATTGCTTTCAGGACATTGCTTTCACGGACATCTTTCTACAGATATTCAAATGCACACGAACACCTGGGAGTGGGGGCTGTGTTTGTTCCCATGTTGTTCCCATCACCATCATCTGTCACCTCACCTGACCTTATAGATCCCCTTCATGCCCCCTGAGTCCTGCCCAAGTGATGGTGCCGGGGAAACAGCAGCGGGTGGAAACCCTTTGAAATCACTTCTGATGGGGTAGTGATGGAGGCCAGCTTCTCTGGGTTTTGCTGAGCAGAAACCTCCTATTTCCCAAGCAATGCTTTCCATCCCAATTTGGTCTCTGCTGGAGATGCTCACAAGGCTTTCTGCTGCACAGTGTGCTTTGATGTGGTGGCTTTATTTTCCTGGGCTGCCACAGCTGGTGCAGGTGATGGAGAGTGGCTGGTGCACTGGGCTTGTTCCCCCACACAGCCCCTTCCCAGCTCACAGCACCAGCAGCAGACAGGGATGAGCAAGAGGAAGTGGCCCAGGGGCTCCCAGACAGCCCAAGGATAGTTGTGATGTCGGCCCCTACCTAGCAGGATCCCACCTGGACAGAAAGGACATGGAGATGGCAAAACTTGATAGGAAATGGTGAAACTAGTAATAATAAAAGCCTTTCTCCTCATTTCCATGATCCTAATGGAATATTTAAGCCGCACAAGGGCAAGGCAAACTCAGAGAATATTTTATATATCAACTGTACTTTTTTTGGGAAGGAGCCAAGTCTTTTCTTATTTTGCTTTCCTGAGGACTGGGAGTTTCCAAAAGCAATCCAGATGCCTTGAAAAATAGGCTAATGTGAGTATGGGGATAGCACACACATTCGCTACCAAAACAGGCATTATTTGAGGGAGTCCAGGTGTTCCTGGCTTGTGTAGCTTCAGGATGATGGTGAGCGGTGTGAACTGGAGCAAGCAATGTGACTTGTTGTTTAATAAAAATATAAGCTGTCTGGATGCAATCCAGGTGCTCCTGCTGAAGTCCGTCAAGATGAGATTTCACTGCCTCAGTCTTCATTGAGATGCTGGGAGAAGTGGGATGATGGAGATGAGGCCAACAGAGAAGGTGGGAGAGGAGAATTAGAGAGCCAACATGGCCACATCATCGAGGCACCAGAAGGAAAGCCAGACAGTTACACTGCGACAGCATTGACACAGCTCAAGGAAATATTTAGCTGGACTCATTTGCCACAAGATGTCATTGGAATTAAGAACCAACACGTCCATCAAAGGATGAGTTGAAGCCAGCACTGTGGTTTTGGAGGATTATAGACACCACACTACAGGGAGCTGCAGACAGCCAGGCACTTTCTGGTTTTCTCCATGGAAAAACGTGCTGGCAGAAGCCACGGCTGGGTTTGGTGTTTGTCTGCCAACATGGTCCCATGGCAATGCACCAAGGATCACTGCTGGCAACTTTCTCCATACGGAGCTTCTACATCAAACCAAGCTTCTTCCTCCATCTGCTGTCATGTTTGGACCTCTCAGGACAATGTCCCTGTCCCTTTGCTTGGCCTGCCCTGTCATCCATAAGCAGCGATAGGGCCACAGTGAGTCCCATGGAAAACTGGGCAGCCATCTCACCACCCCTGTGAGCACCCAGAGGACATCCCCAGACCTTCACAGCCCAGTAGTTCTGCCTCAGAAACTGCAACTGGCAGTAAAACAGGGCAATTAGCCCTAATCATCCTGAATTATCACAAATCCTCCTCCATCCCGGCTTTTCTGCCTGTCCTCCTCCCAGAACTTTGCTCTCTCATTAATCGAAACAGAACCTTTCTGTCACCACTGATTGCATCGTCCAACATCAGCTGCCTGGAAGGATAAAAATAAAAGATGGAAAGCGTGTGCTTTTCGTACAAATAAATAAGTGCCAGAGAAGGTAATTTAATTATACAGTGATTGAATTAGGTGGAAGAAACTGCACTGTGCCCACAAAGTATCTGCCCTGATGATCAATTTTGAGGCATGGTCCCTGTTTGGCCAAGTGATGGGGTCTGGTAGGGAGGGCTGGGATCAGCTCCCTCCTGATGCCATCAGGATCCTTGTGGACGCCTCATCCCCCATTTTTTTTCAGCGTATTTGGCTTCTGGCATTAAAATGCTCTTGTTGCTCACTACAGATTTGCTGTGCAAGAAAAAATTACCGTAGAGCAGATGATCCTGATGGCTGGGATGTGTCTCTCCACTACTGCACCTCCTGTGGAATTATATGGAACAAAGTGGAACAATTATTGGACAAAAAGGAAAAGCTCACCATGGATGTGTGTTACTGAAAAGTAAAAGCCAGGAGGAGTTTATATGGGAGGGAAAAATATGAATTTATAGCCAATGAAGGTTTCAGGCTGGTTCCAGAGCCAAGTGCCCTGATGACGCGCCGCAGCCTTGGCACACCTCTAATTGGGATGAATTTCCCTGCTGCTGGAGTTAATGCATTATGTATTGAAACCATTTGTGTTCATTTGTAGCAAATAATTATTTTAAAATGTTATCATTCATTTGAGTTATTTGACTTCTCTATTAATTCTATAAATAATTGTTTAAAATATTGTGTTGAGGTCAGTGAAAAGCATCAATATTATATTGTTATTGGTGGAACAGACACAGTGGAGCAGCTTCCCACTGGCCCTTCTCAGCACACTGATGCTGAAAATCACCTCATGCCTCAAACTTGGTGCCTCTCTCTTAATTGTTCGGAAATGCTCTGATTTCCATGTAAAGCTGCACACATGTCCTTGCTTCCCCTTGCTGTAAATTTTCTGTCCCATGACACCTAAAAGCAAAAGCAATCTGCTTAATCACACCACTTGAGAGCACAAACAGAGGTACAAGGTAAGAGGCACAGAACAATAAGCTCCGCTGTTGTGTGCCCTTCAATCTGGCTTGATAAATGGAGATTTTGCCCGGAGATTTTTCATGCATGAGCATTAAAAGGGGAACAAGGCTATTTTCTTTCCTTGCGAGGCGAGACAAAAGAGCCACGCTTTCCAACTAAGCAACATTAGTCTTTATTTCAAAGGGGGAAAATTAAATAAATGAATCAGAAAGTGGGAAGGGGGGAAAGCCTTCAGAACAGGATTTAATAAAAAATTATTTCTGGGGTTCTCCACAGCCTCCCGATGCTTCACCAAGTCCATAAAGCATTAGGGAAACACACGGACCTTGTAAGTATCCACCAGCTGCCCCTGGATGGGCACCTGATGCTCCAACCCAGCAAGCTTTTTAAAAGTAACCTGTCAATTAGCAGATTCTCTCTGAAGAATTTACTCAGTGTAAATCCAAAGGGAGAACTTTAAAGCCCTCTATGTTTAATTCAATCAAGGTTTTAATAATGTGTGGCTGGATTAGCATGTGGGTGCTGCTGTGCTCCCAGGAGTGGGGCTGGAAGCAGCCTCCTGGCACCCCATGTTTGCTGTGCTTGAGTCAATTCTCCACCAAGCTCATGCCTTTTGCAAGTTAATAGGATGATGTTGTGAGGTTACAGTGGCACAGGTCTGTTCCTGCAGGCACCCTCTGGGAGCGGGGGTCCTGCCAGCACCAATCCTCTCCATTGGCACTGGGAGGTGCTGGGTGTGAGGAAGGTGGAGAAGCCAATCCTGGCAGAACCACTGTCCTGATCTGGGGCAGGAGGCGTTCTGTGGGGTGGCTGGGGGACAGGGGGGTGAAGGGGCAGGGGGTGGGGGCTCAGCCCCTCTAGTATCTTGTGCCATCATTTTGTCTTACTGTGGTGGGGCTTCTCCTGGGAAGGCGTCACACACCTCACACCAGAGAGAGGTTTTGCCTCCCTTTAAATCACAGGAAGATGATTTAAGGAACTGAAAGCTTCAAGCCAGGGCTTCTAACTGAAAAGACACATTGATTTTCTGTAGCTGATGGAATAAAAGAATTACTGTGGTGCAGAAAAAAAAGGAAGCAAACTTTGTTCTAAAAGCCACCTTGGCACGTGCTGTGCATCAATGGTGTTGGTGCTCCTGGGCACTGGAGATGATCATCCTGCAGCCCCAACCTGCACAGACTTGCTGACATGTTTTTGGGTGCTCTGCAGCAGGAACAGGCAGAGCCCAACGCCCAGAGGGAGGCAGGGCAATGATGGGGGGCCAGCCACACTTCCTGTGTGCCACTGGGAGACCCCTGGGCAGCAGGGAATTTAGGGAACTGCACTGGGCTGCAGCCCAGAGAGGGGGTAGGCTTCACCCCTGCTCGCCAAGAGGGACATCATTTCCTTGCTGGCTGTTCTATGGTGCCTTAGACATATTAATCCTCTACCCCCCACCCCTCACACACTTCCCATCAAGATTATTATCCCCATCTTGCAGGGAAGGGATGGCAGGGACCAAGATGGACCAGCACTGGGACTACTTCCCTCCAGGTCCCTCCTTTTGGGGGCGCCGGTGGGATGAAGATGGGGAAGCAGCGAGCCCGGGGGGGTTCCTCTCGCCTCCTGGACGTCTCCAGTTGCTGGCAGCTGGATGCTGGGAGGCTTTGCTCTCCCTGCTATGGAAGCCGCTTCGCTGCGGATGAATAATTGATCTCTCCCTCGCCCGTGCTCTAATCGCCCCGCCACGGAGTCAATCGCTCACTTTCTCGCTCGCTTTTCCGGATGAATGTTTCATACCTCCCCCCGGGGCGGCGATGCGGCCGGCGCGGTTCAGGATTCCTGGGCTTTAGGGAAGCGCCCGCGCTAGTCCACCTGGGGAGAGGGTGGGAAAGGGCAGCACATCGCCCAGAAATAACCTAAAATGTGTTACCGGGGCGTCCCTGGCGCTTGCAGTTTGGTGGCTGCATCTCCCAGAGAAGGGGCGCAGGGCAGGAGCGCTACGGCCGTGGGAAAAACCAAAGGGGGATTGCTCTGAGGATCAGCAGGAAGCCCGACCTTTCTCAGCGCGGGATTTGGGTGATCCCCCCGCGGGGAGCAGCTGCCCACGCTGGTGGCAGCCCCTCATCCCGGCACCCCCCACCCTGGCGCTTTGCTTTCCCACAGGCGCCCAGGTAACCCCCGAGCACCATCCGCCCAGTGCCGTGAGGAGCTGGCAGCGTTCCCCCGGCCCTTCACGAAGGCACTTGTTAATTCTCTATTCTTGCTTAATTACACAAAAGCAATGACCGTTCTATCATCACTTTACAACGCCTCTATTAAGGCAGAAGTGTTGTGGCTCGGACACTTTAATTAACATGAATGATCTCACCTTTGTCCGTAGCATCTTTTTACACATTATTATATCAGGTAATTGTTAAACTACTCACTGGTTTGGAGAGGTCTGTACTTTCATTAAAATGTCCTGTTTTTTTCTGACCTGGCAGATTACCCGCATTTTTACGCGTAGAATTTTCAGGTGATTTAAGTTAAATCAATCTGCAAGAAACTGGATGAATTATTTAAAGCACTAGTGGTCTCCAACCAGGAAATGGGGTTTGGTCAATTCTCCAAATTTTAGAAGTTTCAAGGTGGTCCCAGAACTGTCTGGGAAATAACTCCCTATTGACCAAAGCCATCAAAAGAATGAACTGAATAGTTTAAATTCATTTGACAAGTCCCCACATTTGTTAAAAAAAAAAAAAAAAAAAAAGGCATTCATTAATTTTTAAAATCCCCTTTCTTGTTTCCTTTCGTATGAGAAAAAAAGGCTGGTAGAGAAACCAGGGGCTCTTCCCTCAGGAAAAAAAAGCCCTTCCAACTTTATTGAGCTTTTTAGAAATGCTGCCTGTGGGTTTTTTTGAAGTGAAATTACATTGAAAATGGGGGACGATTAAATAAAACCCAGCCCAAAAACCCAGCGGAGAAACCCTTTCAGGGCACACTCAGACACGGATGAAACTGTGGCTTCTGAACAATTTTGACTCCTTGAAAATGTCAGTTCTCTAAAATCATGGAAAATTGAAATAATTTTTATGCAAGTGACTAAAGTGCCTAAAGCATCTTTCCTGCATCCCATCAGCCCTGAAGGTGGGCGGTGATCCTGCTTCACTGCTAAAACATGGCCCAGGGGCTGCAGGAGGCTTGGTCCTTCCCAAAAGCAGCTCCAGCTCCTGCTTCCTGCTTTTGGGGAGTGATCAGGTAAGAGCAAGATGGGATCACAGGCACAGGATGAGACTTTTGCCTTGGCTCTTCAAGGACCAAAGCACTGGGTAAACCCTGAAATTTGGTCTGAACACCTAAACCTTCACCTCCTCTTCCTCCTGCTTAGAAGCAGCAGCAGAGCTGAGTTAGAACAGACCACAGTGAAAATCCCACTGCCCTTTCCCATCAGCACTGGGAGCATCACCTGTCCCCACCCATGGCGAGCACAGGTTGTGGCACGTGAAACCTTTGCCAGCTGCTCACTGCTTGGCTGCCACTGGAGAAAGAGCACCTGGGGGCCCTTATGGCCTTGCCCAGACTCACCTGGGGCACACACCCACCCCCAGGCACTGGAGCCCACTGCAGCTCAGCCCTGGCTTCACCCTTGTCTTCAGCAGAGGCTTTGCATCACTTTGTCCCACCTCTCCAGCTCGGTCTCCTTTTGCTCCCAGCTACTGGACTGTGGTGGGACCCTGGATCTTGTTCATGGCTTGCTGTGTGTGGAGGTGTCAATGGACCCTGCTACCAGCCCCTGCAGGACTGCACCCCATGGATGAGGATCACCCTGGACTCACTGCTACTCTCCAACAGTGAGTTGTTGTGCATTGAATGGTGGTGAAGACAAAGCTCTGTGTGTCCCACACCCTTACACAGGGTGTGAATCTGGAAAAAAGGGCTGGAGGCACCCTGCAGTAAGGGACTGTCTTAACTTTTGCTACATTTGACCAACATGGGTGTGCATCTTTCCCAGGGCTGGGGTGGGTTTGCTGTGGTGTCACCAGTCATGTTGGAGAGGTGCATCTGAGTCATGTAAACCATGTGGGGTCAGAGCTGTTGTGGTGTCCTGCCTCTGAGAAGAGCCTCTGCCAACACTGAGCCCCCAGTGCTGGGCTGGGGAGCAGTCCTGTGACTCTCAAACCCACCCCCAGAGGAGAGGGAATGGGGACCAGCTCTGACCTGCAGCCCTGTGGATGTGCCACCTGGGCATAGGAGGCTTCTCTGCCCCCGTGGGCAGCTTGGTGTGGTGGTGATGAGAGTTGTGGTTAACTGGGTTAATTATATTCATGTTGCTAAGAACATGGTGAATTATGTTAATAGCAGCATCTGGGGAAATTACATCTTCATTAATTGGTCCTGATTGCTTTTTGGCAGATGCGAGATGTTTCTGACTTTAACATGCAGGACAAAATTTATTGTAACCAGCGCATGCAGTAAATGCACAAATACCATTACCTTGCCTCACTAATTAACTCTCTGAAGAGGAAGGGATGGCAAAGACCTGCATTGTCATCTTATCCTTGCTCTCCTGCCCCAGCCAGGACAGGCTTGTTTTCTATTGGTCTGTGCTCTAGTGCTTCTTTTAATAGAGCTTCGAACATTATTTTGAGTTAATAATGGTAATAATGTGGTTGGCAGATACAGGAAAGCAGTCATGGGGCTGAGGATGCTTCTGATGATGTGTTTTACCCTGTGGTTGGCCTTGTTGCTCTCTGGCTCTGATCTGCCCATAAGGCTCCTCCTCATGGACATAACTTGGGGTCAGTCAGGTCTATTCATGTGCTTGGTGTCAAATACATTGATGATTTGGAGACCTTTGACCCCATCGTGAGAAGAAGAGGAGGCTCACCAAGGCAAGGCTGTCCTCAGGGGACCACAGCTGGGTGGAAGATGGGGCTGTTGGCATATCCCAAAAGATGTCAGTTGTGGCGAAAGCAGCAATGATCTGTGCACAGTCTGTGGCATCAATCTTTGCAGTTCTTTAGCTTCAGTCAAGGCAGCAGCCACAAACAAAGAACAAAGCCCATTTCAATGAACTATTGCTACGTAGCAGAAAGCTCTGTTTTTAACCATGGCAGAGATCCTAATCTCTTTGGATAAAGCCCCAAAGCTCCAAGCAAATGTGGAGTGTGGGGAGGAGGTAATGCATTACCTCCTTGGGGAAGAACAGACTGAAACTCAGGTGAGGCATTGAGTTCCTTGTAAGTTATGAGGCTGTTCGTCTGGGGACAGCAATAAGTTGTATTATGGCCTTGCTTGCTCTGCCTTCTTTTTTCACACCACCATCTTTCATTTTAATAGTGGTTTTTCAGCCAGCTTTGTTAGGGCTGCTGCTAATTGGGCTGGATTCATGTGTCCCACCAGGGCACAGGACAAGCCTGGCACTGCTTAAAAGGGACGGGTGAATTTTACTGCCTGGTGCTTTGAGTAGGCAGAGCCCAGGCTTTGGGGAGCAGGAGGAAGGGGCATGGCAGGGGTGAGGGAGGAATTTAGGAACAATTTTAACTCTCTGGCTGCCATGGAAGCTCAGAGATACTCTCCCTGTGACAGTGATGGGACCTTTCTGACCTGGAAAGATGTGAGGCCACCTCTTTTTCTGTGAAATTGGGTTTGAAACTTCTTCAGTGCTGGAAATGTCAGATTCAGACCCTCATGAAGTGGTTTTCATGGGTCATCACAGGGAATCAGAACTTGTGGCTGGGACAATTTCACCAGAGCTTTGGAAGCAGCAAAGTTTGTGCCCTCAAAACTTAGAGCTAGATTTTACTGAGCATCTGTAACATATGCTGAGTGGAGAGCTGGCCATGTTCTTTCCATTACACTGCCTCTGTAAATAAATGCAAGAACCAGGACAGCTGTGATGCATGTGAGATTTGGCTGCAAAGCAACACTCTTGGCTTGTGGAACACAATTCTACCTGCTGCAGGGCTCACCAGGTCCCTCAGCACAGGGGCCCTGGGAAGTCAGAGAGCTCAAGGGTTTCTGCTTGAGTTCCCAGAGCTCCTGGGAGACTCTTGCAAAAATCCTCCCCCCAACCCGTCCTACAGCACTTTTCACCTCTGTCCTCACTGCCCTACAGTCCTCACTGGAGCTCTGGGTGCTGCAGTCCTGCCAAACTGTTTCTTCCAAGGTGACCAGAGTTTCTAGCTCTCAGTCACACCACTAAGATGGACAAAGAACGCTAATAAGATGGAGAAATAAGAGTCTAGTGGGTGCATCCACTTGGGATGTCTCCAAAAATACAGCTCTGAAAAGCGGGGCTGTTTATTCAGAAGTGCCATCATCTCAATGCCCCCTCAGGGAGTGTGGCAATGTGTGTCCCCATCTCGCTGTGGGTCACCTCTTCGCCCAGAGGGCAGAAAAGCATGGTGCAGGAGATCTAGGACCCCTTCTCCACACCCACCCAGATGAACCAGGTGGTAAAACCAGGCTACTTCTTTGCAAAGGTCTTTCCCCATCAGCCACTGCTGTAGTAACACCAGACATGTCAGGAAGCTGCCCAGAAAGGAAGCCTGCCCACGGCAAACAGTTCACATTTGTAGCTGAGAAACACAGCAAGGAGCTTCCTAGTTGGTAAACGGACTTAATTGTAGCACTGCCTTTATTTTAAAGGGCAATTAGCACCATGGAAGAATTCTCTCTGCCTCTTCAATATGCCACATTTGTTAAAAGCTCAATTTATGGTTAACATTATAGAATAACATATGTCACAGCTCTGCAACTGAGCTGCTCTCTGGCATCAAGAAAACTGTGCCAGAGCGGAAGTCCTGAGAGATGCAAATGGGGGGGAAATAGTGCTGGGAAATTAAATGGTACCCACCAAAATGTAGTGGGGACATTTTCAGTGAAAGACTGAAATCCTGGAAGATGTAGTTATTTGAGGTTTTCCCTTCTTCCTCACTTGAGAGGTAGGACTGTTTGATTCGGGTATGGATTTTGCAGATTCGTTCCAGTGAGGGCTGTGCCCAGGACCAGTGAGTAGCTATGTCAGACAGTCCAGGGCAGATAAACCAGGCTGGCCTATGAACCACTCTGCAAACCTGGTATTAGGGCAGGGAACATTCAGAGTTTTCATCAGGCAAGTGGAACCACCTGGATGTGTGTGGGGCAATGAATGTGCTGGCCCAGCCTGCTGCTTGGACTGGCCCTGGGCTGGAGCATGGCTTCAACTTCAACACCAAGCACTGCAGTGGCAATCTCTTACTGTCACTTAGCTAAAGCAGAGATGATGAAAATGTCACCACTGTGACCACCCTAGTGATGGCTCCAGGCCATGATCTCAACTGTTGCCATGCCCACTGCTGACAGCGAGTGGGAAATACTCTTTCTTAAGGAAGAAAGTTTTCTATTGCAGAGTAGTTGCAGAGCACTGGGTCCCTGCTCTTTGTTGAGCCAGGCTGTCACCAGAGAGATCAGAAATCATTTATTTTTAACACTATGAATATGTAGAAACTTGTCTGAGCTTCTGCACGCAGTGGCCATGAATTTAGAAATAGCATCAGGAATCATGGCATTCGGCATCCTGTGAATCCTGTCAGAGCTATAAATTTCTCTTATTGGTGCACAAGCCATTTGCCATACGTGACTTTCTGAATTTGTGGTCATTTCTCTCTCTCCCCTTGTGTGCCCAGTGTATGACTGAGGTTTTATATTGCACCTCTGAGACACAAAGTCCTTCTGGTGCTTTTGCCTTGCATCCTAAACAGGCTCACTTGCTCTCCTGCCTGTCCCCTTGGCTAATGGCTTCTGGCCACAGCCTAGCCCTTAAATCACGGGCTGCACCTGGACAGGCATAAACTGTGACTCTCCCCAGACAGAGAGGATTTGATTAGAGTGGTGAGGGATGTGACTAAACACAGACGCTCAGCCCTGTGAGAACAGCTGCTCCTACACTGGGCCCGAGATGGGTCCCCTGGCACAGGCAGGTCCTACAGAGACCTCTGACATGTTCACTGAGCCTTTCCAAGGACAGTCATTTGGAATACAAAGGGAGGAATGTTCAGTGTGGATATCGTGGGGGTATGTTAAGATGATCTGTGTGTTGGGAGGAAAGCTTAAGCTAAGGAAGTTCACACTGTGGTGACTGGAAGATGGTGCTGCCACCCACCTCCTCCACTTCACTGCCTGTGCTTTTCCTCCCCCACCTCTATCTGTTCTAGACATAAAAGCTTTTTTATTGCAAGACTGTTTTGCTCAGTGAATTAAAATGAAGCTTTTGCAACCTCTCATCCCCAGTGCAAGTGCTCCCAGCAGCAGCAGCAGTGCTCTCCACCTGGTCCTGGCCCCTCAGCCCTAGGTCAGCCTAGGAAAGAAAAGCCCAGCAGCAGGACATGATCAGACTATTGCCAAACCCAGCTCTGCTGAGGAATGGGTCTCCCCTATTCCACAGATCTGCCCCCTATGAGCCTGGTGAATCACTAAAGGTAGCAGATGCAACTAAGATGTTTCCTAACTAATTTTTAATCCTTTTGGTACAGCAGTGCCAACACACAAACATGAACTGTATCAAGGTTGTTTATTAAATTCTGGTCTGGCTACAACTGTGCAACCCCACTGAACTTTGGTGTAGTAACACAAAATAAGAACAGTGGATTTCCTCACATCACTGAGAATTGTATCTTGGCAGCAGGTTGCTCTTGAGGGTGATACAGAGGTGTTATCAGGGTCTGAGCCCAATTATGAGGGCAGAGCAGGACATGGGAAATTGCATATTTCTGGGTCAAAGACAGAGCTGGCTCCTTCTGCTAACTCACAGCCACTTTTCAAAGCCAACGTCTCCAGCAAACTACAACTGTTTCCATTAGGATAAGGTTTCTGTGCTTGTTAAATGTGAACCTTTGAGCCTTTTCCAGTTAACCCTCTTCCAAGTATATTTATTAGGTTTTTGGGGAGATTTTTGAAATGGCAAGGCTTCCTGAATTTCTGATCTATTGGTGCATATCTAGAGCACTTACCATCATCCATCAGGGCTCTGCCAACATGCAATCTGAATAAAAGCAGAGAGAAAGCACCTTTGCCATCACGCTTTTTCAACTATAAATTGTTGGAAGTTGATCTTTGTGAAAACAGCATGAGCTTCGTGTATTTAGTAGGAAACAGACACTGGACAAAGGAAATACCAGCCAGAGGGCTGGTGGTGCAGGGTTATAAATGTGGAAACAGGTTGATAATAGAAACTGGTTCGTAGGTGCTAGCAGACATGAGCAAAGAGAAGTTTTGAAAGCAAAGGTTTCACAGGAACTGTCCCTGAAGAACCCCTCTGAAACTGAGGTTAAAGCAAATGCCACTCTCTGTTGCCACCTCAAACAGAAACCAGAGGAGGTGAGAGCATCCCAGAAGATGCCATCAGCTTTTCTCCCAGTTTTTTTTTCAAGTGTCCATGCACAGCTTCAGACTTAACCAACCTTCTTGCCTATATTTCAAGTTCCATAACTTTTTAATCGAAGAGTGACCCAGCCTTCAAAAAGGACTACATCCAACAACTACTATACTTTGAAGAAAGGATGGTCTTGTATAGCAAGCACTTATAACCAAATGAAAAAAAAATTACTACATTTTTATTTTTATGGTAAAGAGTAGGACAGAGACAGAAAGTCATAGCTGCTTTGCTCCTCAGAGATGGGGAACAGAACACATCTGGCTTTAAATAAATAATAACAGTAACTTCCCAGTGGCCTTTTGTCTCCCAGCCTCAAGAATTCCTGAACTAGCTGAAGGCTACTTTCTTGTTAAGAGCTTCTGTCTCACCACAATCTAGAGGTTTGTGACAAAACTAAAGTTATTTTGTGGATGGAAAGAAGTAGATGCACTAGTGAGTGCATTGACTCTTGGTTGAGGTTTAGGTTTATTTGAATTTATTATTTCTGATGTGATCAACTGATCACTTACTGACCGTTTTACTTTAACCGTGGTCAATGACTGCAGTCTACAGTCAGTCAGTCAATCTGCTCCCACTCTTGGTCCCCCTCTGCTTTGTAGCAATGTCGTAGCACTCGCTCCTGTTGTCTGTCTTTAAACCACACGTGTCACAGCTCAGAGCTGCAGAACGCTGTAAAGATCCCCTCAGCACAGCATGGTGGGAGTGTAACTGTGTTCGCTCTGTTTTGCTCATAACACTCAGCAGTTCTCTGACTGAACACACTTTTCTCTTCCCAGCCATCACTAACCAGTTATTCTTCTTTCAGCGTAACTTCAACCTGCCACTTAGCCATTAAATGCATCTATCTGTACCTAAAAATTATTTGAAACGAAACATTCAATTATTACAGAGCTTAAACACCAGAACAAGGCTGCTGTTTGACTTCTTTGTTTCAGAAATGATGAAACACTCCAGCGTTAAACCCCTGTTCTCTCCAGCAGCAGCCGAGCCACTAAATTGATGACATGCGGATTAACCAAACAGTCCAGCAAATCATTGGTAGAAAGGGCTGTTTGTGAGGTGCAAGGACTGCTGTCTGAATCCATTTGATGTGCAGGCATCTTACAGTCATTACTCATTACCAACTGCTTCCTCCTGCGGGGTAATTTTCCAATATGTTCTCCTTCATTTTCACAGGGAAGATCTCTACCGTCGCTTTCAACTGCAACTGCACCCATCGAACCCGTTTCTTGGGACTGTGGTAAAACTTGAATCAGATGAGGCCCAAAAGGTATTTTCTGCAGCTCTTCTGCTTTAGATGTTGAAAAGTCAAACCCATGGGTTAGTATTCTGCAGCCATCTGGCTCACAGCCAGCTTCCCTTTTCTTCCTCTTGCATGAGGCACCTGTCCTTTGCTCTGCAGCAGCGCTGCTGGAATGTGCCTGCTCTGACACACTTGTCTTCTGACACTTGAAATACGCTGACACTGCTTGATTCAGGTACTGAAGATTGATTTCATGGGATGTTGCCTCAACCTAAGAAAACACCCAGGATATACTCAGTTAAAAGGAACCATGTTTCAATTCAGCGCTGCGTGATTATCTTCCATGAATTACTTTTGCTACATGAAGGGATGGAATTTAAAATTCTTTTTCTCAGGCAGCAGAAAGACTCAGGGGGAGCTAAGCAAAATGTCAGTAATTCTTTGTTATTGCTGCTATAATGGGAGCAATAGAGGGCTTACCTCCGTGGGATTTAGCCAGAGATCTCCATCACTGGGATTTTCTGCTGATTTTATGGCACATACCAGTGTTCGAGTTATTGCCTCTTCTACACGGGCTTCATGATCTGCATCCTGCCTCAAGAGAACAAAAAGTTTTAGGAGATAGATTAGCTCTTGGGTCTGTGCCGAAAGATGAAAGGACTTGGGAAGAACATGAATGGCCTTAGTTTGAAAGACATACTCAGGTATGCAAAGCCAATGAAAGGTTTCAGACTTTTTATGCTCCTACTCCTGGGTACAGTCCCAACACAGGTGACAGCACAGGCTCATTTGAACTGTGATTGGAAAAAAAGCAGATTCTAGTATGTGTACATAATCTTTTCCCTCATTAGTGTTCTGTTAATTGAATCTGGTGTTTGAAATTACAATGCAATGTTAGCATTTAATTAATGCATGCATTTATAGAGCTCTTTAGGACTAGAATGGCCATGGAAGTACATAGCACATTTTTTATATCTACATATTATGTCTAATTTAAGTACTTAAAACACACAGGATGTACAGGAAGGCAGCAGCTACCTACGGGGTACAGAGGCACAGATGTGTGTCTTAAGAAAATTTAGGAAACATTTTATCATGTAACAGCAGCTGACATACTTCTGCACTTCTGAACATCAGCAAAAGGAAAAACATGTTTCAGAGGAAAGTTCTCCTGCAAAACTAAAAACTAAGTTAACAGCAGGCTGTTTCTTTCAGGCCTTCACTTCTTCTATCATCCCCCTTGGGCAGCTGGATACTAGCTGATTTAGGACAGCAGAACAAAACTTCACAGGATCTTATTAAGCTTTCTTTCCCATTTTAGTTTCTTGTATATGGAAGGGAAGGGTGTGTGGAAGGAAATGGTGGACTCTCCAAACAAGGTGGGTGGTTTGGTAAACTCAGTGACAAGCACCTACAAGTGGATACATACATTTGCTTTAGTCGAGATGCTTAGACATATGAGTTTTGGACCTGGTCAATCCACAGCCCTGATCAGTCTAACTGTGGTTTCAGGGAACACATCAAGCACATGCATCTTGCCAGTGTAAGTGCTAAAGGCACTAATTCAGCCTGGAACCCTGAGCTAATTTTGAGATCATCATCATCATCATGGCTTGGCTTCATGAACGAAGATTTGGGTATGGGGATTTTGAGATAGAAGCAGGGGAATGTGCTCTTAGCATTTTGTGGCTTTGGATGCTTGGCTTATTAATGACCTTGTATAACGAGCCCCCAAAACACAGACTTTGGTATCTACATGTGGAAATTCTTTAGGGTGTTGCATTCTTGGTATTCATCCTGGCCTGGTGTCGTTCATGGCCTTACTGATTGCATCACAGTATGTTAGGAAGCAAGGAATACTTTGAGTAGCTCACATCCAGCTGAAAACAAATTAAATTTCTACTCTAAACTCTTGCCAATATAATTAATGGTTTCACTGGGACTATAATTGTTGGCGTGATTCACATCTGTCAATATGAAAGCAGCTGGTAACAGCTGCGAGCAAGAACTGCTTGGTTTGGTAATGGAAATGTTCTCAGTATTGTCTTTTAGCATCCATGTCACACTTTACTTTTACAGATGGATTGCCCAACACCTAACAAACAGTGCTGCCATCATCAGCCGTACAGATAATTTCTGTAAGAAACTTTCACCTGGGCTGCAACAGCTACATTTGCTTATGGCAGCTTCTGATATTTGGGGAGGGGGAGGGTGTGTGTCGTTCATTAGTAAGATTCAGCAAACGCTCCTCCATTTATGATGCCCCACACACAACTACCCACTCTTGCTGTTACCAAACAGGATCTTGGTGACTTCTGCAAGACCTTTAAGACCAGGAAGAGTGTTTAGCTCCACTGATTTTTTTTTAATCTTGCAACACATAAGAACAGCTAGAAATGCTATACTAAGGCACCACCCAGCACACGTAGCTGAGCACAACTGATCCCATCCTGACCTGCTCCTCCAGCAGGGACAATTTGCAAGGCACAGCTCAGGGTACAAGAGTGTGTGTTGACACCAGTGTCTCTCCAATCCCAGGGCACACAGCCAGTTCCTCTGAGTTACCTCAAGGGCTGCTCCAATTTAAGGGAGGCTTAATTGGCTGCTCTACAATATAGCTGGTGCTTTCTCTGGCAGTGGACACAGCCTGACTGTACTCAGGGCTACGAAAGACCTCAGTATGGGCTGTGGGCCTGCTGTCCTTGCTGAATACATAGCTACATCTGGAAACTTTCTCCATGAGGGAAACACCCAAGTGACTTCCTCTGCTCTGCAAATGCTTGGTTTGATGCTGGTATGAGAAATGTGTCCCGTGGTCTTTGAACGGCAGCTGAATGCATGTGTTCCTTTTCCCTGCAGATTCCCAGTCTAATATAATTTTTTAAAGTAGAAAAAAAAAGGCAATGAGTATTTTAGTGAGGTAGCTTTCCCAGGCCATTTCAAAGATTTATTTTTTTTTTAATATTAAGCCAGAATTAATAATAAAGTAATTTGAATGAGAAAATGTTCTGGAGCATTGAGATGATCTAGTGGAAGATGTCCCTGCTCATTGCAGGCAGGCTGGACTAGATGACCTTTAAAGGTCCCTTCCAACCCCCAAACTATTCTACAATTCTATGATATCCCTGGAACCATCACATACATACTGGTTAGGATAAGCAAGAAAAATCAGAGCCTAAGGAAAAGAAAATTAATTAAATACTTGAGGAAATCCAACTTCATGCAATTCAAAACTATCACAGAGAAATTACAAAATCCTCTTCCACCCTCTTCCTATCACATTAATCTGATTTAAATTCTAATTTAGCTTTGCATGTAAGCGTGTGCTTGAGGTGAAGTTGCTGTTGAAACATGATTTCTGCTAAACTGGGTCTTCAGATCTGGAACCTTGAAAGGTTCTTCAGGAAAAAATGTATCCATAAGGGTTCTT
Source organism: Pachyramphus minor (assembly GCA_013397135.1). Classification (NCBI taxonomy): domain Eukaryota; kingdom Metazoa; phylum Chordata; class Aves; order Passeriformes; family Tyrannidae; genus Pachyramphus; species Pachyramphus minor. The sequence continues at coordinate 2,063,163 of VYXB01000994.1, forward strand.
CCCTCCACAGCCTCTGAACACAACACACCTCATAGGGCTGAACTTGGAGGCAAGGGACAGAAGGCAATGCACACATGGAAGTGCTACATCACCATGACATAAAAACGAAAATACCAGTTCAATCCAAGAGTTTATGCTGACAGTGACAGGATCAATGGATTCCACATAGTGCCACCAGTGCCTTGGAACGAGCAGGACCTGGAATTGGAGACATCACATTAGGCTACTAAGAGAAGGCTGAAGAAAGATAAGGTGTTTTAATTATAGGTCATGTGGGATGCAGAGACAGAATGAGGCCAGGAAATAGGGGTGGGAGGTCATATTTATTTATTTCTTCTAAAGCGCCTTTTCGCAGGACTGAAATGCCCACTCTCTCCTCCCACTGTGTCAATACTATGGTGTAGGAAATGGACCTGATCCAGAGCTGCCTTTCAGCCAAACTCCTTCCCAGGTGAACAGGACTGTAACCTTCTAACTGCTGTAGGTAAGCAAAGTCCAGCCCTACAAAGGGGGGGTGCAGCTGGAGTAGCAGTGGATCTGGGCTTTAGAGAAAGTCTCAGCCAAGCAGGAATTCTTTTGTAGACTCTCCAACTGAGCAGACTTTCCAGTTCCTTTAGAAGGACTGCCAGCTGGTTTCCCCAAAATGCAGGTATCCTAATGCTTGTTTGGGTGACTAACAATATGTAGCTTTAATTCTGGTAAATAATCACCAGTATAAAATTTGTCACTTTTAGTAGATAGGCTTTTAAAAGAAAGTGCCAGGATTTCTAGGACAATCTAGTTTAGATCAGAGCTTTAGAACTACATCAGGTTGATAGCTGTGACATAAAATTGATTCTAACCCACGGTTTCTATGGTACAAGCCATTGATGTTGTTTTGATGATAGAGGACAAGCTTTACAGATTACTGAACATGAGATTAACATGGCACTATCAAGAAAAGCATAAAAGATATTTTTTGACAAGGAATAAAAATGGTCGGAGATGGATAAAAATATACACTTCAGAATGGGGAAACTGAAGCAATGATCTGTATCTGAATTGCAGACAATTCTCCTTCTTGGTAGACACAACTTACTTAGAAGAATGTTCTGCTACCCAGATAGCCCTGTGCTTCATTATATCAAAACACAGCTAATGAGAAAATGTCTGTACAGGAAACAGCGATTGTGGCTCTAGTCCTGCACTTACAGGACACTCAGAACAGAGTCATTTCTGGGCCAGATGAAAAAATGTTCTCCACAGGCTTCAATTTAAGTCAAACAAAAAAGCAGTGGCTCTCTAAAGGTCAAAAGCATTTGAAAATTGTACTTTAATCCAGTACAGCATACAAAAGAGAGAAGGGAGTCGGTCAGTGGAGGGTCATTATTTTAAAAATATTACTTATTAGTTAGTCCTAACATGTGTATGAAACCCTACATAGGCTGCAGCCAAAACATGTTTTCTACACTGAACAGGTTTCAGAGTTGCACTTTTATCACAGAAACATCCATGCTAAATGAAAAGTACAGCTGCATTAGCAGGAAAAAGTTTATCTGTTAGGAAGTGTCGGCCTACATTTCACTGACTGCAAAATCACATGAAAAACTCCCCAAATGCTCATCTGCTCTACGAGGGATCTTACACTGAACTCTGCTAAAGAATCTAGGTGCCCTCCAAATGACTGGGTGTAATGATGAAGCCTGTAAAACTTTGTTTTACAGCAGAAGAAAACACAGATCCTGGAAGTGGCTGTTTGCAACAGGATTCGTCCTCTGAGATCTGTGAAGGAAAAGCGAGTTCTGCAACATGCTGGAGGGGTGGATGAAGACACCAGGGAACTGGGGTATGGCACCGAGGGACTATGTAGCAAGGGAAAACAAGCAAGAGACAAATTAAGGGAACTACATGAATGTTTCAGTAAGAAAAACAAGATGGAAATTAGGCACTGGCTCAACACGAATTGGGTACAGAATTGCTTTGGAAAGAGGAGGTATACAGCCAGGAGGAAAATACAGTTCCCCCAAAATGTTCTGTGTTTTCAAACTAAAGAAGAGGAACTTGGTCTTTTAGAAACAAATCAGATTTTACTTGCCAGCAGGTTGAGAGTAATAACTGTGAAGTTGTGCCTTTCTGCAGCTGGCACTGTTTGCTGATGCAATTTATAGAAGAGCTACAGAGCTGTGACTCAAACAGGCAAAAGAGGTTCCATAAAGACAATTGCTCTCCCTCTTATTTTTGGGCAAGCTTATGCATGTTAAAATAAGAATTTATAGCAGCAAGAAAACCGAAATTGTCAAAAAGCAAAAGGACTAAAACTTTAAGGAATATGAAGAAACAGGAAAAAGTGATTAAAACCAAGAAATACATCTGGCAAGCAAGAAGAACTAACAAAAGACAAAAAAACCTCAACAAAATAAAACAAAAAATCAGCAAAGAGAGAAGTACAGTAGGATTCTTCTACCTAAGAGTAAGCTAAGAGGTAATCTTGTGCTATTCTGCTTTCTACAAAACATATCTAACTTTGCAGGCTGGGAAGATCTAGACTGCAACCAATCAGATGATTTTAATATTTAGGCTAGTGATAGACAAATATAGAAAATGAAGCCAAAGTAGGACAGAAATCCCAGAAAAGATAAAATGAAATTCTGTAATGGGAGGAAAGAAACCAAGGGAACACTTGGGAGAGCAAGTGGAGCAATGCGGAAGACTTGTACAGCACAGAGAACAGACCAGGTTTGAATTCTCAGTGGACATGATTAACTCAATACAGTGCAAAGGTAGGGCAAAGGTGGAATTGCTTCAAAAAGAGAGCATACCCTGAAGTCAAATATTATACCAAGAAATTTCTGCTCATTAGAAAAAGGTATTTAGGTAAACGCACATGAAAAGGAAGCCAGTGTGATGGGAAGATAAAGATGTGGGGCCAGGGGGGGACCCCAAGGAAATCCCAGAGCTGCCTGTAACCATGGCAATGAAAAATGAAATAGATACAAGCAGAGTCAATTCTATGGAAGCACCACCTGGGGACTCTGTAGGAGTTCTGCTACCCCAGCCTGTGCCCTGTCCCTGCTGGTGCCTGGCTGTCCTAGTCCTAGTAAGGTGCTCCTTACCCTGACTCCCTCCTCCCTCCTCAGCTGGTGTCTTCCCACCCACTGAAACTGAGCTCCAAGGGCCACTGTTGCCAGAAACACAAAGACAGCCCTTAGGAAAAGCACAGTGAAGAGGAAGTGGGGCTGTTACGTTCCTTGTCCACGGCAACCCTGGTGAGAGACTGAGGGAAGCTCAGGGAAGAGGGTGAAGAGTTAGGAACTTGCAGCTTTCACCTTCAGATTGCCCAGCTTTTGGGGCACTCAAGGGGTTCTCCTTATGTGTTACAGGCTGAGTGGTGTTTTTATCACCAATCCCACTGTAAATTCAGCTCCTGGACTTTTCTGCTTCTTCTGTGATGGAGATGGTAGTTCTTGTGTCTCAGGGTTGGGTTAGGCTGTCTGCCTTCTCTATGGGGTGACTTGGGGCCAAATAAAAGTTTGGGAGACTTTCATTTGCAGTCTTCCAAATAAAAATTCTTTATTCCTTCCCAAAACAGAATTTTCAAGCATCTACTATGCATAATGCTGTGGACAACTCTGAATCCTCCTTCACTAAAATAACCTTTTAAAAGTATATTGTATACTTAGAGCTGGACTGTTTCACTGCCTTTTAAAAAGTTTGAGTTATTGCATTGCTTGACTTGCTACAACACTTTTTTCTTTGGTATCAATTATATTTTTCTTGGCTATTCAGGCTATACTGCTTTTCCCCACTTTAAGCCCAATCTGAAGTTCTCACCCCTTTTCTTTAAAGGTGGCATACAAGGAAATCCCTCTTTGACTTCATGAAGATTTCTGCTTGCTCAGTGTTGGGTTAGAAGTCAGAGGTTTATTTGTGCTGTCAGGAGCTCTGGTTGCCAAGCAGGATCCCGTGGTGTGTTAGATTCTGCAGCAGGAGCACAGAAAGAGAAAACCTTGCAACTACAGGCAGGAACTGAGTGACAACTGTATTTATGGACAAAGACTGAGTTTAAGATGCGTTTCCTTAGACTTTCAAGAAAGCAGATAAGCAAAAGGAGGGGAGGGGAGCTTCCGAGCAGCAGACCACAGTGAGAAACAGCACACAGTAACGCTGATCTTTTTCTAAAATCAGTATTTCCCATATTGTGGCAATATTTTCTAAGGCTGGAAGGAAGCATCCTTCTCAGACTCAATGAGACTCTTAAGACTAGTTCAGTCAGGCCTTTCCCTGCACTTCTGCACTACAGCTCCTCTGGCTTCAGGCTGCACCTGGGGAACAGGGCCAGGATGCAGGGGAACTGAGTGCTGCCTCTAAACAGCACACAGTTTAGGGGCTCCTGTCTGGGGCAGTGTGAGAGGGAACAGTGTTGCTCATGGGAGCCCAGTGTCCAAGCTCCTTGCTCTCCATCAGGAGGGCAGGTGTGTGGAGCCTTATGTGCCTACCTTCAGATACGTTTAAATGCACTTTCTAGGCTTTTGACCATTGTCTGGTTATGTGGGTATGGATTTATAGCGAGATGGATTAAAAGCAATTACATTAGCGAGCAGGAAGGAAGTAAAAAGCTAGTGAGAAGTGGGGCAGAGGAAAGAATGATCAATGATTTTACACTGGTATAGCATCTCCTATTTTCAATCGTCAAAAAAGTTAAGCATCTATGTGTGTAGGCTCCTTTTATAGCCAGTGCTGAAGGACAATATGGGATGCACATTCCTGCAGGACTGTAATTGTATAAGACAGGGAGGATGAATTGCCTTGCAGAGGTGCCAGATTCTTCCCACTGATGGCACACAGGGCACTTGTCCTGAATGGGGTTCAAGTTGAGGGTGGCAGATCCTACCCTAACACTTGTCCCAGAGCATGGGGTGGAAGGTTCTAGAACAGACATGTTTTGCCCCATTTATGGTCTTTTAGGCAGCATCTGTATATTTGTGAAAAGAATCAAGGTGTCACCAGAAATGTGGCAGAATTTAGTCAACTTCCTACTTAGCACTGAGCCTTGCAACTACCACACAGGTGACCAGGTCCAAATATTTATAATGAGCCCCATTTGTGTGACACAACTTGGGCTTGTAACTTTGTGGATATAGTCAGGTACTCCTGCAAGCCTTTCACCTACTCAGCTGCCCATTTGAGTCAGCTTGATATCTAAATGTTTTCCTAATTTATTTGAGAACAGATCACTAATGTATAACTACAAGTTGTGGTAAGACCTCTGTGGAAATGTAGCTGACAGCCACTGGTCAAGTACAGGATGAAACCTTACAAAATCTAAAGTCTCGGTCAACTACCAAAGTTCATAACAGAGGTTCACCTCTGAAAAATACAGTGGAAGGGCACAAAGGATGCAACTGAAGTATGCATTGTGCACTGGTACAATGTTACATGAAGGAATTCTGCTTTTAGGCAGAATGGGCGTAGAAAAATGGCTTGTAGCAAACACAGACCAGAAGGTGGCATTAGACACATGAAGTTTTTGATATTCAAAGCTGCACTCACCCTACATGCAGCTGCTCTCCTGAATACCTAAGAACACCTTTGTCTTTATTTTTTCAACCCTTTATTGTTACAATAATCCAAAATGTTCTGTGTTACCCTCCGAGAATGAGTGGAGATTCTACATATTATCACAAAATAAGGCAGCCCACAAATTCTGCAGTAATTGTATTAATTCTACGTGCAAACCACTGTTAGGCACATATCAAGACTGTTATTATTTAGGGATTCTCTCTCTTGTTAACAAAGGAGTTCTTCTAGGTAATTTCTTTCCTCTTCATTAAATAGCATCAGTCCCCAGCCACCTGCCCCATAAGCTTCTGGATGAGATGCTGGATGAAGGCAATACCTCACTGCGCCATCATTGCTTCTACATTACTCCCCCTTCCACCCTGAAATCCAAAAAGTATCCCCTTCATGGAAATGCAGACAAATTGTATTACCGAGCTGGCTCAAGAACTTTATTCCTAGCAAGATTAATTTGTAATTGCTTTAAGCCTAATTAAAATTAAGATCATATTAAAGGTTCACTACCACACTTGATCATTGCAAAGGAGATTATAAATTGAAAGAGTGTTGGGGACCAGGGACAATGCAGTGCTGAATGGATGTGGCATTTTTATCAAAGGTAAAAATTTGTTCTTTGTGCTTTAAATTATTGAATGATGCAACCTTACAAAGTGCTGAATGCAAAACTAATCATCTGCTTTAGGAGTATGAGCTAATGTAGTGCAAAACAATGGAGGTTGATCACAGATTCCTCATTTGCATCTGTACCAATTGCAGAGCATATACCTCCCAGCTGATAGGATTCATCCTCTTGTTGGAAACTACTACCCTGCTTCAGCTTGCCATCTCACCAGTTTACAGGAGCACTCCTCACTCTGCCTCCTCAAAATTAACTGGATTAGCAAAAATCCATTCTTTAAATTGTTGAAGGCAGCTGGGTTTGCCAGCTCATGACAGGAGAACACTCACACAAGTTGTTGAGCTGGTAGGTCAGAAGAAGTGACAATGTCTGGTAGGGGAATGGTCAGAGGGCTCTGGAAGCAGCAGCTCCACCCTGTGAAGCGGTCGGAGCAACAGACTTTGCAAAATTCCTTTGGAAAGGCCTGACAGCTTGAGATGTGCAGCAGTGCGTTACAAGGACACACATGGCTGAACAAATGAAAAAGGGTAATTCAGACTTTAAATACAGACCATGTTGATTAAATAAAGAAGGACACTACTTACGGCAGGAGACTAGGAATTAGGAGTCCTGAGCCCTACTCTCACACTGCTGCTGACTGCCTGTGTGACTGTGAACCAGGCACTTATAACTGAACTTTCTCAGTAAAACAGATTAATAACATCCTCACATCCCTGTAAAGCACCATGAAACCTCTGGTTGCTGTGTGCTCTAAATGCAAACATCATTGAAGTATTTATTAAAGGAACATGTGAAGGCTATTCACCACCAAAGTATGAGCTCCTTTGCTGGCTCTACATACTCATTAATCAAATACATTTTATGCAAAATACTGGTGTCAGAGTTCAAGAAAGTTCTAAAGCAGACAGATTGGAGGTGGTTGCAAGAACTGTGATGGAATTAGGCAGATGACTGAACTATGTCTCCAAATGTTTGCAGTTTTTGTACAAAAAAGTCTAGTAAAACAACTGTCAGCAAAGAAAATTCCTGTGCTGAGAGAAATGTGTCAAGTCTGAGTACAGAATAAAGGAAGAGAGAATTCCACATTCAATTTGATAAGATTTTCTAGCCCTTAATTAGCCAGTTAAATGCCTTACTGGAATATAAAGGAACATAAAGCTTGTATGTAAATGATACCTGTCCTGGACTGAGTGTAACAACATGGGCTGTTGAGTTCCTAAACTTGGGAAAGCGTTTCAGATCAGGGTTGGCAACATTGACTTTGCTGAATATGCTGGATTCCTCATAAGGGATCCTGGTAGGATAAAGGAAGCTGGTGTCACCAGGTGGGAAGAGGTGCCATCTCTTCCTGAAAATAGAGAGAAGATAAAAATGTATTCAGTGCATGTCACTTACAGCAAAGAACTAAAGGTAGTAGCAAGGTTTTCAATAAAACATAAATCTGCCTTCGCTGTGTGAATCTCCTACGCAGTGAGAACACAGGCAGTGCTTACAGGCTGTCTCCTGAAAGTGTTTTTAAAATATACCACTTTTTAATTTTTTAACTGAAAAGATTTACAGTTTCTCACCAATTATTTCTAAAAGGCAGATAAAATTTAAAAAAAAGCTCTCCCATCTGGTTTCTCCTTCCTCCCTTTTACATGCAGCACTTACAGATGCTCAGAGAATTAAAAATTGCTCTGTAAACTAGAAGAAATAGTTTTGTTAGAGACAATGTATTTTTGTTCAGTGAATGAATGGCTTTCAAAATCCATGTTTGCTTTGAAAGAAGGATATTGTGTGTTTAGGATGGCAACAGTAAAAAGGTATGGACGTGATTTTCTGTTTCCTATTATCACCTGGAGTACTTATAAGGCTGTTAGTCACAAACCCTTCATTCTCAGTAAAAACCACCTTAATGTTCCCATGCCAAGGATGGCATAAATAAAACCCAGACACACCCATAGACATAAGTGTCCTGAAACATCTGTATTTTTTGTGTTGTTAGTACCACATGACGAAAATGTGGCTTGTGTGGGCCACTGGGTTTAGGAACTTACCGGTGTGACTAAATTCCCAGAAGGAGCACAATAGGGTTGTTCTGTTCCTTGTCTGGGGGCGCTCATGTGCCAGGTTCCTCTCTATGTGCCCAAAGCACATGAATGTACCACAGTGCAGAGCCAAACAGAGCTGAGGCATAGACCTTGTCCTCAGGGGTTAATGTCTCTATTTCACTGACACAGACCAGATCAAAGAGGAAAAAAAAGAATATGCCAGAACTGGTGGTGCCAGTTTTATGGGTACTATAAATGAAATATCTTAGTGGGTACATATGTTATTTAGAAATAGAAGTTTTATAGGGCAGTACTTTAGGTGATACTACAAACCGGAAGGATTACACAAAGAGAGAATTTATTACATTTAAGAGGTGCCAGACCAACATGACCCATACACTAAGCAATGGAAACATAAAGGTGGCACTTTACAGCCCAGCTGGACAACTTGTGCAGCTCTCATCTTTGTTTTGGACTCTAGTAAGAGCTTGTCTTTTTGTTTCTTTCCTTGGTATTCACTTCTTGCTTTTTGTCTACTGCTTCTGGTTGTCAGTTCTAAGTCACGGATCTGAAAATAGGAGAAAAGCAACCAAATGGCACAAAACCAGAAGAGACAGGAACAGCAGAGATAGGAATAGCAGGATAGCCAAACTGGAGAGACCAGCACAGATGGAAGTGCCATGGGCTGCTGACATTTCTTGGTAATTACCAAAACTACTGCTGGGTAGAAGCACAAAAACAGTTCTTCTGAAACTCAAGCCTTATTGCAACTTTATTTTGCCCTCCAAGCTAAATCCTCTGAAGGGGCAGAGAATGACTAGGTTAAGAGGCTCAGGGTTAATCCTGCAGGCTCATGACAAAGCAATATCATGAAGCAAAAAATTAAGAAGCCCGAGGGAGGCAAGGAGGAAATTCAAGATAGCAACAAAGGGCTAAGGAGTCTTCCCTGGCTTTCCTGCAAAGGCAAATCTATTTAAGTTTAGCATAAGCTTATATTCTTTTACAAAGCTGGTCTTGTTTGCTGGTCTCAAAAGGGAATCTTTCTGCTCTGAAGAAGAGCACACGATTCACAAGCTTGTGGAAGTTTGCAATCTATTTAAAGGCTTTGCTCTTGAAGAGGAAAACAACTTTGTCTTTTCAGGCCGTGCAAAGGCTTTAGACTTCTTTCCCTGAGAGGAACAAGGAATTTTTCTACTAGAGGGGGAGGAAGTGTCTTGGGAAGGCAGACAAAACTTCTACGTGATTCTGGGATGCTGGCTGGAGTTCAATACCTGAAGGTAGAGATCAAAGCGTCTTGGCAGGTATCACGTCTGCTAGATTGCTGTACTTATTTAGTACACCCAGTATTTAGGTGGATCCTTAGAAGATATTTAGGCATTTAAATCTCATGGTTTTCAATGAGACTTCTGGCTCCTGAATACACTTAAGTGTCTGGACTTCAATGCACAGTGCCTACTCATGTGTCTGAAGTGTACAGGACTGGCTGCAGCGCTGTGCAAGGCTGAGGGAGGCTTCTGGAATGTCTCTGCTGCACATCCATCCAAGGATCTCAGGACTGTTTAAAAATGTGAATGAAAACCCAACTGGGAGCTAAACAGCTAAACCTTTCTTAGAGAAATGATGAGGACTAATTAATTTCCCTGAGACCTTACAGCCATTCACCCTGTGGCACTGCCCAGCTAGAAGCCAGCACACCTGAATTCCAATCCTGCACCTTAATCACACCACCGCCATGATTTTACTGTTCTATAAAATGTCAAAATAATTAATCTCATTGAAATCCTACTAGCAATTTACTTCTTCCACTTCATAATATCAAACCTAAAAAATGTGTGCAACGGTTTTGTTACCCTAGCACTACGCTAGCAATAATAGATAACAAAAAACCCCTGAGGCCAATATGCAAGGAAAAGAATAATAAAAAAAAAAGAACAGGAAAAAAAAGACAGCATGCAAACAGGCAGAAAGATACAGCAACAAAGTCACATGTTCCCACATGAGTTTGGAGCCTCAAATGTCCCTTTCAACTTTGCTCACAGCTGGCTGCTTCCATCCTGATGTTCCCCTTTTAAATTAATTCTAGCAGGCTATTAGAGGCTCTTGCACAGAGAATACTGTAAAAGTCTAAAGGTCTTTATTTCTACTTTGTTTTGGGGCTTTTTATTTTTACCTCTTTGTCTCCTAATTCCAAATTTCTGAATTCATAACTACTAGGAATAAAATGTTTATTATTGAACCACATAACACAGATCAGAAAATAAAATTGTGTTAGCTCCATGACCCAGCCAAGCTCCAGCCCCCTGAAGTTCTGCCATTTCCTGTAGAACAGTTATGATGCTCTTCAATCATTGAGAGCTCAGAAAACTAAAATAATCAGGACCTTGAATTAATATTCAAAGAGTCCAAAACTAGCTTTAAGTACAGTATAATTCTCCCCTATATGCACTTGTTACCTTCCTTCTACTTGCAACACTAAGTTGCAGCCATAGGAGTCCAAATGGCAGGGTGTGTTTGCTCCTTCAGAACCAATCCAAAGTGTGCTCTCTTTTCCACTTCTTCCAGGAAAACCAAAGTCAGACCACCTTATATCCTAGAGCAACAAAAAGGTTACATATGTAAGCTGTTGAACTGATTCATGTCCTACCCTCAGTCTCCCAACTTCTCCTTCCACTGCTCAGTCACTCTTTATCCACTGCAGCTGCTGATCCTTGGTGGTGTTCTGGAGCATGCATGGCCTGTGCCCCTTTCTCCAGAATTATCCTCTCTAGCAGCATTTCTTCTGCTGATTTTCTTCTGCTGACTATACAACCTCCCAGATCTCTGTTTCCAGTTCTTGTCCCTCCCTTTCACATCACTCAAGTTACCCCTTTGCTCTACAGAAGGACTGCCCTAATCTCACGACCACATGGGGTTTCTTGCTCTTTTCAAACACTCCTTTTTAACTTTCTCCACTCTTAACCATCCACTCAAGCTCAGGATTCCCCTTAGAAAAATTCTGATATATGGCATTGAAAAAAAGAATGAAAGGAAGAAAGTAAAGAAAAATCCCTATTCCCTTTTCAAACCAATTTGATAATGCATGTGGCACCTTTGCTCTCTCTCTGCTCCTATCTCAGCTTTCTCCACGTAGCCTGGAAACACAGACTTTACCACATCTCTGACCCTGTGTTACGCTGCTTTTTTAAAGTTTTCTTATTATTTAGTGGACACATTTGGAACTGCAGAGACAGTGAACTTGAAACAACTTAATTACATGGTGAGAAAGGGCAGAACAGGTGTGCATGTGTTACAAACATAGTCCTGGAGCCTCCCCATCTGCTGATCTTCCCATAACCGACCCCTTTGGGACAACGAGGCACAGCAAGGTATTTTTCAGACAGTCTAGAAGTTTTGCAGAATGGTTCTGGACAGCTTGGATAAAGCTTTCCCATGCTTCTACAGCTCACCCTGCCACCTGCAGGGCCTGATCATTTGTTTATTGGAAAGCACTTGAAGTATACTGGCCAGAGATACTGGTGCCTTTTGGCTGGAGCCCCAGACTGAGCCATAGGAAACAGAAATTAAACTCCTGGCTTCGTGATGGTCTTGGGCAAATCGCTTCATCTCTGAGCTTTATTTTTCCCATCTTGATAAGGAAGATAATGGTATTTGTTCCGTTTCAGTAGAGCACTTTGGGGTCATTCACATCACCTAACTTTAGTAACCTAATTTAAGCTTGGCTCCTGCTCTAGTCAAAGCACTCTCAATCACACCTTAGAAAAGCCTCTCCCTTTTTGCTGTCTATAAAGAGAAAATAGGAGTCTGGCCTCCTAATTTAAGTATGTAAGCTAGCTGCTTGCAGACAAGTGGATGACTGTCCTTTTTCAAGATCTATGGATGGGGTAAACTAAAGCTAGACATTATAAGGATGACTTCACCAGGACTCTGTATCAGGAAACCCTCAAAATGAGCAACAGCCTTCCCAAAAATTAGGTGTTGCTAAAGATTTTGAATTTCAGAGTTATTGATTTTAAAGATATCATTTGAAAAAAATGCAGAAGTGTAATATAAACATTTGTCAAAGACAGCAAAAGATCAAAAAGAAAAAGTTCATCCTATAGATTTCAGCAGCCATAAAATAAAATCCAATACAACTATTTCAGTGAAAAAGTTAAGCGTTACACCATCTCTACACTTTAATCTCACACCTAAATAGTTTTTGTATTTTGTTACAATTTAAGTGGGAAGAAAGCACACATAATCAATATTAGATTTAAAAGAACTTTTTGAAAATGTTGCTGCTGTAGTAAATAGTTGAAATGATTATGGGTAAAATACTTTTTAACCAATGAACTGAAAAGGAACTGGTAGTATTACTGAAATCTTGTCACAGTAGGTTCCTTTTCTACAATAAAAAACCACAGTAAGAAGAAATGTACTAAAAGGTGTTCCAACCATAACAGATGGCACATTACTTGTGAATTATATTTATTTCATTTGCTGCTTATAATGAAGTTAATCTGTACCCGTATGTCACTTTAAAAGGTCTCATTTCTATTTAAACTTCATGCATGTATCTTACTTCTGATTTATATCTCAAATTCGGTAATGAAATATCAACTGAACAAAAAATGTAAGATGCTAGATATTGCTCATAGATTAGAATAATGGAATCATTACCTTAGCCCACACAACTGTAAATGATAAACAGTGCAATCTAAATTTCAAATAACTTCTAAATGGCCCTATTAATCACTATAAATAACAGTGCAGTTGGCCCTCTTTTCCCCTTCAAATCACCTTACGTAAATCTAAATAAAATCTAGAAAGAAAAAAAGCAGTTATCATCAAATTCACACAAGAATGGAAGAGAATTTCTACAAAGAACTCTTTTGGCTGGTATAAATTGTGTAGCAGTGTTTCAAAAGCCATATGAGTCTGGAACTGATGGATGCATTTCACTCCCATGCCTGTGAAAATGGCAGATGACACACACCATATTTGCTTGCATAACACCGTTGATTTTTTCCTTCCCTGATCCTGCTTTTAAAAAAATCCATGGCATAACCATTATGTGTGTCTATTCTAAAACTGCAGTACAATCTGTTGCTTGTTATAGGTCAGGGGATCAGGTTGTGGTATGACACCTGCACAGAAATGCAATTCCTGGAGCCTTAACTTTGTTCTTGAATGGGGGCAAGGGGAATAAGGATTGTTTTCTTCAAGTGTGTTTTTAATGACCTAATGAAGCAGGAGGCTACTGAGGCCTTCTGAATTGCTATTATCTTGTGCCCTAAAACACTGGAAAACGCTCTGTTGAACCAGTAAAAGAGAAGACCAAGAGAGGACCACAGAAAGAGGAAGTCATGTGAAGATCTGGGGAAGCCTGAAACACCCCTGGAGCTCTCAACTCAGTTCAAGCAATGTGAGCCAGTATCAGAGTCATGCAGCCCAAGGTTATGTGATCCTGATTGTGTTTCAGTGTGCTTAGGGAGGGCAGGAAGAAAGAAGGGTAAGATGATCTCTGTGTTCAACCCACAGAACAATGGGAGACAGTCTGAAAAAAGGCTGATCACTGATAAGTACCAATTTTACTGGTATAAAAGAATAAAATACATATAAGGAGTATGGGAAACGCTCTCTGAGAAAGTAATTAATATGAGGGGGCTTATCAGTTTGTACTCTCTGACATCCCAATGATAGAGTTTTTGCAGGGAATTATGATTCCATTTTCACCTTTCAAAATATAGAAATGAATAAGGCTTCATTTACTACTCTTTCTTTATATCTTTTGAAAAGGTGCACCTTTTGTATAGCTATCCTTAATTTTGACCACTTACAATTTGTAAGGAGAGATAGCAGGAATGTAGATGAATCAATACATTGAAATAGCAGATAGACACAGAGAAAACAAAATACCCCAGGTAGGTGTCCTAACATCAGCATTTGGTAATTACCATAGATTATGTACTTCCATGGATATGTCAGTTCATGTATTTTACTGCCTCCACGGAAAATTAAGGTACAATAATGCCGCAGACTCAGACTCCTCCTCACAAACAGTTACTCTAAATACATTAAGAAAAGGAACTGTGCTACTTGAGAAAATGAGCCACAAGCCAAAACATGGAGCAAACCCACGTTACCATGTAGCCTTGTTGCTACAAGCAAACACATGCCATCAAATCCTCTCTCCCCAGTGAAGCTGTTAATTCGGGCACCATTCAGGTACCAGGTGGATGTGGGGTGGCAGCAGGATCTCAAGTTTGCAATATGCCAGGCCTGTCAGCTGCCTTTTCTCTCTACTCCCTATTCCTATCTCATGTTCATACCTTCAGCAGAGGTGCAGAGGTGGTGTTCATTTGCAGAGATCACACACATGACTGGGTGCTCCCCCGGCCTCCTCAGTCACAAAATGATGCTGGGTTAAATGGGAAGCAGAGTACTACCAACCTGGTAGCTTTTGTCACTTGGGGTGTTGTTTTTAAATTTATAAGAAGACCCAGAATTATAGATGGCTGCCACTTGGTACTAGTTCTCCATTAGCCTGACAGCCAAAAGCTTTTATTTCAAAATTTTAAAATAAATGGCCAAAGGAGCAGAGAGGGGATAGCAGTAGAGGTATGAGAAACTACACTAGATCATTTGCAATGGTTAAACTAGGAAGAGATAATATTAATGGTTTACCTGGAAAATTTCTGGCTTGTCTTCAAATATCCTGGCGATGTATTTGTAGTCAGCATAAGCCCAGTATTTGGAGGAATCGTAACAACTGAATGGTCCAGAGAGGCAAGAAGGCTGCCCACAACTCCAAGCCAGAAACTCTTCAAGTGTAGCCTCCACGTAGCTACACCTGGTTTCAAACTGGGGAACTAGAGCAACAAAAGGAAAGCCCAATATTTCATGAGCATTGAGCACAGAACCAGTAAAAATAATAGTTTGTCTCTCAGCTCTGGTTAAATGTAACATGAGAGATGAAGAAGGACTGGGTGGCTTGACTCTGGTCAATAAAGTGGTTCTCATCACCTAACTCATAATTAAAGTCTGAGACTTATTTTTCATTAAGGCTTAAGTGAATGACTGTTACCTTGAACTTGCTGTGAGACAAAAGCACACCAATAGTTACTGTTGTTCTTCAGCACAGTAACTCAATAATCCGCCCAAGTTCCCTAAACAACTTTGCTTCATCTCCCTTCCTAAGTGTAAACTGCAAATGTACATGCAACTATTTGTGTACTCTTTGTCTCCATGGATTTATGCAGATGGACATGTTCATCTTACCCTTTCCCTAAAGCAATAACCGAACCAGCATGGTAATGCATAGAAAGTAAATTATGGAACCACACACGTGCTGCCAGTGATCCATCTAAAATGCTAGGTGCCCTTATTTTTCATTTGGGACTGACAAAAGCACATTGCAGTGTTCTTGGCAGACACAAGAAGTATTTACCAGCAGTGTTTTGCTCCCATCATGCTTTAGTCAGGCTGACTGATACAGCCTTTCAGCTCAAGGTCAGGTCACTTGGAAGTTCTACAAGATAACCCACATCACAGTATACTTTAATTGCACTTAATCAGAGATCCTCATTTCCCACAGCCACTAATCGTGCCAGCTTCAAAGAGACATCCAATGTTAAAAAAAATACTACTTTACTACCATTACTACTGGGGAAATATTACTCCAGCCTGCATGAATGACAATGACAGAGCTGCAATTTAACCTTGAGTAACTTGCACAGAGCTGCACAGAAATGGGATCCTTTCACTATTGTGCAGCACCAGCTCTTTGTTCTTTACCAGTTTCATTTTGTTACCACAGCAATTCCCATAGAGTATCATACATTTGTTCTTATTCCTTTTGGGCAGGAAAAGAGCTTTTATAACCCTTTATCACTATTATTTTGCTATTTTCCATTGCAGTAGCCTAGGTAGTGGTTTCCTTCCCCACACTATCAAATCATTAACTAAAAGTGTCACATAAGCCTCGCTATTCAGCAACCCATAACCTGGGTCTGTGCAGTAGAAGGGCTCCCTACCCAAGGGCTGCATACAAGTCATATAAATTAACCTGCAATAACTAAAAACCTCTATAGCTCATCCCATGGCTGCGCTGCAGTCCCTCTCTCCTGATACTCAGTTATTAATGCAATGCACATCATTTTACTAAGAGATGGTATGATGGAAAAATTAGATAAAAGACACAAGCACTCCTTGAAGGTGGCTCTATAGGTGTATTACTTTCAGGAGAACAAACAGTGCTTTGGACACTGCCTATTTTCCAAGATAACTCAGGAGCAAATGTTTTAAAGGCAAGAAATATGCTCTTTCTCCCTCACAGTCTATTTCGCTCACTAAAAAAAAATCCCACTATGAAATGCAAAACTGTCTTGTAGGATACAATCTCCTTGGGACAGAGTTCTTGCTTTGATTTATAACTTGTTCAGTATCGAGGTGTGTGTGCTTATGGAAAAAAAAATAGTAATAAAAAACATATTTGGGCAATTTAAACAGATTGCTTAGATGAGCTTGTAAGCTGCAACGAGGGTGAAAATGTTAGCAATGAGCAACTAAAAGCAAGAACATTATTAACCAGTTTTCTAATACTTAATGACTAAAAGCTGAGGGTGTTTTGTAATTGATAAATTGTAGATTTAGCCATGCAAGTCTAAAGTAGGCTGCCAGATCTGTCTGATGTTATGGTATCTCAAGGCATAACAGTCCTGTCTCCCACCTAATGACACAGATTGAAATAGAGGGAGAAAGAGAGGGAAAAAGTGGTTTCTCGAGAAGCAGTTCCCCTCCTTAGTTAAGGTCTGGACCTGACAGACACCAACTTCTTCTCAAAAAGAGTGTTTGCAATGTATACTAAGGGAAATGCAGGGGGAAAAAGCATAATAGCCTTAGAAAATACCTAAAACTCCAGTAAGAATGCAAGTGAAATATCTCCTCCATTTCTTTAAAGAAAACCAAACATCTATTCACAGCTGCTGGGTGAATTAAAATTATTTAAACAAATAATCCAAGCAAGAAATAGCCATTTCATACTATAACAAAGCACAGGCATGCTCACAAACAAAAAACCTGGCCATCCACATCCAACTCCACTAACCACCTCAAATCTCAGCTTTATGCAATATTTAATCAGTGTACAGCATTTGCACTGTATTTTCAGCCTCCTATTCAGCTACTGAATCTATAGCCACCTTTGCAGACCCCCTATATCAAATCTCAGGGGCCTGAATTCTTTTGCCATCCTTAGTGGTAATACCTCTTGGGCAGATCATCAAGTTGCAGCCCTTTTATAGCAGCTGCCTGTCTGAGAGCATCAGCTCTATCCAGCATCAATAAGAGAAATTTCCTCCAGAGATCTTGTGACTCATAAACTGATCAGCATGACAACTTCTTGTTCTCTCCAGCTTCTTCACAGTAAACTCATTGTTTATTCATTTTACTCTACAACCACAGAAAATGATCAAAATAAGAAATGGCTGCATACAGAAATCAGTTCAGTGTAAGGTTTTTTCTTACTTTGTACTTGCTGGTGTGCTCCAGGTAGCCATCAGATAGATGGGCTATAATGCTGCATTTCCTCTGCCAGAAACTAGACTTCTGCAGCTTTTGCCCACCCTTTATCCCACAGGAGAAAAATAAATCTTTTAGCGTGGCTGGAACTAGATGCGTAGGGATTTCCTGATTAATAGTGCCTTCATTGTTATTGTAATGAATGCTGGTACTCTCTCTGGAGGTATCTTATCTCTGTCAATGCTTAATGCTCTGATTGTATTTTTTTCCCTGCTCTTATAGACACATACTGTTTAACCTGTGCAATCAGACAGAATACTATCAAACACACAAACTTAGGTAGGTACAAATAATTCACAAAAATAATACTGCTAGCTCCCATACTTTCCATGTTTCAAATGTGCCTTCCACATCCACATGCCTTAAGAAATTAAAAACTTGCAAAAAAGGCAAACACAAAATCCACACAAATCCCACCCAGTTGCTCCATTTGCAATTCTCACTTTTTTATATTAAGGAATCTTCCGTTTTGGAGTCCCATCCAGGCTGCAGATATGGAACTAAAGAAAGATGAGAAGCTGCTATAGTAAGTGGTCTCAAGTCATTCTGCATCTTTCAGATGAACCTCATGGCTTAAATAAACTCAGAAACCCTGAAGGAGCCATTACAAAGTGACACCAAAAATGTACCTACATGTAGGGGAAAAGCTTTTTTTTTCTTTTTTTTTTTTTTTTACATGTTTGCAACACAGTGGCAGGAGTGGTCCTATCTAGTCTTAAGGCAATAAATCTATTGTAAACATGGAAGGAATATTCAGAAAGAGATCAATACAATTTTATTTGTATTTTTCTGTTGCTCTCCCTAACCACATGACTGCTACTGTTTCACCTAGGAAAGTTAGCAGGAAGAATCATAGGAAAGAGAGGCTCTCATTAAAAAATAGTGTTAAGCATTCAAGAGTGAGATCAACCACCTTCCAAATGACAGTGGCACATGAAATGTATTACATTATTTCAGACTTTGAGATGGCTTGGATAATGGCTTCACTAATATATCCTTACAATGCAAATTTTTTATAGCATCACAGGTCTCATTCAGTTACAATATAACCCTGAAGGCTGTACCCATCTTCTTGAAGACAATTCTAGCTCATATTACCATATAATGGAGGTTCCTGGAGACAAATTCATTGCTGCATAGGGATTGATGCCTTTAGGAAAAAGAAAAATGCAGATAGATGCTTCAAGATATAAATACCAATTTCAATCCCTAGTGACTAAAAGTTATTGTTAAGTGATGACTCTTATCTACTTAGCATCAGTTCGTGACTCAGTCACATAATACTCCATCAATCCCATCAGAAACTTTCACAGTTGGCATACCCATTTGGCTCTCAGAAAGTGCCTACTAATTAATGGAGAGCAGGACCAAAATTATTCTTTTACCTGGTAGGCCTTGTGTGTTACAACTGAGATATTAGCAAGATATCAAAGAAAATGTCATAGATGTATATATGTGACACCTTCCCTATCAGCAATGGGATGCCCTTCACACACAGTGCAAGAACTGGCTGGTACCTTACTGAACCATAGAGATATTGCTGTGAAGATGTGCACCAACGTATTAATTCTACACCTCAATTATCTCAACTGTAGAAAGTGAATAAATAACATCTGTTTTGCCAGGAATGGCACAGGAATCATCAATCCATGCCCGTAAAATGATTTGAAATCCTAACATGCCAGGCATTTTTCCTCTAATACTTCTGTTTCATCACCCACTCCTCTTGTAAAAATTGAACATGCAGTAACATGGTCATGATGCTGTGAAGAAAGCAAATTTCACACAGTGTTGTTATGCAAGATAATGTGATGTAATCCGATCACTTTCACTGGAACTGCCAGACCCTCATCTGGAGTCTTTATGCAGACTCTACATTCCCAGAAAGAGGTAGTCCAACTGAAGAACGTTAGAAGACCACAGAAAGAATAGCTAGGTGGGGTCTAAAACACCATGACTTATATAGAACATTTTTTAAGAAATGGATTTTTCTGGCTTAAGGAGAAAAAAATTAGTAAAGGGAGCCTGTAGGCTTTACAAGCCAAAGGGAGAAAGTGCATGGCAGAATGTATTTTGGCATGCAGCTGGGAGGGCAAAGAATGTACAGGACACAAATAACGCAATGCAAAACTTTTCAAGTGGCTAGCAGATTGTTATCTTGGAGCACATTCCTAGTATCTTCCCTCCCTGGTATGAAACTCTGTCTGTCCATGGACACATTATGATACACTATCGTGTGGCTACAGACAGAAGAAGTTGTAGTATTTAAAATCAAGTGCAAAAATTTTCTTTCTCCCATGGCATGTTCCTAGGTGTCTGAGTGAATCTTGAGAGTTAGTGGTGAAAGTACTGTAATGGTGTCAAATGATTTTCTTAACACCTTACACTTCTACAGCATCTTTCATCACAGGACACTAAAGTACTGAAAATCAACATAGTCTTACAAAGCCTCTGGAAGAAGGTGCAAATTATCATAATTTTACAGATAAAAATCCCAAGGTAGACCAGTTATTTGGCTAATTCTTTAACACAGTCATGTTTGTGGATATGAAAACTCAGCTCATGTGAACAATCTAATCATGTGTAAGATTGGACCAAAAATATCACATTAAAAAGCAAGGAAGGAAAAACAAGACACTTGATTCTTCTGTGTTAGTGTTACCCACCAGACTTCCTACTAAGAATAAACACGTGAGAAAGGAGAGTTCCACTGCTGGCCAAATCCCGTGTCCTAAAAACAGCCTGCAGTGAAAAGCAACATACTAAGAGAGTGAACAGTGGTAATGGAAAGGCAAACAATTGCAGAACCTAAAAAAAAGACAGCTGTGACTTTAACACCCATCCACCTCATTCTCACCTAAATCCACCGTATTCAGTCCTACCCTAAACTGGATTGTCTTTCCATCCAACACTGCAGAAAGGTATTTCACATTCCAGTGCAGGGCTGGCCAGTCACCAACCATGTTACAGAAGACTGCAGGTTGCTGTAGAGACATCACAATTTCCTTGGCTTTCTCAGGGGTAAATGGTTTGACACATTCACCTATGGAAAGAAAAAGAAACCAGCTGTAGAGAGATATGATTTATGATACATGAATTGTTACCTACTGTCTCCCACAGCGCAGGAAACATTAAGAACTAACACCTCCTTTGTTTACGATTGATTTATTACATTTGTAAATTTTTTTGAAGTCAACTTGGTACTGCAAACACTGAAAGAACATTCTTACACTAAAGCTTAAAGCAGTGTATTAGCACACAAAATGTGAAGGAAAAAATAAAAATAGGCACGTGCTTAAAATTTTCACTTGTACCTTAGGCAATAAAGCACTGTAGCCAAACTGTTTAGAATTAGGCTATAAATAAATAAAATAAATAATAAAATAAACTTGCAAATAACATCCAGAGTTTAGAGAACATAAATTTTATGAGTTTTTCTTTCTGCACGGGATTCTTTCCAAAACGTAGTGCATTTTCAGAGATAGCAAACCACCTTCCTGTGCACTTGATTTAAACTGAGGAAGAGTAGCATAACCCAACCAGGAGGTATTTTTAAAGTGTTTTAAAATTTCATTGACAGAAAACTTAAAAAAAGGAAATTGTGCCAATCCAAGAACTAAACTAACACAAGATTTTCCATTTACTCCTTTGCTGTTTAGAGATTTATATGCCCCACTGAAACTGTCAAGCAGAAATGCTGGCAATCTTGAATAAACTCAGCACTTTCAGAACAACTTTTCTTTAGGGACATATTAAGAAGGAAAATCTGTTTATTTTAACTGGAACAATATAACAGTTCCATAGAGATGAAGACATGGACTACAGCTTCAGATCATAAAAAAATCCATTCATTATTTTAACCTCTACTGAAGTTAACTCATCCAGAATCTGTATCTGTAAAATGCCTAAGACTTAACACACCAAGAGCATACATATGGCTCCCCATGACTTCTAGTGGCTTACTTAAAACAAACAATTCAACCCAAGCACTCCATTTAGGGGTCAAATTACGGTCTGGCATGCACAATTAGCTAAATAAATACAGAACAAGAAAATTCCCTTTACTGCTGGGTGCTAATTTTGCCTGTCGCTCCTCCCTATGTGTGGGACAGGTAGTGGAGAACCAGCCAGCCCCGTGGTGCCAGCTGGGGGAAACACAAAAGAAAACCCACCGAGAATCAGATCACTGAGGATGGTTCTTCAGGATTAATTCAAATATAAGGTTAAAATAAATCTATGAATGCTGAAGTGTGAATTGCAGGAATAAGAGGAGCCCTGTGCATGCTGTGTGCTGTATCACTTTGCTAACTTTTGCAAGTCCCACTTCTTTTGACAGGGTTTATACTCTTGCATAGCTGTGCATTTTAGTTTTCTAAATTAAGCTGCTATCTTCACACAAATTCAGTGGGAAATATCAGGGCTGGGGTTTCCTACAGGCAAGGGGTCTCTTCTCCCACAGACTTCCAGGGAGACTGAATCCCTCTCTTTTCACTCATGAAAGCTCCATCGTGAAGCTTTAAAACTGAAGACCTCTGACATTTTATCTTCATGGAACATGAAGTTTTTTAATGGTTTCTCTTTCTTAAGGGTGATGACAGGAGGGAGTTTGGATTTTGGTTTGTTTTCCACAGTTCCTCTCGTACGCAGAGCAACACTTGACAGGATGGTGTTGCTGTGACACAGAGATGTCTCTGACACTTGGCCTTCAGTCTCGCACTCCAGCAACTTGCACAACCAGGACATAAGGAGGCCTCACGGGGACCGTATGTCTCACCATATGGTCTTCCCTGCCCCCAGAAGGGGGCTCTGGGGCTTTCCAAGCAATAGGTTAGTATACCTGAGGGAGCAAGTCCACAGAAGTCAGAGAGACCATCTGCAAACACAAGGGCACGTGCTGGTGCAGCTACCAGGAGCTGGCAGGAGGTATGACAGGAGGTTAAAGCTCAGCATGTTTCTCTACAGTGATTCTGCTCAAGACCTAAGGTAAGACTGAGTCCAGATCTGAACACTCCCAGAGGATTTACAGAACTTCTGTCTTTCACCAGTGCAATTATAATATCATACAGAGGTGGCTTTCACCATGTGGGAGTGGCTGGCCTTACCTACCTTTCAGATTTTCCAACTCATAAAAATGAAATTATTCCTGCTATCACTGCACAGCTGTCTTTTTGATGGCTCAATTTTTTTTTGCTTTAAGGGCAGTACATTTAATTATTTTAGAGAATGTAAGTCCAAATAAATGCAAGAAATTGGTGACACTTTTTTGGAGGATACTGTAAAGCTGACTTGTTACAAAAGCTTCAGGTTTGTCCTGTAATTTCACTCAACAGTTGGGTTGTGCCACAAAAGCTGAAATTTTACTGGAATAGACAGGAAGGCTCTTTGAAGCTAACTGTTAATTCCATGTGGCTTTCTAATGGGATTTCCACACGCATATTGTGCTTTTGCAAGGTGTGGTTTTAACCACAGTGTATACACAGTGGGAAGCTCAGAGCTCTAGCTACTGGGAGTTCAGTGCCAAACAAAAAAACCCAATTAGGCTAAATAGCCTCTCCTCTACTGAATGTTTGTCATGTCACCACCCCTTCTTCAGTTGCAAATCTATTTCCCTATGATGCCTAAAATTTAGAAACAATGAAAGATGAAATCATTGCTACATTAGTATGTATCTTCTCCTGATATAGATAATCACACACACAATACATATCATATAACCCACCGTGAAGTTTGAAACGTTTCACAAAATTTAAAGACTTAAATAAATGTACATTACAGGTTTTTGCAAAGACAAATGGGGATTCTTGCTAAATCTGTGTGAAGGAGCTGTAAGCGTCTTGATTCAGTTTTACGTATTCCTTGGTGAGAACAGAGTTAGTTAAACATAATTCTTTCCCTATAATATTTGTCATGCATATCTAAGTGCCTGCTAGAGAAAAGAGACATGATAAAAGGTAAATATCATATACTACATCAAATAGGCATTACAATAATTTGAAGAACTCTGCTCATGACCAACAGAGATTTCTGATGGAACTATATGCTGTAGAAGTGTTATGAAGTAATTAAAAGACATATCTGAATACAGAAGACCTTGAAGAGATATTAGCAGAATTATAATTTAAAATAATCTTTTCATTAGTTATTGTTACCATAGCTTCACAAAGACCTTAAAAGCTGGGCTCTTGCTTCTCATTATATCCAAGCCCGAGATGGACGCGAACTGACTCCCAGGCAAAACCTGAGGCTGTATAGCTTATATATAAACACATACAGTTTGGACACAGATGTGTACAAGTAAAATGTGTATAAATAAAATATGTTGCAAAGAAGCAAAATATCCATTGCACATCTTGGGTGTTAAATATCAAATTCCTAGGGGAGATTGGGTAGCTGGAAAGAAGAGAAATGCATATTCCCTTTGAAAAGAAAAGCACTGTGGGAGTCTTCATTTTCTCAGTTGTACTCTGATCCACAAGAGAAAAAGAATACTTTAAATTAGTTCTTTCTATCAGGTTCCACAAATGGTGTGGCTTCACAGCACAAAAGAAAGCAGGAATAATTTGTCTCATGTTTTGACTTTACACAAGGCATGTACAAAATCCAACCAGGAATGGAAAAAACGAACCAAGTTTTAGCTCAGGTTTTGTAACTGTGACAGCTTATATAATTGGCCAAAACCGTAAGTGTTCTTTAGAAAGGTAACACGTTGCAAAATACGGATCTACCAATTAAAAAAACAAAGCTCTCCAGTTGTCTTTACATGAAGTATTGTCAAACATGAAGACTCAAGACAACATTGAGGGCAGGTAAAAGAACAGCGATGAACTGGCCAAGTATTCTACACTAGACTTTGCGCTCCTAAGAGAGAAAATAATTTAATGTTTCTGATTAACAGTTTTTCTGAATAACTGAGTGGGGTTTGGGAATAAAGAATTTAGCACAGCAGGCAGTCTGTCTAAAAGTGGACTTGATCAAAGTTGTTCAGAAGTTAAATGTAGTGTCATTAAAAAGCTAAATGTACTGTCATTCAGTTAAAATAATTTAGCAAATTAGAAGAGTTCATTAGTGCATGGCAGTTGGCTTCTGCCAAAACACCCTGCTGCTTAAATATGAGATTTAATTGAGAGGTATTAAAATTATTTTCTAAAAGAGGGAGTACAAGGAAATCCTGGTAAATGTATTGGGTATAAACATCAAATTGTTTTTCTTGCAAATCTGTAATGCTTCCTTATCCTTACTTCTTAAAAAAAAAAATTAAAAAATTTTAAAATTGGCATTTTGAATACATTAATACAGAGTAGCCAGGTCACTCAAAAAATCACCTAACCTCAAAAATCTTAATTAATCTTAACAATCAGGAGTGAGAAAAGAGAAGGTATGGGGGAGGATGGGCAAACTCCCCAAACCAAACAGAAATTACTTAGTTTGGAGGTCAGATTTAATGGTTTCACACTACACTGCCTCTGTAAATTAAAAAACAACTTTAAATAATCTGCATGTGATTACAATGCTATGCACTCTAATCAGTCTACTCTGGGCAAACAGAAATGTCTCTAAATACATGAGTGTAGTTTTCAGGATAGGCTGCACAAACATCTAGGCATTACTTCCTGACCAGTTACTGCTATTATTATTACTATTAGTTTTGACTCTGGGAATGTTAATACTGCAAACACACACAGCCAGCAGGCAGCTAACCTGGATTTGCACAGGCATTTTGGTTACTGAAGGAGAGTTCCTTAGGAACTGAAGTTACTGAAGGAAGTTCCATAGAGACTCTCAGGACAGACCAGTCTGCACTCTTAATACTGGCACCTGAAGCTTAGTCTGGTAGCCTGCAGTCAACACACCCTTCCTTCCTCTCCTCACCATGGAAGGAGGGCATCACAAGAAAAGAAAGAGGCCAAAAGACGAATTCGGACTCACTTTCCAGTCCTCCTGTGGCAGGGCTGAGATCTTACAGTTTTTCTTACAGTAAGTATTCTTACACTAAGACATGAAGTAAGATAAGAATGTGGGCTGTGCCCTCAAACCTCAAACTGTCCTTCTGATAAAGCAAAGGAAATTGCTGCCAGACTTCTTAGTGGGGAGTAAGGGGTTGAGCATACACCACTGGGAGGAACTTCCTGCCCCCGTTCTAAATGACAGTGTGTCATCTCAAGCATACCTTTACAAAGTTCTTCCTCTAAATCCTCCTGGGCTCTTCCTAGAAAGCTCTTCTGGAACCCCTGGCCAGCTTCTGTTGTATGTTCTCCTCCCATCCTGCAGCACGTGTTTAGAAAGCAGTCGAGTCGGTTTTCAGCTAATGAACTGAATGTTGCATGACCTCAGCTCCACTGGTCTCCTCTAGCAGAAGAAATGCTTGGAGGAAAAGACTATGGTCTCTGACCAAAACCTTCCACCAAGAAATAAAAGGGCAGACTTCCTTGTTTTTCTTTATGCTAGGCTGCCACAATTCCACCTTTCTGTCTGTCTACGCGATGTAAGTTATACCCACCTGCGGCTGAGGAAATTTAGTAGCAAAGCAATTTCTTGCAATACCCCACCAGAACTGATTTCTGACACCTTCTGATCACAGTTCTGAATAAATGGAAAACCTAATACAAAAATTAATACTAATATAACATTATGATCGAAGTTAAGGGAACTGGCATGTCAGGGAGTTAATGTATCTATTTCTAAGGAAAAAAAAGAATTCACACTGTTCACACTGTAAGTAAGGTTTATTTCTATTTCTATTCTTTGTCAGTAGTAAATACAAAAGCCCTACTCTTAAATAGATGAATGCACTGTACAAAATTCAGTGTCAGAAACTGGAACCATTTGTGACTTTACTGTTGTTCTGTCCTGCAAACTTGCCTGACAAGAACTTCAAAATGGCAACAACGAAAGAATCTAGATCTTCTAAAATACAGTTTTCCCATAAGCTACTGTAGTAAATAGTCAATAGTATTCTAAAAATATAAGGCTTTTTTTCTACAAAACATTGTAATAAAGTCATTAATACAACTGAACCTTTTGAATTTGATTCACAAAGGGGTTATGATGGTAGTATATGTGACTTTGTTAGCTATTGTACTATACAGAATACAAATTATGATTAATGACTGAGTCAATTAGGGGTGTAATAAATTGTCAGAATGAAATTATACCAGCTATTTTTGAATTACATAAATTATTGAATTGAAAGAAACCCACCACATGAACCTCAAGAACAGTTTCTGAAACATACAGTAACCAACGTGCACAATAAGGATATTGGGTTCAGCAAATGACATAATTATAGGAATATTAAACAAAAAGCATGGCTATTGTTTACATTGTTTACATCATTCCATTTCTTTCAATGGGTAAAATAAGCAGAAGTAAGTTTAACCTTTGTTCCATGTTGCTATTTCTTTTTATAAAGGTTCTCATGTAGCAATATGAATTCTGCCTGTGAAAAACTGTTAACAGCATACATTTTGAACCCTGGGGTTCACATAAAGACTAAAATCTTGTTTTGACATAACGTCAAGGGCACACATGACCTAAAACAGTGCAAAAAAATGTAAACTACCAAGCTTTTTTAATTTAATTTTCAACCTTAACATTCATTAATGCTAGGGGGTTTTTTACTATAAATATTAGACATAAAAGAATCTACATTTACTGAAATAGCACAGCATTGTACACAGCTTATCTTTCACAACTTCATAATACAACAAACTGCTGTTAGTGATGTCAACATATCTTTACTATCTTCCCTTCAGAGATTTTCTTTCTTCTCTTTTCTAAATAACAACTGCCTGCAAAGTTTCTTCATCTGTAAACATCAAGAACTAAATATCAGAAAATATCAAGGACTGCAGGCCCAAGTCTCCACTCAGATCTCTACGAACTCCTGTTCTAATCAGCTGCACCTGCACTTCTGGAGAATGAAGGTAACCTTTAATTTTACAAGAACCGGTGACAGTGGTGCTGCTTCGAATCTTGGAAACTTCTTGCAATATGCAAAATTTACCAAAACTCAGTATTTTTCAATAGTAGTAGTATACGTGCAAAACTCCTTTCAGTAGAGGACTTTCAGTATTTTCATATTCTTTTTAAACATTAACATCACTCTGCCAACCAATGTCTGATTTAATACTAGTATTAGAAACAAGAACATCTTCTATGTCCAGTCAGCAGAAGCACACAGTACATGGAAATTTACGAGAACTCCCTGAATATTTGCAAAATAATAGAACTGCAAAAGGTTAAAGCTGCACTTTTATACAAAGACATCCAAACTACCTCACCATCGCTCTTTTTTAAAATACTTATACCCAAAATCTCATGCTACTGTATCTACTCCCAAGAATCTCATTGTCTGTGATCACAAAGCATAGAATAATCTAAAATTAAATCATGCATGTCCCTCTTCAGAAAAGCAGAGATACAGAAACAATACATTTAGCCTCTTCTTTCTACACAGAATTACGTAACAGAGTAATATTTTCAAAAAGGCAAACAACATTTTGTGAGCTTTATGTCCTCAATCCTACCCAGACAATCAGGTCTTCAGAAGACTCATTTGCAGAGCTCATAGCATACCTATTGTATGACAGCTAAGCCTGACTGGCCAGACCAACAGAAACAAACTCCCTAATGCCTACATTGTTAATTACAGCAGAGCAGTAATTAAGTTACCCCTTGCTGCTTCGATGAATGACAACAAGAGAACAATGGCACACTGATCAGAAATGAGAAACACACTCATCAGAGACCCAACAGACAGACCAGTACCAGAGTACTGTGACTATCTGTTCTTGCTGGCAGCACAGACAATGAGAGCTGCACTGAGGCAGTCCTAGCCCAAGGAGACAGGTGGACATTTTCACCCTGTGTTCCCAATTCAAGCCTAACATCCTCATATGACTTAATTCATTTCCATAATTCTCAGGTTTTCAGGAACAGAGGAAACCATTAGTCTGTGAAACTGAATTTCCCTAATACAATTTGGGGAGGTAAAATACTTCACTGATGTTGTCTGCACTTACTTGCACATGTTGGCTCTGAAAAAAATGAAAGAACGTGGGGGCGGTGGTCTGATGAGGTTGAAATTCCAATATAACCTCTCTATAGTATCTCCCTAAAATACCTAAGACATGGAGCCTGAAGGCTGTCTAAGTAAGGGAGGGAAGTAGTCATCAAAATGAGCTTGGATGAAAGACATCATGCAGCTTCCACCGCCCCCTCAAAGAAGGTACAATCATCACCTACGTGTTCATTGTTAAGCAGGTGATGAATGGCAGAACAAGCATAAATGGAGTACAAAATGCTTTAAATATGCTCAAAGCCCAAGTCAGGTGTGACTTTTGCATATTCCTTTTGAGAACTACAGTAAAGAGCCTGCAGGTGGTCTACAGGAAATCTGGTGACATGTCTTTCATTGGCCAACCACAAAGGTATGTTCCACAAGAAAAAGGAGTGCATCCCCCTAAAGCACCCTGGAATGGGCTCTGTCTCACCACAAACCTAGACTCATCTCCACTACAATGGGGACTTTGAAATGGGGATGTACACAGACTGCAATAAAAAAGTATAAATGAATTCCTCACTGGAAAACACTGGTGTTCAAATTTAAGAATAAAACCGTTCAGCTTTCATAAGCTGAAGTTGTGCCCATATTTTCTTTTCCTGTTCATACTAGAAAAAAGGAACAGGATGCACTGTAAAACCATTTTCCTCCTGAAGTACAAGGAAATCATTGTATAACATTAGAGCTAGAGTCTATCTCCTTCTCAATAAAAAAGAATGGCAAGAAAAGATGTTGACAGTTACCAAATACGCAGACTGGAAAGTGCCCAAACCAAGCCCAAGACAGAACAGATTTTAAACAACCTGCTCCTGAGTAACTAGAAGGGATGTCAAAACTTGAGGGAAAAATGGGATTTACTCACACCTCACAGGCTCACCTTCAGAGGTGTTGTTCAAGACAGGCTGTAAAGAACATACCCGTTACAGCTCCCTGCTACACTAGTGCTGTTTATGGCAGCTGTGAAACTGCATTGTCACAACTCCAGTAGAAATCTAGAAATTCAGGGAAATCCCTGGAAAACAGGCCTTTTTCTAGATGCTGGAAGGAATATTCATAATTGGCTAGATGCCACTCTTGAATCTTGGAATTAATTTCAGGTTCTGCCCATTTCGTGTCAAAATGCTTCTAGACTTCATAGGATATACAATCACTTGTTGCTTGTCACATTGCAAGGTTATGAGTTGACACAAAAAAGGACAAGATTGTATACATGATATTAGGAGTTGGGAGAGCCATGAGAACCAAGGGGATGCTGAAGTCATCATGTATTTCTGAAGAAAGTCACCTGGAGAACAAATCTGTCAAAAGCGAGAGAGCAAACGTGACTTCCTAAGGCACGAGGAACTGGCGGTTGTTTGCTCCATGGGGAGGATACTCTCCTGGACTGCCCAGCTCAACCACGACATGATAGATATGCTTTAGCATATCTGGACTCGCTGAGTGCCTCCAGTTTATAACAAACCTGTCAAAGCTTCAGTTTATATGCTTAAGGCTTCAAGCTTAAACCGGCACAGGGACTGGATGCCTCAGGGATGGGATGAGCAGTTGGCAGCTTCAGCCACATAATTTTTGTCTGTCACCACTAGTCTGTCAGAGCTCCAGGCCACCAACTCTTCATAAGATGGATTCCAGAATGTTTTAGGCCACACACAGGCAGACAGGTGTGAATATGGACATGCAGCCACCTTGAGAGGTTTTAGGTTAGAAATGGAGGCACCTACCAATGGATACGCTATTGTGGTTGGGCAGTTGGTACCTGGATGGGCATCTGCTTCACAGTTTTGGATCCAGGTGCCATTGAGTCCATGCAAGTCCTTCTACAGACATGAAAGTCATGGGCCAGGAAACAACATAACCTTTCTGCTAGCCTGACTATATGTGCATTTCATCTGATAATATTCAAATCTCTTTAGCTACATTATAATGAGGTTAAAGCAAGAAAAATTTCCCCACCCCAAATATTACAAATGTCAGTAATGAGAACAGTAAAAATGTCACCACACGGAGAAAAGAGTGAAATTAGCATATTTAGAGAATTATTACACCCATGAGAGAAATAATACAATCAGCTAGCTGCAAGATAAAGCTAATTTGGTTTCCAACAGTTTATCAACAATGCACTGCTCCTTTGCATTAACAAATTTAAACGGTACCATATCCCGCAAACAAGAATAATTCACACAGAATATTACACTGTGTTAATTAAATAGCTGGAATGGAAAAGGTCAGGCCATGACTGAAAGATGTGCATATGGGTTGTGAAGCTAGGAAAAGATGAAGCGATTTCAAACCAAGCAATCAAAATAAATTATTTAAACCACGATTAAGTCAATAATAAATACACCTAGATTTTCTGAGCCTATTTTGACAGCCCCTTTAGTTTGCTGCTGTTTCTCAGAATTTTTTCTTTCTTGCTGACCCATGCAAGAGTAGAAATATCTTTAAACCCATCGTAAGATAAGTTATCAAAGAGTTATCCTGCTTATATTCAAGTTTTCCTTTGACTGTGCAGATAGTGAGAGGCACGAGCAATTTTTGCAGTTTAAAGGACACTGCAAAGCCCCACTTGATTTATTTCTGGATGGGTGTCCTGCCACTAGAAACATGAAACTTCCACAACTACTACAGTTAATTGAAAAATGTTCAAAGAGAGAAGTATTTTTTCACTTTGTTTACTCCTGCAAATAACAGCATTTTGGCTGAATGCCACCAAATCACTTAAATTATAGTAGTAACATAGCCCTTTTTAATTGAAAAAACAGTTTGGCATAGGCTAAACTATGCTGAGGTGGTAATGTATGAAAAAGACGTAGTAAAACAGGGAATTAATCTTAGTTGGAGCCCCAAAGCACTACTGGAATATCCATCAGTCACGATGAAATCTGAATCTCATCCTGTATTTTTCTGTACTTTTGTCACTAGAGCTGTACACAGCAAGCTAAAATTTTAGTTTCTTTTCTGCATATCTCCCAGTTATTTAAACATGCACAAACCTTATTTTTCCTGGGGAATTTCCTGAACTTTTCTAAACAAAATATAATTTGCCTTTTCATCATAGTTCTGCTGATTTCAGTCAGCGTATACTTCCCTTTTGCACCTTCAGTCTAGCAAAGAGAACTGTGTGAACTCAACAAAATGCACAGTCTGTATATTTCTTGAAGAATTTCATGTGAATCTGTGGTTTGGCTGCAAAACTGCGGGACAAGCACCACGTGAAATTCAGTTTTGTGCTGCCCAACATATCAAGAGTTATGACACTGACACTGGATCTAAAACCAGCCCATGGGGATCCCACTGTTCAGCTCTCCCCAGTTACACACACAGGAATTTATCAAGCCAACTTCCAGACTTTGTGACAGAATGCCTAAGCAAGCCATACTGAAATACCCATTTTTTTTTAGAGAAGATGAAGCACTGTGCAGCATACGCGTCATTAATTTTACAAGTGCAGATGGTTGATATACACATAAATTCACAGAACATAACTGAATTAATATATACTTCTATTTAAATTATAATAAAAAGGTGTCCCCCACATGATGGTATATTCACTCAAATTATTTCAAAATGGATTTCAGTGCAGGTTTTACCTGAGCCCTACTGTTTTCTTCCCCCCAGCTCGGCCCATGGCTGATTTGTTACCACCTCAACTCAACACGCTTTCCTTCTCCCTTTAAAAGCACAGACTGCCCGCTGCTCTACTACCCTGCACGTAGGCACCCACGCAGGTTCGGCTGAGCGGGACGTGGGGACGAAGAGCAGCAGGGGAGGCACAGCGGGCCCGGCTGCAGCCGCCGCCGCCTCCTCCCCGTGCCCGCC
>VYXB01000994.1:2096440-2328162 GCA_013397135.1 Pachyramphus minor
GGTCGGGACTCCCCGCCCCGCTCCTGCGGCTTCCCCCGGGCCAGGCAGGGACGCCGTGTCCGTGTCCCCCCGACACCGCGGTCCTGGGGCCGGGGGAGAGGGCGCCGCCACACCGGGGATACTTGGGGCCGGTGGCCCTGGGCTTAGAAAGGGATGACAAATATTCAAAAGGCACCAGGAGTGCTGTTTCCAGCACGCTGTCCAAACGAAGGCACATCAAAGTCCATTCACAAGGAAGATACTTAAGCTGTTCCTAAAGCTAAGCGGAATTAGGGCATCTGACGTCGCAGCTGAGGTGTGGGTCTGGAGATGTGTGCCAGCCGTCCGTGCGGCTGTTTGACCTGGAGATAGTCGTGATTTCTGGTGACCAGCTGTGAAACAAACACACGTTGATGTTCGGGTTAAGTAATGTCACCGCTCAGGGCGGCCATTGCATCTTAAAGAAGTACTTCGTTTTTAAAAGAAGGCTGGACACGAAGTTTGTGGTTTGCTTTTCACTGCGCTAGGGAGATGCAAAGACAGGGAACGCAAACCAGAAGTTGTGCTTCGGGGTTTTGGAAGGCGAGCACAGGGGACAGTTCCCTAATTTGTGTTCAGGTAGCAAACTTCTGAAAATGGTGTTTGTTTCTGTCCAGGGCCTGCATGGTTCATCTGTGGTTGCTTAAGGAACTGCTCCAGTGAGGTCAAGTACCTCTGTTTGCAGATTTGAGCTTTTGGGCCTAAATCCACAGAAGCGATTTATTGTAATTCCCATTTAAACAGACCTTTAAACAGGAGATAGGAGCCAAAAGACCCTTGTGGCTCCTGAGTTTAAGTGCTTATTCCATTTATTTAGGAATTAATAGCTCATTTGTGGGAAGGGAAGGGAAGAGGGAAAGTGAAAGGCGGGGAGGAAAGTTGTGTTTGAGAAGGACTGTGTCTCGAAATTGGAATTGCTTTTCCTAAATCTGAAGAGGCGTCGTGGGAATAAAATTTACTGGGCTGAAAATACATTTTCCAAATGAGTCCGTGGTGACTGTACAGCCAGTCTTCTCTCAAGCCATTTAGACTTAAGTTGGCAATATCTGTCTAGACTGATGTATAATAGTGTTGTTAATTATCTTTGGTTTGTACAGTGAAGACTGACTCTGCTCATGGTATGAAGGAAATAAAGCTAAATGTGAGCCTGTGCTTATAGAATTGGGTCTGTATTTTTATTTCTACATTTTCTATGAAATTGGTTCTGAGCAATGCAAAATAAGACTGAAAAAGTTTTGAAGTAACTCATTGAAGAAGGAACATTAGTGTTTTGTTGTTTTATAATGTGATTGATTAGTTATGTAGTTAACCTGGCATGTATCAGAACATGTAGCTTCTTTTAATGAGAATAGGTATGCAGGTATTTTTCTCATTTTCTTAACTGATTGCTTGGGTGTTTTTCCCACTTTTTTTTTAATCTCCATTTTCATTGAAGGTACAGATATGACCTACCCCTTTGGTCTTGCTTTATTGCTTTCCTTGTTGAGAGAATTTCACTTGGTAACCCAAATAAAGCATCTCAGCTCATTGTCTATGTGTGTAAAGAGTACATACGGGCTCTGGAGCAAGTTCTTTTCACAGCAGCAGATTTTGTGAGGGCCCTGATTGTTTTCTGATGTCTCTTTTATGCTGTTTTCTGAGTCTGGGTGATTCCCACAGAGAATGTGGTGCTGTTCACTTTGGAAATGATGGTGGAGTCCTGCCACTTGGTTTCTCAGGATCAAAGAAGAGAGCTACTGAGCCCGGCTCTCCCATGGGGCACACTCCCGCTGGAAGCACATTGTGGGGAGTGACCTGCTCTTTGGAGTACAGTGTGCCAGAAGGAGCTTCACCCTGTACTTTGAAGCTGTAAAATTGTTTGAATCAGACCTTGCAAGGGCAGTATTTCACATGTTGTTACACCAGATTTACTCTCTGTACATAAATATAGGGAAGCTACAGCATTTACTCTGTGGCTTCAATCATCTGTCATTGGAGTTGGCTAGTAAGGGAGCTGTCAGGAAAAAATGTATTTGTGAAGTGTCAACATGTAAAAAACCTGGCATGTATCAGAAGCATGACACTGTAGATGAAGCATATAACAATCTGAGAGATTTAGCTGTTAGATAGTCTTATACTTCACAGTCAGAGGTAACTCTAACTGGTAAGTAGCTGCCTGCTGTCACTTAAGTCTGATTTTGTGTTATGATGATTCACAACAAGTCCAAAAGTATTTGTCTTTTTGGGTTTTAGCTGTTCATTGCAGCACATGGTTCAAAACATAAATCTATATTCACACCAAACTTCTGTTGTATTATCTGTGTGCCTGCTTCCTATTTCAGTACTGCTTGTAAGAGTTTGGTCACTTTTTTTTTTTATTCTTTTAACGAATTAGAAATTGCAAGATTAAATATTCAGGAATAGGCATGTTAATAGTTGTACTTACAAGAAGCATTTCTTGGGCTCTGTGATTCAGTTCCATCACAGCTTCTCAGAGAAGTGTGGAGTCCTCTGAGAAGAGAGGACAGCAGTTTTCCAGCCTCAAAAAGTTTCTTGGCCTTTTTGACCTTTTCCCTCCTGGCCTGCTGAGAGTATCTCCTGGATTCTTTGCAGAGGCCTGTTTGCAGCTGACACAGGCAGGCAATGCAGTTGGAGAATGGGAGAAATACATGGGCTGGGAAAGGTGTATAGATGGTGTTCCTTCTGGCTCCCTGTGGAATTTCTGCAAAAGATACTACTGGCAACTGTATACATTGTCCAAGGACTCTGATGACCCAGAATAGGCCTTGGTACCAGAAGTAGCATGACAAACTGTCTTTGTTGAATTAAGCCCATGTTCCTCTGGATCTATAGCGATATTGTGTTTTTTATGAAATTTAGGGTAAATTTTCATCAGGAAGGTAGTGATGGTCTTCAGATGGCTGTAATTGCTAAAAAAAAAATAAATCTTACCTGAAGGTCTGAACAGACTCAGAAGGAAAAGACATTTTTTCATGGGTGTTAACAGTGTTTTAAAGGGTCTTTGAGGCATTGGAGGAAGCCTGGATTTAGCTCTTGTCTTGAAGGTGTGTGAACTGAAGCTACTTTGTATTTTTGCAGAGCTCTTGTCATTCCCAAAACCACACTCATTTTCAAATGCATAGTGAGGCTCACACATCACAGCTGGAAGTTGTTTGGGGAGTCAGTTCTGTCCGTGCCTCCCAACTTCCTCAGGCTGAAAGGAGACTTGTGCCAGCCCTCAGGCACCCTTAGGGAGCTTTCCATGCTCCTTGGCTGGGTGCAGTATTAGGGACAGCAGTGGCATCTGTCGCATTTCTTAGTCCTGTTCTGGGATGGGTGCATGTTGAAACTAGGAATTGTGTTTGAATGTGTCATTTTTGAGTATGTGCCATTTTTGGTGGGTTTGAAAACACTTTTCCATAATTAGAATTACAGATGTTGTCTTGGTTGTTTTTTTACTTAGTGAGGAAAGGTTAAAAGATGGAGTGTGCCGTGGGAAGCTACACGTCTTATTATTTGGTGCATTTTCTTTAGCAATAGGATTAGAGAGTCCTTGTTCAAATTCTAATTACCTTTAGAGTTTCAATAAGACTGAAATTAAATGGGAAATTACTTCAGTGTGCTATTGGATGGACCCTTGTTGTTTACATGATTAAAATTAGCTACAATTTGTCACATGATGCTTGAGTGTTTATGTACATTTTGTGCCTCAAGTGTTTCATTTCCTGAGAACTGTAAATACAAGCACACAGAACTGTTAGGATGTTTATATATCTAACTCGAAATCAGAAGCTTACATCCTGCCCTGGTTCTGGTTCACCAAGGGGGTTTTATTAAGCTCCTAGTTACAAGGTGACACCTAGAAGCAGTACATGTCAGTCTTCATTATGTTCCCATATAAGCAAGAAGAGGCAATGAAGAATGACATACTTTACAATAATTCACATTAAACAAACTGAATAGAATAGTGATATTTTTCAGTAATTTTTGGAATACAGTGAACACAGGTTTTTGGTCCTTTTTTATAAAATTATATATGCTTACATGGGTTGCATAGACAATCTTAGTAATTTTATTTTACTGAAATTAACTTTAAGTAACATTGTTATTCTAGTGATTACATTATAAAGTAGAGAGAAAACTTAAATAATCAGATTCTGTTTTTTAATCAAGATTGGCTTGTCTGTTTAAACCATGAAAGTTTTTCCTTTTATGAAGGTATTCCTTTCCTGAATATTGAGCTCTTGATTTCTTTGCTGTTTGTTAAATCATGCTTCTCAATTTCCTTCTCTGAGACATTTGACAGTTCTTATCTCTTTCACTGGCGAATTTTAATGCAGTCTGACAAAATAGTCATGAATGTTGAGTGCAGGTACTAAATTGGACCTTACTAGTATAAAAATGTGTTAATAACTGTTCTCTGTATAAAATAAACTACACATGATGGATAAAGAGAATTCTGCATGGCAGCTTTCATGTTTGGAGTTCCCAGATTGTCACTTGTGCTGCATGCATGAAAACACTGATTTTACTTTTAGAGGACCTTTGGATTCTTTTACCTCCCATGTAGCATCATTGGGATAGAAGGGAGGTGACTCCAAGTGAATTTGTTCTCCCCCTAGATTTTAATCTAGGAAGTGCTTCTGAAATACCTTTGGGTGTATTTTGAGAGATGTGAAAGCGGGTAGAAAGGGGAAGCAGGTTGTTGTTACACAAGTCAGTGGAAACATCAATGACCAAGTGAATCCAACAAATGGGGAAGATTTTCTGAAGTATTTCCATTGCTCTTGGCATCTCAGTGTCCTTCCCTGTCATTCAGGCTTTTGGACAATGTTGTAGTAAATATAAACTGGAGCATGTTATTAGTAACTCAGAAAAATGGCTGCAGGTCTAGTTGCTGATAGATTCCACTTGTGAAATAGTTGGACAGTGTGAAGTACTTTCCATGGTGGCTTTCATAAGAAAATGCAGAGTTTTTGATGGAAGTAGCTATAGTTCTGTCATGTCACAAGTGACCATAAGCACATGGGGTTTTTGCTTAACAAGGAAGGACAAGAAACTTTAGTGTCTAAGGATTTACACCTGTCAAAAAGAAACATATTTTCAGCTCTTATTCATTGTGATCTCAGAAATACACTTCTCTCAGATGCATGACTGTGCATGTTTGCACAATATTTCATAATGATCAGTTTGATAATTCGTGTGTCAAGTTCAGCTGTGAGCCTTGGCTAAAAACGTCTGGGATAAGACTCAGCATAAGGCTGTAAAACTTTAATATAATTTAGTGACATCAAGTCAAAAGGATTTGCACAGTTCAACAATAGAAAAGGTTTATACAGACATTATGGCTTTGGGAGGTTAGTACAGCCACAGGAAAGAAATACCCGGGGGAAAACTTAGATGAGAAAGTGTGGGTAGAATAGCAAGGAGCCAGTGAGAAAGGAAAGTGTGATGCAGGGTTTACAGACGGTAATCTCATCATAAACAGCTGATTCTACTGAGTAACATTTATGTTAATGGCAAAGGTCTTAACTCCAGCAAGAGCAGGAGAGGGCTCTTTCGGATTGAATGAAAGCTAAATGTGAGCTTAGTGCTTCAGTTAAGAAAGAAGGGCAGAGGGAGAATGCATTGACTCATAAGAAGTGAAAGGTATGTGTATTTGGTGAAAATGCAAGTGTTTGACGCACTTGACCAAACACAAAAGAAGTTTGAAGGAAAATACCTGATTTACCCCAGTCTTTTCTCTCACATTCTGTAGACATTTTCTACTGCATGCTATAAATTTATGCATATTTCATTATCTTGTAAGTGATACTGATCCACACCTATCAAATCCCATGAAAGGGATTAATTTTCCTAAATAACAAATCTTGGAAGAAATGAGATGAAGTGTTGCTTTTCATGTGGAGAGATGAAAGGAGCAATTAGAGAGCTGAATATAGGTAAATCCCACTAGAGCATGTATTTGATCATCTTGATTTTGCAAAACTTATTTTGATGAGTTGCTGGTGCACATGTTTGTAAAGACATACTTTTCCTCTATACCATCAGAAAAAAAGAAAAAGGAAGACCAGACCAAACCAAACTTAGCATTTGTTGCTTAATTTTATACACTGTGGCTGCATTAAAGGTCACAGAGCATTTGTGCAAGTGCTTGCAGAAGTGAAAACTCATTAGAGAATTCGCTGGCTCACCCTCGCTGGAGACAAGCATGCTGCAGAAGATCACTTGAGATACACAGTGATTTGCAACATAGAGTGGTTTAATTAGGATCCGATGAGTTGTATTAACTTGGTGCCACTATGACTCATCATAGCAATGCTAGTTTGATTCTTAGCAGCACTTTTCATACCTCCTGCTGGGCCAGGTTGAGTTGGAAGCATCAGTCATGGCTGTGGACAGATGTTCTCTTCTGGAGCGAGTTCTTTTTGTTGGGTGGGATCACCCCCCATCTCTGCTTTGTACCATGTTTCCACATACATTCTCTTCGAGCTGCCTCCCTTTAGGCAGCTGCTGTGCTCCTTATACTCCTCACACACATCTTTGCAGCCATTCTGGCACAGCTGTTTGAAACACTACATGCTGAAGCACATCAGGAAGTTGCATGTTGGATTTAAAACGACTTTTCCATGATGGGAAGTAAAATCCTAACATGTTTGCGTAGCTCATGTGAGACTAATAATGACCATGCTCTCTGAGGGTAATGGTCTCTTGAGGCTCTGCACAAACAGGCACAGGAGTGGGGGGGTGATGGCCATAAACTAAAACACAAGAAGTTCCACCGCAACATGAGGAAGAACCTCTTTACATTATGGGTGGCAGAGCCCTGGAACATGCTGCCCTGCGAAGTCATGGAATAATGTCTCCTCACTGGAGATATTCAAAATCTACCTGGATACATTTCTGTATAACCTGCTCTAGGTGACTCAGCCTTGGCAGTGGTGTTGGACAAGGTGGTCTCCAGACATCCTTTCCAACTCTAACAATTCTGTAATTCTTTGTGTAACTTGATATACCTTGATGTTGACAAATGGATGAATAGGGAAATCATTTATCAGTGTGAAATACGATCCCTCACTTTTCTAATGCAGCTACTGACACAAGCAGAGTTAAAGCACTTAAGCATCCCAGAACTGGGTCAGGACACAGCCCCATCTAGGAAGGTATTTTGTCAACAGTAGCTTTTAGGAGTATAATACTCATGCAGCTGTGCACTGAACCCTTGTTGTATGCTCATGTATTTTTACTACCCCTCATCACCTTCTCTTGACCCAGGTTCATTCTGATCTGACTCTTTCATCTTCTCTACTTCCTGCCTCAATGTGTTGTGGCATATCCATCTTGTCCTCCCATTTCTCACTGTTCTCCACTCCTCTTGGTTGTTGAGGAGTAGGAGACGTTGGATGCGAGAAGGACAGGGCCCAAAGGAGTGAGAAAAGCTCTTGGATAGATGGAAAGAGACAGAAGTCTCCCAAGTGAAGCATGGGAGGCATGGATGCAGAAGCAAGATCAGGAGCCAGAGGGCAGGGAGTGCTGGGGATGGGAAAGGCGGAGGATGAGTTGACTAAGAGGCACAGGGAAAAGGACACTGAGTGAGCAAGAGGTGGCAGGAGATGTGACTTAAGTAGCTGGCAGCAAGCAGTGGGGTGGCAGGTGCCTGCACAGCACCACAGGTCAGCAGCATGGTTTTTGTGAACTGTCTTGAGGGGTGCTTTTAAATCCAGGAGAAGGGAATGTCTTGGAGAGCAGTTGATCTTTTTGCCTTTACTTATCTCCAACAAAGGCTCCTATGTTTTGCCTTTTCACAACACAGCCTCTGAACTCTGCCTGGCAGAGTCTCTTGTCATCCAGGTGGGGAATCAGCCCTTCCTTCACCCTCCCCTTCCCTGTGGTGTCCCAGCCATGGCCGCCTGCACCCTGTGGGGCTCTCTGGGTGCTGCTGACACAGAGGAGGGCGGCTGTTCCTGCTGTTCCTTCTTCTGTGGATTCGGTGGTGACGGATTTCTGGCCTCATGATGGAGGCACGAGTGCTGGGGGTGGATGCAGCCCCTCTGGCTGGTATCTCTCCCCTTCTGGAAAGCCTTGTGGAATGGAACAGAAAATACTAAAATACCGTTTTGTTGTCCACTGCCTTGCTGCACTTTGAAAGCATTTAAATTTTGCCAGTCTCCTTTCTTTTAGAAGTTTTTAACAGTGTGGCAGCTGTGCTACATAAAGGTAGTTGATATAACATAAATGACAACAATAATTTCACTTTTATCAAAATCCCTCAGACTTTCTTGTAGATTTTCATTATGACAGTAGTAAAGTACTTAGGAAGTTGTATTGGATTTGTTTTGCTA
Source organism: Pachyramphus minor (assembly GCA_013397135.1). Classification (NCBI taxonomy): domain Eukaryota; kingdom Metazoa; phylum Chordata; class Aves; order Passeriformes; family Tyrannidae; genus Pachyramphus; species Pachyramphus minor. The sequence continues at coordinate 2,104,780 of VYXB01000994.1, forward strand.
GCTGTATGTTTATACTGTATTTGTAATTCCCAGCTATTAGTTAAGAATTCCATTAAAGAGAAGGAAGAGTAGATCAGGTATTGGGTTGCAAAAGCTGAATCTGTTTCCTTTAAAGAAAACAGAGTCTTTCCTTCAAAGAATTAACATGGTATTTATTTTTCCCATCAGAAGAAACTAAATATGAACAAAGACCATTTTCACTTGGTAATGCTGAACTAACACAGCTTTTCTGATTTCTGAATTCCTTACAGAACTGTAGAAACATAATAGTTTTTATTCATTATTTTTGGCCAGTGTTTTAGGGGTTAATTTCATATTATGTTTCGGAGTGAAAAAAAAGCTGAAGAACACACAAAAATGAGCTTCATTACTTCTTAATAGAGTTTGGATATTTTCTGCATTGCTGATTTCTACCTGTATTTTTTTTCTTCTGGTAAGAAGTGCCTTGGTTGCAGGAAAGGAGCTGTGTAAAACCAGGGTGTTTGTATTTGCTTGCCTTTCCACAGCTGAAGAAGTAGATAGTGCATGACACCCTGCAATAATTTTCCCTGTTGGGAAAATCTGTAGTCTGACATTGCCAAATAAAAATATTTTGTTTATGTAAAATACTTGTTTAGAAACAAACCCATCCTCAGTGCTGAGGAGAGCAGAACTACATTTAAGAAACATGATATTTTGGTAATTGTTACCTTATTTTGCAAATTTCCTTGGAGAATGTTTGGATTCTCCCAGTGGCAGCCTGGTATAGCCTGGTATAGCCTGGTATAGCCTCAGCTGAGCAGGCCGAAGACCTGGTACAAATTTCTTGAAGAATTTTTTTAGTTATAATCCCAGGGCAAGGGAAATTGTGGCTTGTGCTGCCTTTCTCTCAGAGGTGATATTCAGAGCTATTCCATCACTTCCTGCTGTAATTTTTGGTTTTTATTGCTTCTCACATGCATGTGCTGTTGTGACTCTGTAGCTATAATTGTGCTGCAGGAGCTTGTGATTAATGCTCCAACTTCCTCAAAAGCGACAAATTTGAGCTTTCTCATGCAGATTTTTAGAAGAGAGGATTTTTAGAGTTTTCCTGTTTTTAGAGCTGGAGATCTGTATGACTCAGCAGGGAGTGATGTGTTTTGAAAGTGAGAGGTCTTCTGCTTTTTCCAAAGTCTACCGATGTTCTTCTGGAATACAGGACACCAAATATAACTGTATTTAGGAACTCCTTGTTTTATTTGGTTGTTCTTGATGAGTGCCACTCCTTTTAAATACTTGAGAGAGGTGGAATTGTTACGTTTTTTTAATTAATCACGTGAACCTAAAGAATTGATCAGGAACCTTAAAAAATATAATGGGTTTAGGACCCATTACAGTGCTGCAAAAGGTGTCTTTTAGGATGAACTATGTACCCTAAATAGTGCCTAATGGATTTTAATGTTAAAATAACATTGAAACTGTTCACACAGAGAAAAATTGAAAGCTCACTCCAGTGACCTTTCTGACAAGTCACAAGACCTGCATGGATACTACATCAGTGAGGCTCTTACAGCTCTTTTTTCCTCAACTCTCTACAGGGATAATAAAAAGGAGCAACTTTACACTTAGTGTCCTGCTTAGTGGATGCACTAGGCAGTATTTAGTGTAGCTGCCAATCCTTGCTGCACGGTTGCTTCTTGATACTCTGTCACAGCAAATCAAACTGCCTCTGTATTTCTTAAAATGAAGAATTTCATGCACCATTGGGTGGTGTGGGCAAATACCACCAAGATAATGACAGAACATCTTCCCTCTTAAGACGTGTACAAGAGAGATTGTTTTTCCTCCCTGTCACCACAGGTAAGGCTCTGTAGTTAGTTGTGTGGTAATTGAGCCTGCTGTGCAGTTGGAGTCCTTGAAAGGAGTGGGAAGAGAAAAGAAAGAGCTTCCCTCCCTTGTTTAGTGCTGTGAGGGCTCTTGTTCATCCTCAAATACAATAGCAAGAGCTTGAGTGAAGCTTCTTGTCTTGTACTTTCTGTTGGCTTGTTAGTGAGCATCCATAGTTTAGCTTCAAAGTTAATGACGTTTAGCCCCCAGCTGCATTATTGACTGTTTTTGTCGCTTTCTCTGCATCTCTCAGTATTTATACACTGGCACATGTGTACACACACACAGGCCCCATTATGTAGATTTCATTTTATCAACTGGCACAGGTGGATTCAATGATTCACCTGAATCTTTGTGTTCTATTAGATCCTGGAGCTGAGAGTAGAAAGCAGGTACCTGAGGTGAGGGAAGAAATTAAAAGTGTTTATTGATTTCACAGATTTACTAAGCACTCAAATAGCTTTTTTTTTTCTTGTATCCAGGCACTACACTGATCTCAAGTAAAGAGAACCTGTTTTACTAGACTTTCTAATACTAATGGTCAGACTGGCTCCTTTTCCATGTGTTTATAGCCTGAATAAACAAGGCAGAGCGGGGAAAAAGAGGTGAAGCAGAGGAGAAGTGGCCTGCCCAATTCTATAAGGCATGTCAAGAGATGCAGGTCCTGCTGCTCCAGGCCAATGCTCTCTTCTCCGAGATGCACTGAAAGCATTAAGAGAGATTCATTTCACTTGGATTAGTTGCAGATAAAACAGATGCTTTCTGCAGTAAAATATGTAAGAAGAATAATTGGCTAAAATAATTGGTCTCCTTTGAAGCCAAGAAACATAGTATTAAAGAATAGCAGATATTCTAATAAAGGGTCTAAAACTGATTCTAAAATCATCATTTTAATCTTCAGGCAAATACCATTCAACTCACTTTGTTTATCTCTTCAGGCAAAATGTCAGTCTCTGGATTGCTAAACAGAATTTACATCACTTGCAATGCAGATTTTTAATCTACATCTTTTGCCATTTGTTTTTCCATTGTTGATGTTAAACTGTAAGGATGCTTCAAAATCCTTCGCTGACATATGGAAGGAAGCTTCAATACTTGTAAACTGCCTTTTCATATATCCAAGAGCTCCGACCTGTGCAGTTCTTAAAAACAGGAGTAATTTATTTACAGTACCAGACTTTTAAATTGCTGTACAAACTCTGAAACATTTGCTTTGTATTTACAGGTATAGTCTGTCAACAGCTGTGGTTAAATCCATGGTTGTGGAGCTAACTGTGTAAGACACCAGAGAAGAACTTGGGTCATTGAGTTTGTAATCACTAAGTGCAGAGGAGCTGAGAGCAGAAGAATTAAGTGATACTTTTCTTGACATTTTTAGAGATTGACTATGTGCTTGCCTAATATGCTGTAATAATGTTAAAATAGTATAGATCCACTATTCCCATTGGCTCGGCCTCGATGCAGATGAGATGAAAGCACTCTGCAGCCTCTTAACATGGTTGTGATTGCTTGTGATTCATTCTAACAGGTGCAGTCAAATCCTTATATTTAGAATACAGAAAAATAAGGACTTTAATATGCTTTCATGAATGTTGAAGGGAGTTGAAGAAGAAAAATACCATAAAGCAGATATTTACAATACAATCCAGAAGTGCAATTAGAGTCTGAATGCCTAAGCATCTTGGTTTCCTTTCAGTCAAGGTGCACATAAAGAAAGATGCTCAGGATTTGTGGAATGCTTGTGTGATTGTTGTAATTCTCAATTGCATTAGATTTAGCTTTGCTTCTCACAATTATGTTCTATCAGCCACTATATTTGCTTTAGTGGTTACATCTGTTCTGTCATTTCCCTCAAGGTGAGCGTCCTCTCTGAAACACTTGACTGGTTAAATTTTGTGCTTTGACTTTCTTGGTTGTATTGTGATTTTTTACAAGATTCTTAACTAACCTCAAAATCTGGGAGGGATGCTCTTCCTACAAGGACTCACATGACAACTTTTATGCAGGGAATGCATGTTCTTCATCTGAGAGGTACACTGAAAAAAGGTGGGGATGAGTGTTTGCCCTCATAGTTTTGCATGCAGCCTTGCTGTGTCTGTCCAACAAGTGCTAGCAGCAGAAATAACTGTCTTTGGGTCAGATCTGATCCCTGGCACAAAACATGCCTTCCTGATTTGTCAGGGACTTCCCTGTGGGTTCCCCTGCATCAGTGGTGACAACACTTTTGAAACCCTGGCTCTACTGAATTTTTGACCCTGATGAGAAAGTCTGTATCAAACCACAGGAACTATTTTACTCGAAGTTCCTGTGTTTTTACATACAGAGTTTGTTTCCTCAAATTTAAACTTTGCAAATAATTTATATAGGAATTTCAGAGTCCGGCAGATAACCTGGGTGTTAACTGGGCAGCTGTTGCTGACAGATTCTGTTGCAACAGCTGTAAGATATTATAAAGAGAAATTGCCCTTTTGAAGATCATCACCTCTGACATCTACATTTCAAGAAGTTTCTATTACATATTTTATCTGGGCATCTCAATCTGCCAACTCTTTATGTCAGAAATTGGAGCAGTGTCTAGTGGAATCTGACCTTGCCCTGCAGTCCTCCACTGAAGGGTGGAATTGGGCTGTGTTATGGATTCGTACAGGCAAAGATCTTTTTGTACCCTAGACAAGACTGGGGGTTGAAATGTTGTTCTGGGTCTGATTTATTTCAGACAGGTTCTGTATGATAGAGCTCAGTTCTTACTTTTTGATGCCAGGGGATGGTGTCACCTGTCTTGCAGAATGTTTAAATTGAGTTGGTGTCATTTTCAGTCAGAAAAAAAAGTACTGAAGTCCTAAATCTTTTCAGTTGAAATTTGGCTGCGATCTTGGCAGTGCCACCTAAAGCCAGGGGAATGGATGGAAGCAGTTGTCTTCAGTTTGTTTCAAAAACACAGCTTAATAAGAGGGATCTGTAACAGGAGCATCAGCATCATGTAGCCAGAGAGAAAGGGAGGTCCGGGTTGTGCTTAATAGCACCCTATGATATCTTGGCAATCAAACGAGAAGTAATTTTGGATTAACCTGGTAGTTGTTCTCTCCTGCTTGCAGTCTTGTATTTGGTTCCCAGTTTCTCTTTCTTCTAAGTATAGTTGGTGCTATTTTTGAGAATGTATTTGTCTTTCATTGAGTTTCCAGATATTTATGCTCCTCTGCAGTCAAGTGCCTTTGTAGATTCTGAGGCGGTTGTAATGTACTGACTTTTCAAGTTTGTTCTGTGTGTTAGCAGGAAGACTGGGACCACATCTCGGCTATGAATTCTTTTTGCATCAGTGAGAAGGTTCTTTTCTTGTGAGAGTTGTATTGCTTGATGCAAGGATGTCTCTTCTGAAAGACGATTGCTGCTTATCCTCTTTAATGATGGTAGTCAATTTGGCAAAGTGCAGGCACAATGGAAGTTTTATTCTCTGAGTTTAGTAGAAAGATAGAAAATTTTCTTTTTATTTTAATCATGACAAAGAAAACTGATCTTATGAGAATGTCATGGCTATTAGTGCAATTTTGCTAGAATTCTATTTAAAATCCAAAGATTTCTGGAGGATAGTCAGTGATGAACAAGGAAGTTCTGTGCAAGGAATTCAGGATTCCATGATAAAGGGAGCAGGTTAATTGAGGGTTTTTTTTTTTTTAATTGTAGCTAAATGTAAAGGCATGTGTCAAGAAGGGAGAGAAACAGACCCATCATATGAAATGGAGAATTGGTATCCAGCAAAGAAATGCATTTAAAAAGGATGCTTGAACACCGAGGCGGCCATTTAGACAAGACATAAAAACGATCTCAGGACCAGAAATAATTGTGGAAGACTTGGAGCTCAATGTTTTGCTTACTGAACCCAAATGTAAAAGTTCTTTTTTATCAGTTTATTTCATAGAAGGGAACTTGCAGGAACTGTGCTTTGTTTTATCAAGAAAGGCAAAACAAGAATTTGTTTGAAAACTGAATTTGCTTTAAATTGGAAGGAAAAGCACAATTTAACAGTGAGTTGTTGGAACAGCTGTGGACATTGGTGAGCTTTTAGTTTCTTGGTGTGTGTGGTTCAAGACAAAATTTTATGTTTGTTTTCTCTTAGCTAGATATGTTTTAGTCAAAATAATAGAGTAGTTAAGCAAATGGGCTCAGTTCAGTGTCAGAAGGGACCATTGGTACTTTCAGCCTGGTCTTTAAAAACTGTGAAAATGTGCAGCAGGCTGATGTCACTCTCTCCTAATTAGAGCCTTGTTGTACTCTATATTTGTGAGAACTCATTTTAGTATCTGCAGCTGAAGGAAGGAAACCCCTCAAATGTTAATGCATCCAAGAGTAGGGCATGTGAGCTGTAGGAGGGAAATCCACTGCTGCCATGCCAGGTGGAGAGCTGCCAACCTTTCCTCTGGACAAACTTCCATTAAAAAAAAAGGGAAAGGTGAAAACTTTTCTATTTTGCACATCCAATTGGAATTTCCCCCTAGGATGAATGCTCCATTAGGAGGGGGAGGGAAAAACCAAACCCAAACAGTGTCTGCCTGTGTATGTGATGCTCTGAGCTAGAAGGTGCTGATTGCAGTGGTCTGTAGCCGGGGAACAGAGTGAGCTGCAGTGCACCAGCCTCAGCTGGGGGATGCACAGGGACATGTCAATCATGTTCTCTTTCTGAATGACAAACTGCAATGTATAAATGGTTGGAATGAGGATTTCTTTATAGACATACAACATCTTTTACTAAATTTCTTAAACTGGACGTAATAAATCACGTACTCGGTTACAAGTCAGTAATGAGGGGGGTAGGGGAATGCATTTTCTTTTCATGTACTTTAAAAAGCATCCTGCAATTAAGGCATGCTGAAAGAGTTGTGGGGGATGCAGCACCCACGTGTTGGATGCTCTTGCTTGATGTTGCTGTGAGGGAGCTGGAGAACAGCTGGGTGCCACTGGCAGCCACTGCCTCCCAGTCCTGTTTGAGACCACATTCCAGCAGGGTGGGGTTTTCTTTTTTTCTGTGTTGGGCTGGGAGTGCTGGAGGGCATTAAGAGGAGACTTCAGAGGACTGTAGGTTGGGAGTTGTTGCTAAATCTGTAATAGTGGCAGGAGTATGGAAATAGTTGTTTTAAAAAGAGATAGAAACCAGGGAATGCAGCATGGACCGCTGAAGTCATAAAGCAGATGGTGTTATGAGCCACATGAGGGCTAAACAGTTGAACAGTATTGGCTGTTTCACTCATACATGATAATTAATATGTCTCTTTTATTACCAACTCAATTTCTGCTGCTAGGTTGGACTTTTCTGGTGCTACCAATGGCGTTTGGGTTTTCTGAATGTGGCCACAATTTGCTCAGGAGCCAGTGCCGCCTGTGGGGCCCAGAAACCTTCTGCAGCAGGGTGGGAATGAGCAGCTATGGAGACAGTGTCCAAAGAACAGAAAACTTGATACACTGGCATAAAATCTCCTCTAAAGGAGTTTCTTCCCTTCCCTGCTGTGTGTCAGAAACCTGTAATAGAAGGGGACTAGAAACTGAGTGATGGATTTTAAAAAGCTGTAGCTTCCCCCCTCCCTCCAATTGCTGCTTGCATTTACAGGGTGAAATTAATGAAGTTAATTACATCTACTCAATTCTCTTGGTCGAGTGAATTACTTAGATCTTTTAAAGAAGAGACATAATTTTCTGCAGGGTCCACAGGCTTTTTTTCAGGTTTGCTTGGTTTGTCTGGTTTATACTGCCCATGATGGATGGTTGCTATCTGATGCACTCTGGGGTGCACCTTTTAGATTAATACAAGATGTTAAATTCTGATTAAGGACATCTGCAAGGTTCAAAGCAAAAATGCTAAAAAAAAATTAGGAATACTAATAAAGTCCAGTTTCTGACAAAGATGAAAAAGAGGATGGATTCAGAGAGTTAAAATGCAAAGCAAAATAACAGGGCAAGATGCTTAGGAGGTAGAAATATGTCATGTAATTAGCAAAGAAAATATCTAATACACTGCTTGTCTGACAGTCTTTTGTTCCCTTTGGTGTCATTATTTCCTGCATTAACCAAAGGAATTTTCAGGGCTGTATCTACATGTTAAGGTGGAAAGGAAAAAAAAAAAAGACCAAAGAATATTCTGTGAAATCCAAACATTTACAAGTGATACCTTGCAGTGTACAGTATTCAAGATAAGAACTTCAAAGAATGTTTGGAGAGATGAAGAACACACGATTGTGGGGCTTTAACTGATAATTTTACTTTAAGATTACCCAGCATGTAAGGTTGACATTAAAGATAAGCCTAAATTTAGGGCTGGAGGCAAACTTCGGCATCCAATTCAGTTTTCACTGCGTTGTAAGTTGGGTTGTTTTTTTGTTTTTTTAGGNCTCTCTCCCTGGAGCCCGCCTCTCCCACACATCCCGGCTGGAGAGACCCCACACCTGCCGCCGGCCCAAGGCCNAAACTTTTGTGCAGATTTAATTTTAAGCTTTCTTGGTTTATGTATTTTTTGGCTTTGGGGATTTTTTTTAAATTAAAAATCAAATAGAAGTTTTTTGTTTGTAAACACTCACCTTGTGTCTTTAAACTTTAATTTTTGTATAATACTCCTTTACTGCTGTGCCCTGGGCTTGCCCCAGGCCAGTACCTCCTGTGGCACCCTATGAACAGCTCCTTCCAGGCTGATCTCTGTCCTTGTGTCTCCTGAAAGGCAAAACACATCATGTTTTTTGAAATGTAATTCAAAAAGACCCTGGTTTATATGGAAATAAGGTGATATGTACATTACTAGAGCTTTCCTGAAATATTTTGGCAGTGTTTGCTAATGGCAGACTTCAGATTTTTCAGTTAAAAGTCTTGTGTTTCAATTTCCCAACAATAAAATTCTGATTCTTACCGCATACAAGTTCTCATTATACACAAAAGCAGTGCCAACAGATTCATTTCCCAGGAGAAAAGGCAAAAGCATCACATATGAGATCCCAATACAAACAGTTGCCCCCACAACATAGGCAGTGTGGTAATAGGGACTTAAGCATGAAATCTTGTGGTGGCCCAGCAAACATGAAGACCGTGAAAGTTTTGAGCAGCCATATTATCTGGGCATTTGGTTGGGGCTCTCTGAACACACACACTTGAAAAACCAGTTTAACAGCAGTTGAGCACAAAGTCAAGCAAGTAAGTCTGGGCAAGCATTGGGAAATCCTCCAAGGGAACAATTATTCTTGGCTGATGATACTTCTCCAGGGCATTAGGGATGTGAGGTGTCCTTTGGAGTCAGGTCACTGCAGGTGACATTCCTTGTGTTAATGACTGAGCCATACCAAAGGAAGTCATACTTCCATTTCAGAAAAACTGTAACATTAACTTATTTTTGTTTGGGTTTTCCTGGGCTAAGGCTGACTGAGAGCCAAACTTGTCTTTGGTTTGGTTTGTGCAGTGTCCAGCACAAGGACTTGCATACCCATGAGCGGGGTTCACTCAGAGCTATTGCAGTAAGAGCAAAATGATGTCTCATCCACTTAAATTATATTTTAGTAGAATACATGCTCTAAAACTCCCATAAAATTCACATGGAGGCAAAATATTTCATGTAACTATTGGTTGACCCTGAGATTAGCTCAGTTGGTTAGAGAATGGTGCAAATAACACCAAGGTTGTGGGTTTGATCCCCGTATGGACCATTCACTTAAGAGCTGGACTCGGATCCTTGTGGGTCCCTTTCAACTCAGAATGTTCTGTGATTCTGTAATTGTACTGAAAACAGGAGTGACTAACATAGAGGGAGCCCTCCTCTGAATATGGGTAGTTTTAGAAAGAATCAAAGCTGTTTGTTTGATAGGTGAGTTATCATAGTGACTGTTTCTTTTTTCATCTATGTTTTGAGTAGCAGTTAGTTTTACCTAAGTATTAGAGATCCTGCATGTTTGTCATCATTAATCATTTTTATTATGTTCTACTAAGAACATGGAAACCCTTTATTTTCTATTTGTTGCTGCGAAATTGTTTCAAAATTTATAACTTCACAGATGTAGACTCTATCTGTGGTTTTTAATTGTGCATATTTATGATACTGGTGTTTTACAAGATTCTGGAGCCCCTCAGCTGTCACTGTTCTCTGCTGATGGAAACACCTTAGCAGCAGCAAATACACTGCTGGCAAAAGGAATTGCAGTGCTAAGATAAGGTTGTTTCCAATCTTAAGTGCTTCTCATTCGAGAATCACAGTATGAGGAGAAAACATAGGCAAGGAATCAGTCAATTGTGGCTTTTTTCTAATGTACTATATTTACAACCTCTGACAATTTGAGCTGAGAGCAGCAAAAACCTGGCCTAATTGCAAGGACTGCAAAAAAATACTCGCACTTTTCCCCCTCAATAAATGGTTATTTCTTTGGAATGAAATGCATACCTACATTACAAAAGAAAACAATAACAATACTGTGCCTTTGCTCATTAAGTGCTTGGAGAAGAATGAACAAGTCCAGTTTTTCTTTATGTGTACCTAAATTTCAGATCACACACTAGAGCATGTTCCCCAATGCCTCTAATTCTAAAGGATGTATTGTACATTTTGATACTTTTATTACCACTTTTCACTTTCAAGAATGTCAGTAAAGATTTTGGATGTGCTCCTGTGCGTTAGTATGCCAAGAGGAAGCCTTTGTAATTCTACAGTATAAGTATAGAAAATGACTCAGGATTTCATAATGTGTCAGGAATTCATATCAGCACCAAATTGCTTATGATTTGAATGAGATGTGTTACTTCTGTGAGACTGTATGTAAATGTACATATATATTTAACCAATTATTTTGCAACATTACTGATTTAACTTGTAAAATGTTGGTTTTTTGTCTTAGGTCTGAGGGTAACTGTGTTACTAACTTCATCCCTCATGGTATTGGGAGCTGGCCTCAGATGTGTTCCAGTCTCAGACCTAGAAATTAGGAAGAAGTAAGTGAATTAAGTTACTTTTAATATACATATTTTATTCTTTCTGCTGATATAATTTTTGCTGCTACTGCAAAGAAATGTTAGTAAAAATTTTCTTTATGAAGTTGGTATGCCAAATGTTTGTTGTGTGGCCATGGGCTTACATGCTTCTTTGCTTCTTAAATGGATTTTTCTAGTCCTTCCTTTACATTGTATCTGAAGATCAGAAAGCCCTTTACAAACTTGAGTTAATTATGCCTCACCCCATCTTGCATAGCTAATATTAATCTGCTTTGCAAATAAGGAAGCAGAGATTTAGAGAGGTTCAGAAATTGGCCCAGGATCACAGAGGGAGCCATGCCTCAAACCCAAAAATATGTAATTTGTATGCAAATGTTAAATAGTTAGTTCATTTTCTCATATTGGATGTGTGAGATCGTGCCGTGAGACAGATGAAATTGCGCAAAGTGGCCTTTTTCATGTAGTCTCTCCCAGTGTGGATACCAAAGTAGCCTTGTACTTTATCTGCAGTGAAATGATTGCATTCTGTAGACATGCAGTTAAAGAGCTGGTGATAGAAACAGATTCCTTCCTAAAAATCACACAAACCAAACAATTCAATTGTCCTGTCAACATATCCTGAACCTGGGCATCCTCAGTAAGTACAGAGTACGTTTTGTACAGCAAGGGAATATGGATCACTTCTTGTTCACTTCAGTTTCTTTTTCCTCTTATGCTAAAGGAGGCAGGAGTACACAGGCATTACTACACTTTCCTTCTTCTTTAAAAACAGCCATAGCTCTAGGTCTTTACTAGTTATGCTTGCATAATATGTACATATAAAGAAAAGAACTTAAAAGATTTCTTTGTGGGTTGGGTTTTTTCCCTGCTTGAACTCTAGTCAGCTTCCAGGCAGTCTTTTTATTATTTCAGCAAGTTATTTGAGTTTGGGTTTTTTTGGTTTTGTTTGTTGTTTGTTTTTTTTTCCTCTTAGTATTGCTTACTCTGAAAATCAACCTGGAATCTTTTTAAGTTCAGAAAGAAAGTGTTTGGTGTGAAGTTGAAAGCTGATGACTACCTAGTCATGGATAAAGCAAAGGAAGAGGTTCAGAGAGAAAACTGAGAATGTAAAAAAACATTGACTGTAAAACCAGCCCTGATGAGTGAACTAAGAGCAGTGTGTCAAGTAGGGGAGATGCAATTTCAGTTCTTAGGTGCTTAGTGAGCATATAAGGAAGGACCCAAGGTGCTGCTGATGTTGGTTCCCCAGTGTTGCCTGTTTCAACATGGTGTTGAAGGATTCTGTGAGCAGGGGAGGCTGAACTAAACATATTGTGCTACCATTCACAGTGACCCTTTTAAGGACATGTACTGTTAAGGTGGCCAGGAAGAGCTGTCCTGATTGTGCCCTTTTTCTTAAAATGTTAAGGGGTACTCGACATTCAGTTCATTCATTCTCAACAATCTTGAATTAAATATCGATAGCTTTTAAATGGGCCAGATGGCTTAAGTGCAATGAAATGTGGTGTCTTATGCAGATTTTTATTTATGATTTATGCCAAAAGACATGTGCTGCCCTAGGCTTTACCAAATCAAGAATAAAGACTGTAAGTAGCTGAGAAGATGAAAATTCCCGAATGAGATTTATATGTGAGGTGTCATTTGGGGAGTGGGAAGAAGAGTTTCCCAAATATCTTGATCACCTTTAAACAAAGTTTTCCACTGTAGCTGTAGCAAGGAGACCTAAATTAAATACATGCCTAAGGAGAAATGTTCAAAGAACAACGTCTTTAAATAGGGAAAGAAAGGCTATGGACTGTATAGAGTCTGAGTGAGATGTATAAAACATGATGTTAAAATTTATTGAAAACTATATAGGGGAAAAACAAGAGCATGAGCAGAATCCTGATGGAAAAGGATAAAAATTTCATATACTCATGCTGTGAAAATATGCATAATCTACAGGTGAAATTGATAAATTTGCCTACTTAGCCTACTCCAGAGGACAGTGTAAATGGAATTTCTTTAAATGCTTTTACATGTTTTGTGGTATATTCCTTCACGCCATGAGTAATTTGCAGTAATATGCTGAAAGATTTCTGTGGGACAATTATGTCAGAGTTAACATGCATAAAATTATAAGAACGTTCATGAGGTTTGTAAGATTTAGGTTGGAGTTTTTCTACTTTGTAGCTGTCCCTGCTCCCTAAGCTCATGTGATTCAATGTTAGGGAAGGCTACTAAAGCCCATCACTATCAGAGCAATCATACACATAAGGAAATCACTGTTAAGACTGACATTTAATCCTGACTGCTTTATGCTCCTTATCTCATGCAGAACTGTAATATGCAAGTGTGTTCTTAAGCTCCTTTCTAGTCTGTAATTTTTCTTTTAGCTGCAGTGTGTAACATCTATCTTCAGTTCTCCAAGTCATATTTTGAACACAAACCTTAACCTCTCTTTTCAGTTCATTTGATGCCCATATATACAAAGGAAAATTCAAGTTGCACATTTGAGTGTGTTGCTTGCAGCAGCTGTGAATTTCCTATGGTGAATTTTCGTCCTCTGCCAGTGTGTGTAAACTGTACAGGGAATCCATGCCAAAACTGCACAAATTCAGTGAAGGATGAAGTGGGAGCACATGGCAAAAATGTTGAAGTGTGAACTTACTTGCATGTGGGATGGAGGAGCAATCCTTTACATGGACTAGTGAAGTCCCTCTTGTGTGCACATGTGCCCTTACCTGCTTTCCTCCCCAGCGCACTACCCTGTGAGGCTGATGTGTCTATCATATGGACAAGGACATAAAAAAGAATTGTTTTTATGTACCCTGCACTTCTGGCTTTGTCAGATGTGTCTGATATGTGACAGTGAATTTGACTTTTAAAAATAAAACCCCAAACTGTTGTTCCTTTCTAAATATTATGAAAACCTCATTTGCCATACTTATATTTTTAATTCACTGTTAATGTAAATTACATAGAACATAAAAAAAAAAGCTGTCAAATTGTACCTTCTCCTGAACTTTCTTCCCTTCCCTGAAGGTTACAAGCACATCACTAGTGCTTTTTGCCTGCATTTTGCTGAGTTCTTTTTGACTCCTGCTTGTCACTGAGTGAATATTTTCATTTGACTCTTTTAGAATGTGATTATTTTGTCCTGAATGTTAACATTACTAGAAGTCCATTTTTTTATAGACTAAATCAGGGTTGGTTTTTCTTTCCACGTGACACTTCATATACATCTTAGGTCTTAAACCTAGGCAAAAAGCTGTATGAGCTGAAGTGTGTAAGAAAGAAGGAAATAAAATTATGCAATCAGCCCGTACCCATAAATCTTTGGCTTTTAAGACCAACCATGTGATGTAAGACTTTTTAAATGTTTTGAAAGACAGGATAATTAAAGACATGGAAGTAAAGAATGTAACATAATTTGTCATTTGTATTGAATATATTAATTGAACAATTTAGTAGGACTGAGTGTGCTATGGACTGGTAGTGTTTGCCCTTCACATTAGATTTCACAACAGAGAAGTAGTTATTGAGGACCTTGAGTCACAGCAGTGAGAGGGCTCTCCTCAGCAGTAAATACCATTAAAATGTTTGCTGGGAATCCAGCAAAATGACACAGAGAATGACAGTCATTTATGAGACACATACCAGTAGTTGGTCGATCCTGTAAAGGAGTCTTTTTGTTAATCATACTAGTTCTTAGGATTTAAAATCTTTTTGCCTACTCTTGGATATGCTGTTAACTCTTTCTATTACTATATTTGAAGATTCACTCTTACCACATCTTTGGTACATTTTGTTTCTATGAGCTAGCTGCAACCTAGTTCGTATTTTATTCTTGTTAGACTTACTCTTTAATAGTTCCACGTTTTCCCTTTTTTATCCCTGAAAGCCTAAAGAATGACATGGGATCATCTCATTATTTGTCTTTTCAGATCCTAAGACTGCCATAAGCCACCATTCTTATGCATGAAAAATGCAAAGGGGCACCTCAGAAGAGGTAATTTCAGTAAAGACAAAGTAGGATTCCCATATTCCCTGGCAGTACTGAACACACTTCTGTGCTCAAAAAAAACCCCCAAACTGGAGCACCTGTGGAGAAGAGGGATTAAAATGTTCCAGGGAAGAGAAGAGCCTTTTAGGAGAGGATGGTAGGAAAATCTGCTTGTAAGAAATAAAGACAGAGTGTGATGCATGTTTTATGCTCCTTAACTCGCTGGGGAAGAGGAATGAAAAAAGGATTTAATCTAAAGTGAGGTTTTGGGAGTAAAAAGATGAAGAAACATACCTGTTTGTATATGCTGCAGCTCAGCAAATATAGGAGGAAAATGCTAAGATTGGAGCACTTGCCTGGCGCTGATGGTGCTGGTTTGTGCTTTGCCTGCAGTGCTGAAGGAAGGCTGAGCTGGGTTAATCCATGGTATCAGAAAAACAGGTCACTGGGGAAAAAAAGGAAATAGGTCATTCATGGGTAGGTTCTCATGGGGAATACTTAACTGTATTAAGTAACTGTAATTTAACAGTTTAGCTTCTTTTTATTACCTCCACCAGCTTCATCTTGTACACCAGTTTTATTTTTTGACCCTTGCTCCAAAGCATTTGTTGTAGATGAGCGGTCCTGTGAGTTGTTCCTAAGCAGTGATGATTTTTTCCAGCTTTGCTTGTTTGTTGATGGTAGTGGAAGGTGATTTAGTGTCCCTCTGTGTGCCCAGTGGTCCCACCTGCCACTGCTTGAACTGCATGTCCTGTGACACACCAGCAGCCACTCAGGTGGCAACCAAATGGGCTTCTCCTTCAGCTGAAACAGCCTGGGTGGAAAAAGGAGACGACTTGAGAGTTTTGGTTATAAATGCTCTTTCCTCTTTCTCCTGTGCTGGATTTTGCCTGTGGCACTGCGGGTGTCATCCACCTCCCCCAGCAACCAAGGTGGCTGCTGAATTAGCAGTTTACGGACCCTATGTAAATTCCTGGAGTGATGAATCTAGGACATTAAAGGAAACTCTTAAAATATCAGAAAGGGCTTGATATTGCAGCAATATTTAGTGGGCAGCTTCTACAAGGCCTCAGCTAGTATAAACCTATGCTGGGAAGGAGGAGAATTTATATTCTCTCTGCGATATTTAGTTTCATCTCATAGAATGGTAGGGAGTATCCTCAAACGTAGAACACTTTTAATTTTTTTAATCCTATTTAAAATCTTTGCCTTAGTTTGTGACTCACATTTCTGTCCTTAAGAAGAAGTCATATTAATTGAATTTATACTGAAATTGCTGCATTATAATCAAAACACCCTCTTGCTCTTTCACTCACTTAAGAAAAATTATTCAGGAATGTTTAAATAGGTCTTGTTTATTCCATTTCTTAATTGGCTGCATCTCCTGTACATTCCTACTCTTTTACTAAAAAATCCTACTTAGGACCTCTTTTGTGCTTAGTAACCTTAATCAGCTTTCTCCCACAGCAGCCCCAATAGCAGCTGATCCTGGTGCACTTCCCTAATAATTTGTTTCAGTATGTTTTGCCTCATTAGCCCATAATGTAATTGCCTACTTTGTGTTACAACAATGTTGTTTACTTTGGGTGTGTTCATATTTGATGAACATGTCTTCTGTTAGTGTTGCTTTAAAGATGTCTTCTTTTAGTAATGGGTTTTTGAAGTGGGTTAGCTTTAAAAGAAAAACAAAAACCCACAACTTTTTAATTAAAACAAAACCAAAAATATGCTTTGATTTTGTGTGCCCTCATCCTTGAAACCTAGATAAAGTGAAGAAACCCTCTTCTCAGCTGTGTGACGGCTGTGATGGCTGCACAGTAGCATGGTCTGAGTATGTTAGAGAATCTGTCACCATACTGCAGGGGTCTCACTGTACCCCCCCTCATCCCTTTTCTCTGTCAGGATGTCTGATGGAGATGTCAGGGCCTTGGCCTGAGATTGCTGCTTTCTCTCCTTGCAAATCCTTGTCTCTCTCTGCAGGCTCTCAGTAATAAGTTTTGGAGTAACTCCAGCTTTCCAAACCCTTAAATTTAAACCCAAACCGTACTAGTTTTCATAGCATTTGTAAATAGGTTTGCTGCTTTCTTTAAGTGTGGGAGAAGAAGCATGAGGCTGGGATGCCTGGTAGATCCTGTGGTCCTTTCAAATCTGCGTCCATAATGGTGTGACTGACTGTGCAGAGACCATGGTTTGTACAAGGGGTAAAACATCTGCCCAATTCCTGATGAAGATAGCTAACTGTACATTTTTAAGTTTTTCTCTTTCTTTTTCACTCTATTGTTGGAGATAATGTACCACACAGTGACTCAGGCTTTCTTCTTGTAATAATATTTCTTACTGATGGGGGGAAAAACAGCTTTAAATTATTCCACATATCAATGGTTGTATGCATCAAAAACAAGCTAAAAATGCTAATGGCCTCAATCCATGAATATCCAGAAGGCATAAAGCTTTTGTAGTATAAATATATCATTTAATGAAAATATTGAAAGGAAGTGCATTTCCATGAAATTCATCTATCAGAATGTTATTTTTAATAGATGAATTCATTGCTTTACCCAGAGGTATATTTCTTTCCAGTCTTTTTCCAGACATAGAGCCTTCCTGCACTCTCTTTGAGTTATGAACAAAACAGCATTTGTGTCGGTTCTCCCCATACTTGTAGCAGTGAATTGCTATAAAGCATGAATTTGACCTCCCTACTTCTGTCTTTGCCTTAAAAGTACCTAAAAAGGTTCTACTTAATGGAAGGTTCTTCTGTTGTATTTATTTTTGTGTGTCTAAAAGAAAACCTTTATCCACTTCTAGTAACTTGATTGTGAAAAATCAGAAGTGGTTCTTGACAAATCTGGTATCCGTTCCCTCTGAGGGATAATAAATCTCTTGATGTATAGTATGGGTATGTCCATGTCTTTTCATATGCCTTTTTCTGGGCAAGCAACTTGCATCATACATCAGTGTAGATGCTCTAGAATAGGAGGTATTTGCTTGCTTTGTTGCCATGTAGTGACACTAAATTCAATAGCACTTGAAAAGTGCTCTGAAGTCCTCCAGCGGAAGGATCTCTTTTATTTGCTTCCAATAGTTCCCACAGTGAGCTAATCACTATATAAACCTATTGGTCTTCCAAATTAGCAGGAGTTGAACTATCCACTTCTTTCAATAAGTGAAGTTGTCAGGCATGTGAAAGAAATATTAGCCATCCATTTCTGTAAAACATTAGCTTCTTTATCCAGAATTGCTTTTTTGCATTAGTTGTTGGGATCAGCAGTTCATCTACTAAACTTTTCCATATTAAAAGCAAGCTGCAGCACTGTCTTTGTGGAGCAGCAGACTGGCTTAGTGACTTGGTCGCTCCTTACACTTTGGCCAACAGTGGCAAAACTGAATTATAATTTATTTTCATTGCTTTTATATAGAAGTTTGAATAGTGACTAAGTGGTCTGTTTTAATGGCAGCTAATGGGAAAAGCACAGCAAAAGTTTCAGGGGAAAAAACCTGCACCAAAACCACATTTTTACAAGGCTCATGAGATGAGCTCTGTTCCCTCCTAGGACCCAAAGGAACTGGGTTCATGGTCATCATATTTAGAGAGTGAGAGCAGCACCATGGGGCTGACAGCCCTGCTCTTCCAATGTTATCTGCCATAGAAAAGGTGAAAATGCTTTTTCCACGCTGTTGGTCAGTGTTAAAATACCAACTTCTCCAGTCTTAACCTTCCCAGAACAAATTCAAACTAACACATCTTAGAGCTGAGCTTTGGGGGCTTATTTTGGTTTAAATCTCTTGCGTTTAAAGTAATTTTTTGAGTAAGTAATTTTCCTCTCCTGTTGCATCTGAGTACAGAAACTAATGAGATTTCCTTTCATTTAAAGTTCTCTTAAGAGAACTTATGAGACACGCAGTGGTAGAAACACTAAATGTCTGGATTTTTTACCTAGAAAAAGTGTTTATGCAACACACAGCGTTTAAATAGCTTAACAAATCCAGTACCTGATGTGACTGTGATCACGCATGCAAAGTTTCAACTCATCCAGGGAGAAAAAGAGAAATAAAGCCGACTGCAAATGGAAATGCTTTCCCATCTTAACTGGACGGTATTGTCATCGATCACTAAAACCTTTTTCCTTTACAATCTCACTTTTTTTTCCGTAACGTTTGCTCAGTGATATTGTAATTTCAGCCTTTATAGGCTTCCGTGATTTTCTTTGTTGCTGCCTGTTAGGATATTGCAGTAGTGACAGCAGGGAGTGAATAAAACAGGTATAACCAGGTTAGTTCTTAATACTAATATGAAGTCGTCTCTCAGGGAAGTGAAGAAAACCATGTAATTAAAGTTATTTATAATGTGACTTGACAAAAAAATGGGAAAAGAGGTGACAATAGTACAGTAAGTGTTTTTCTTCTCTAATTTCTATTGCTGTATTTGAACTGTCCCTTGTACTAGTTTTTTTTGCAGTTCAGAAACAAAAGTGATCTTTATTTCGTGTAAAGGGGGGGGTAGTGGTGTGAATATGTCTGTGTATTTCTTATATAGAGAGATAAATACATAATATAAATGTATATTATGTATTAGATTAAGTTATCCACAATTTTTCTTCTCTGGCAATGATATTTCACACTAGCATTTACTACCAGTCCTCAAACAATTTTTCTTCTTCTTTTTTTTTTTTTTTTTTTTTAAAGGGCTCATGCTCAATTGCAAGTTCAAAGTTTGGTAGAGCACACAAATTCATTAGCAAGGAGGTCAGGTGTGCAAAAACCTTGACATTTCAAAATGAGTCCTGACCCGGCTTCTGAAATGGTTAAAACAGGGTATTTTGGGTAGATGTTTACTTCCCCACTTTTGCTTTAAGCCAGACAGTAATCAATTATTGTGTAAGTTGAGGATGAATTTCTGGTGTAGTTTTTTCCAGTATTCTCTTTCATGATTGTGATTAAGAAGCCTTCTACTCTTGTGTTATTTTCTGTCATTTGAGCTCAATAGGTTTCTACTTTTTGATACATGAAAATAATTAAATGATGATTGGATAAATAATGCATCTGAAAACAGCAGAGCTGGATAAATAACAGATGAACATTACCCTGCTACTGTAATGAGATTGAAAAATATTTTTCCATCTGGGTAAGGTTGTGAGCTGAAGTTATCTTTTCAGCCCTTTTCTCAGGAAAGAGAAATCTTGTTATGCAGAATGAAACTGGAACAGTGACAGGAAAAAAATTGCAGTTGCTCTTTGCACCTTTTTGGTAGCAGAAACAAGAAGAAAATTAGGGAATAACAGAAACAAACCTGTCTTGGTCTTGGAGCAATTTTTAGCATTGATGGTGTACGAGAGGAGACTCGTGGGCTGTGAGACCAAAATCTAGCACAGTGCTGATAAGGTATTGTAACAAACAGCAAAAAAAGCCACCAGCACTGTTGTGTTCATATTTCTCTGTCAGATGGAGAGGCTGCTACGTGCATCTCCCACAGCAGCAGCTTAGTAAATGCTCTGAATTGTGTTTTGAATCTCTCATCCCTGCCTCTCTAGGGAAATGAGTTAAGGTTGTGCAGAGGAACCATGCAAATAATCTTTTTCTCAGGAAAAACTAGCTTAATTCAAGCCAGTATTGAAAAAGAGATAAAATAGGGCTTAGGCTGTTATCATATGCAGAGTAATTGGAGGTAGTAGTCTGTATATTGATGGCAATTTAGTCTGAAAACAGTGTTTATTAACTCAAATATGTTAGACTTGAAAAATTAGGCAATATGAAGATAAGAGGTGTTCTACCCTGGATGATAATGTCAAGCTTGGTAAATGCCAAAAATGCAGATGGAAAGACCATGGGGAAAATCCATGGGAATATTCAGCACACCAGGCAGGGCAAGGCTGGAGAGACAGCATCTAGTAGAACACCAGCAGAAGAGACCTATAGAGAGACAAAATTGGCTTGCTCTTTCTAAAAAAAACACCCAACAAAACAAAAGAAAGATAATACAGAATTAAAATTCTGAATTAAGATACCACTTTCTCCCTTGGGATCTGCAAAGTAAAAGTAACATCTGTTTCTCCCTCGAGTATGAAGGTTGATTATAGATCTTTATTGAGATGGTTGAGTTTGATAGACACAGTCTTAATCTGAAGTACATGATAAGAGTATGTATAATTCTCACAGTCGATAAATTGCAGGTTTTTGTTTGATACTTTGGTGGGTTTTTTGCAAAACTTTTCTTCTCCTACAGGATGAATTGCCTACATGACCATAGATGCTGAAGAATTATTTTACTTTTTTCTGATTTTAATGAGTTTTATTTGAATTAAAGCAATAATACTATAGTGATATCAGTGAACAGAAGTGTTAGTATGGCACCCAAAGCTATGATGGTTATTTTCTGATGATGCAGTTTTCCAAGTATACAATAACTAAACCATGATTTAAACATTAAATTTACTTCGGAACAATATTCACTAAAATAAAATCTGTATATTTTGCAATAGTGACCTCACTTGCTACTGAAATGCAGCTGTTCCTGGGGATGTGCCATAGTTCTGCAAATGCCCTGGAACAGTTTAGAAGAAGTTTGAGAATAACTTCCTGTGACATAAGTAGAATGAAAATACCAAAGTGCACAACGATACCTTGGTTTGTCCAAAGTACACTGAAGAGTAATCATAGGGGATTGATGCGCTGTGTTCTTCAGAAAACTATATCAGTGTTGTTTAGATAGTGCTTTTTGTTTATTTAAAACTATTTCATTTTGGTTTAGAGTGTGTGTGTGTGTGTCACAGTTCAACAAGCATTCAGACGGGCTGACCGTGCCTTGGTGATGTCCATCTGAAGCACATCATGAACAGTAGTAATGAAATCTGTCCTCACTCAAAAAAATATATAGGAGAGGATATTATATTACTTCTGCTCCAGCTCAGAAGGTGTTTCCTTCAGATGATATATAATAGCACTTTTTTTTCCTGTGTACTTTTTATAAATTTTGTTTAAAAAATTAATTTCTAATTCTCTGAGAATTGCTAGTATCCATTCCCATTTATTACAGTCTCTCTTGTTAATTTGATAAAGACTCTGTTGGCATTTCTTTTGCATATTTTGTTCCTTTGTGTTCTTTAAAAACTTCCTGCTACACTGTATGTTATTCAGCCATTTGTGGCTTGAAACACTGCCTAAATGCTGGCTTATGTTTCCCCATTTTCAGACCGTAGCTTTTTATGTCTGACAACTCAAGTCTTGCAGCAATAACACTGAGTTCCTGCTATGGTTAGAAAAACACCACCCATTTGAAAATATCATCTGCCACCATTTAATTGCACAATGAATAAATGTACTTTGGAGGGTTGCAATGGCTTGTTTGACTCTCTAGCTATTTTTTAGACATGACATTTCTATATAAATTCAAAAATACTGTTGTCTTTCACAGCTAATCACCTTTTGCAAAAGTCAAAGTGGAAGATTTCTGGCTGACTTCCATGTATTGGAGAGCCTTCAGAAAGTCCTTTCTGTATGTGCTTGTTGTACTAATATTAAGCCAAACTTTGCAAAGACTTCACTGCTTGGAAGTACTATCTCTGTTCTGTCACCAGCCTTATCTGTTAAATCCCAATGAGTGTGAAAAACAAGAAAAATCTGGGTTTGCTTGGCTGTTTCAACAGTATGTTGAGAATGCCCAGATTGCTGGAGAAGACGATTCTCTTGGAAACCCTAACAGCCCGGCCTCCTCATCTGTAGGCACATAGATCTCATCTGAGTGTGTAAATAAAAATAAATAATGCAGTGAAAAAATATGCAGAGTATTTTGCTGAACTGTTTCAAGTTTGGATCTGCCATAACTAATTTAAATCTTCTGTTGGGATTTATGCATGTAAGGGGTCAGGTTTAAGATGTTTGTAATTTAAAGCTTTTCTGCTGCTACACCTTTTCTACTTTTGTATCCTATCATCGTGCCTTTTTGCTGCAAAGAAAGTCCCTTTTATTCCCTTTTCCTTTCCTGCTTTGAAGAGAACATTTGCTTCTCCATTTATATAAGGTAATGAGACCAGAGTAGCTGGTATTTAAAGAATTTTAAATTCTTTAAATCAATCTAATTGGGCTTCTTTTAGTGTATAGAATATAATTTTTTTTGCATGGGACTTTCATTTCTTTGTGCAGTTGCTCCATCTCCAGCACTCAATATCTCACATGCCTTTTTAATTAAAAACCCCCGAAAAAGGGCAAGCAATTGTCGTCCAAATGGCTGTGGTCTATTCTCTCTTCCAGGCTGATTCACGGAGGGCAGCTGTTAAATGGCTTGGCGGGGCCAACCGTGATGAATGCGGCACCGTTTCTTTCCACAACGTGGTTTTCTCCGGATGAACGTGCCACAGCGACAGCCATCGCCTCGCTGCTCAACTACCTGGGCTCTGCTGGCGCCTTCCTGGTGGGGCCTCTGGTGGTGCCATCTCCTAATGGGACAGCTCACGTCCTGCTGGCATCGCAGAGCAACACCGAGCACATCAAGGACCGCATCGAGGCTGTGCTGTATGCAGGTGTGGCTTAAAAATAAATATTGAAAAAAATAAGAAAAAAAAATATAAAAAATGTGCATGCTTCTGCATGTGTTTGGTGCTTGTGAACCAGTACCCTCTAGTGGCTGGTTTGCACAGGAACCAGTTTCTGACTGAGGGAAAATAACTAAGTGGTATTGTACCATCAGAAGGGTTAATTTTTTCCTCTTTTGTGTAGGAAATATTTAAAAATAGCCTGTTGTATAGGCTGACTCCAAAGGAAGTAATTCAGTTGTTTATATCATCTGCTCTTGGGAGAAATGTCTCCTAGGAGAACTTACACTTTCCCTGAGCTTTCAGACTGGTTTTTGCATGTTGAATTTTCATTAAAAATATATGTCCATGACGTGTTGGGTTTTTTCTATTGTGTCTGTAAGGAAGGAAATCCAATACTCTTTTAGCATTAAATTTCTTCCCTGCATTAAATCATCCTTAATTTATGATTTGCATGTGCCTTTCAAATGTGATTAGATTATTAGTATTTAAGAATCTAACATTGAAATTAAAATGCAATAGATTTTACTTTTAGCTAAAACCACATAATTCATATTGGTGGGCAATTTCAATGAAGTGGCAACAGTTTAGTGGAAAAAACCACTGATATAAAATTCACCTGATGTAACTTGGATTTTATGTCCTTGCTCTTTTTCTTGCAATGGCTTCTACAGCACTTTGTGTCACTTACAAAACTCAGCAGCAAACTTTAAGAAAAACGGGTTGGTTAAGTGGCTTAGGAGCCTGTATTCTTATTCTTAAAGGATATAAATTGGTACAGCGTTCAGAGCAGATCAACTCTTTACCATGTCCTGATGGTTGCACATTTGGTTGGGGTTTTCCCCCTTCATAATTGCAGCCTCTGAAATTCAGCCAGGAGCTAGCCCTAAGTGTTCCAGAAGTCTTAAAGTACATATACTATGTAGTTTATATGGAGGTTTATGGGATTGAGTTAGCTGTTTGTGATCACTTATTCCTGGACATTATTCTTGCTGAAATTTTATTAAGTTAATATTCCTGTTAGGAGAGAGTCACTTTACTGTTCATTTTAAAGAAAGTGTAATAGAAGTTGAATCACTATTTCACCAAGTGTTTTTGAGTAACCTACTTTTTACTGGACTCAGATGGAACAACAGTTAAATTTGGGTTTGGTTAAGCCTTTTTCACAAGTAAATATGGTGTTAGACTCTGAAAATCTCATGGCAGATGAAAATGGCTAGCGTGAAAGAAGGAAAAATGAAAGCGAGTCAGGTTTTGTCCTGAGGAGCAGTAGATAAGGGGAGGAAAACTCTAGCAGTGAGAGAGGTGCTTTAGCTCTCCCTCCTCGGATTATCTGCAGAGCGAGAAGACTTCATCTGCCTGAAGAAAGTACTGTCTTGCACTTGAAACCATTGGTTTGCGCCTGGTAGCACTAGAAGTATTGCTTTCAGCAGCCCATTAGATTCACATTCTCTTATGTTCTCTTTAGGGGGGTTTTCCTAAGCATTTTGTTCAGAAACAGGGATGGATCTTGCCACCAAGGTTAGGTGTGTCTTGCCTGCTCCATGTCTTAACGTGGCTCTTTATGCTTATCTCAGCTGACAAGGGTTTGGGAACAACCCGTAGACCTGTTTGGAATCAATCACTGGTCACAGCATGAGATGATCCTACAGCATCTCTTCATCTTCCTAGGAAATGTGTTTTGTGAGGCATCTGCACTTCTCACTGAGTATTTGAAAGTGCTTTGAGCGGAGGCAGTTTCTGTGTGCTAGTGTTTGTGTCCTACAGGGTGCATCTTTTCAGGAGCTGCAACCTCTTTAGCTGTTCAGTCAATGACAAAGAGCTGGTTTGTGAATGGTACTGGCCTGCAGTGAGTCACAGTGATTATGGCAAAACCTCCAACTGGCTTAAAATTGCAGGAGCTGTCAAAGAGGAGGTTGCTTGGAATCACTCATGGGATTTTTCCTGTCTCACTTCAGCCCTGTTGCCCTGGAGAGCAGAAGGCACAAAGTCCCTGCTGACTGCCTCCCCTGTGCTCTCTTGTGCCAGGTGGGCTCCAGAGGTAGAAGGAAGGCTGTCTCATGGTGGGCACCTGCCTCGTGGTAATGTATAGACAGTTCTGTTCACCTGTGGGCCAAAAAATACCTGGTAGGTGTGGTAGGTATTTAAATCAGCTGGGCAGAAAACTTGGCTCAGATTGACTTCCAAGTTTACTAGCAAAGGTTTTGGAGAATGTAGCACAACAAGGAGCTGACCCAAATATCCCACTTCCCCACTTCTTTAGCAACTGTGGCCAGGTTTGGTATGACTTCTCATTTTGGATACTATGGGAAAGCCAGTTTTCCAGGATAAGCACTCTGCGATTCTAATGGAGTTGTGTTTATGATGGAGCCTGTTGCTTTTGTGTGAGGTAGCATTAGATAAGCAACTTTCAAAAGTTAGATGATGTCTTTTAAAAGGCAGTAATGATGTGAATTGTTAAGTTGGGATCAGTAGTGTGCCAAGACACTGCAAATTTTCCAAGGACTTAACCTCAAACATGATTACAAAGCAATTGCTTATAAACCCATCCTGAAACTGCTCTGTTAACTCCAGTCTCTTCTGTGTTTTAATAAATTGCTGTTCCTTTATCTCAAATGCAGACTTAGAGCTCAGTTGAATTACCGCAGCCTCTTTCTGTGTCATCTGTGTCACTGCACATTCTGGTTCACAGCTCAAATAGTACAGATGTAGCAAATCAGGATTGAATTGCAGTACCTGAATCGCACAAGGAAACTTGAATTATTCTGGACTGCAGCCAGAGCTCTTAGCCTTGTGCTTTCCTAAATAACAATGTAAAATCATTATTTGTTTAAAAAAAAATAAAATGTGTGCATGTGTGTAAAGGGCCCTCATTCCCTCTTTATATTACAGGACATGGTGGGGAGAAAGGTTTCTGGGTTTGGGTAGGTTTTTGTTCTATGAGTAGCCTATCTGAAAGAAAAAGATGTTGTATCAAGATGGCTTGTGTCTCTGTTAAACCTCTTTTTTTTTTCTTTTTTTCTGTTCGGGGTTTACACAAGCAAGCAGCAGGATGCCTACTTCCTAGGCTAAGATGCAGGCATCAGTCCACTTTGGCGGTCTCCAGTCAGTGTGATGTGGTACCCAGCTTTTGTGAAGCATTCCAGGTTCACTCCTCAACAAGAGACATACAACTGTGTTTCTGCACAGTGATTGATGTCTTGCCCAATTCTGAGTACATTGCTGCATCCACTGAGCACTGGAGAAGCTGGCTGCTCCTGTGGAAGAGCTTTAAGACAAGTTTTAGATTGTATTTTTCTTTATCTGGTCTGGAAGAGTAAATGATGAGGGAGATAAAGGTCTGGATTTCCAAATGAGGAAGGAATTCATCACGTAAGAAATTGGATGTGTTTGGCAGAACCTGGACTTCTGATGTAGGTGTGATACACAAAGCTAAGATGGCACTAAAGACTTCTACTTTCAATAGAAGGGAGCTGCTTTAGTTTCAGAAGGGCATTCTGCACTTTCCTTTTGTGCATGAGGGCAGAGCTAGCTAGGCAAATTTGTTAGTTTGGAAAGTGTAACACTGGGAAACAGTGCAGAGTTGCAAGGAGGTACTACAAGGACAGCATGCTGAATTTAATAATTAAAGAAAAAAAAATAGGTGTTATTATACTGCTTCTACTGCAGCAATTTGACTGGCAGAAATCTTGAGGCAGCATATAGATGAGGCCTCAGATGGGCACCTGTTATAAAATATTGCTATAACTTGAAAAAATTATCATAATTTGCATTCTTCAGAAAAAGATCTGGCCTTTTTCCTTATAGCACTGCAGTATAATCAAGTTATACAATGGATACCTTGGACAAAATTTACAAGTTTGTGTGATCACATTCTTGTTGGCTATACCTGTCTGCAGTCTGAAATCTTCCTTTAATATGTGATTAAAATGTCTGTATGGATGTACATATGTATGCCTATAAACCTGTATGTAGACCTAGAATCAGGAGGGGCAGATAAACAGCTTTTACTAAACAGCTGTGTAGTGACAAAGCATCTCATCCCTTTCTTAGTTCGGGGATGATCAGTTATGGACAGTTCTTTATTCACTGCTCATGGTTTCAGAAACAATGTACACAACGATAGAAATTAATCTGTTTTCCAGAGAGCAGAGCAGATAGAGTGAGGTCTAGTTAAAGTGCCCTTGGCCCTCAAAATGTGCAGTTAGACTACAGCAGGAAGAGACACCACATGATTCAAAGTGAATCTTTTAGTATTTGATTGTGAAGAATGGTATTGTCACATTCCCAGTATGCCTCCAAAGGAAATTTAGTGTAGACTTTTTTCCCGTATACCGAATAGAAGCATTCGTTTCCCTTCCCTATCTCCAGCTGATCCATTTAGACTCTTATTTATTTTTCAGTTCCCTGAATTTATTTTCTTCTGGTTTAGCAGAAGACCTGGCAAAGTGCCATGTTCATATTGATTTATTAAAAAAGAGAAGAAAAAAGAAAATGAACGCAATTGAGCATCCAGCTCTGCTGGAATTTATTTGTGGTGTCGGTGAACACTTCTTTGTTTTAAGATCACAGGTTCTTTTAAGATAACACACTTCAGCCATACATTTTTCTCTCCAGCAGCAAAGAATATTGTTTTCAAAGGGGATGGGAGAAATATTGGGATTGAGGACTGTGGAGAACATGATATACATTGTAAAATGCCTGTAAAACAAATTAATTAGACTGACTGTGGGTAGAGTTGTTTTTCCTCAGAATGCGTGGTCATGGGACTTACTGAATATTTTCTGTGAAGTGCTCATCCGTTTTCAAGCTCAGGTCCAAACTTCTGCTATGAAATTTTTCAAAGATTTAGAATACCTGCTTGCTGAACAAGAGGAGCATCTGCAAACAGCTGTATTCTTTCTCTTTTTTTCCCTCTTACGTGTACTTTTTCTATTCTTTAGCCATGGCTGCTCATGCACTTTTCTCTTTATTTTCTGTTGCCATGTAAAACTGTTTGTGTCTGAATTGCTGCCTTGCTTGACCTTTCATTTACCTTCATCATCTTGTGCAATGAGTAATTGTCATTCAATGCCCTGGGGCTTCCCCAGTCCCATCTGTTTGAAGTCTCTAGCGTGCTGGTATCTGCACTGCATTACTTCCATCGTGAGGAAATGTGCCCAAATATTCATATTGCAGTTCTCTCTAAAGAGAAAAAGCAACAGTTTCCTTGTGCTCCAGTGCGTTCCCCATGTGTGAGCCTGGTTCTCTGCAGCTCCTAACGCTGGCATGGACTCCCAGTCTCATGGATTCTCCATCTCAATTTGAAATCTTGTTTGGGGAGGGAAAAAAGAAATTCTCCTTCAAGTTACAGCGTTCTGTTTTTACAGAGGACCATTAAGGCACTTGTGGTGGGATGTATGTCTCAGAGGCTGGCTGATAACAGCAGTGTACCAAACTAAATCTGTCAATGCTAACATCTGTTCCTGGTTTTGTTTTTCTTTACCCTCTTGCGTAGAGTTTGGAATGGTTTCCCTGATATTTTCTGCAGCATTGGCCTACTTCCCCTCACGCCC
The DNA here is from genome assembly GCA_013397135.1 of Pachyramphus minor. NCBI lineage: Eukaryota > Metazoa > Chordata > Aves > Passeriformes > Tyrannidae > Pachyramphus > Pachyramphus minor. The sequence goes on from VYXB01000994.1 coordinate 2,133,639, forward strand.
TCCATTCCCTCCCAGCGTGGCTGCAGCAAGTCAACGGCTCAGCTACAGGAGAAGTTTTTGCAGACTCTTAAGGTAGGACCTCACTGGGTTTCCACTTCAAAGCAGATCAGCACCTAAATAAATAAAAACAAGTGTGCTTTAATCTTCTCATGAAGCAAACAAGTTGGTTTGTAGTGCTTTTAAACAAAATAAAATTAAATATTCATGTTGAAACATAAAAGGACGCTAACTGCTGAAAAGCAGACATTAAATTTTAAATCACTGGATATATCTCAAGCCTTCATGCCAGAGTCCTTTAGCACCAACAGTGCTTTAGTCATCCTGTTATCATGGCTTTTTTTATACAATGGTTCTGATACATCAGATTATACAAGATTGTTAACAGTGTGCCGTGAGATAACAATTAGCAACAGCGAGCAAAACTAAGTAATAAGCTGCTTTCTTCTGTGCTTATTATATGGGAATGAGTTTGGAGTTTACTTGTCATTGGAAGGATTATTCAGCCATGGGAGCAATGAATGAACTGTCTGAGACCATGATATGATCAATTAAATCTCATTAAATGTATGTTAAAATATGAAGTGGGAATAGGAAAATTATCTCCAGATGTGTTTCTGGACAGGTTCAAAGACTAGTTAGCTTCCTTCAAGTTCTTAGGTTTAAGAAAACAAAAAAGTTAACAAAGAAAATGACAGCTTTGCAGCTTTTCCCACTTGGGCTCTTTTGGTAAGATACAGACCTACTTCTCCCCAAGTGTTTGGAAATGTCTTGTGTAGTGGAAATATCATACCAAAGGAACAGCTAAAACCACTGTAATGTTAATGGTAGATAATTGTGAATGCCCATGCCCTGTACATGATACTGCAGAGATGAACTTCCTGAGGCAAAGAGCTGCTCCCATGATATGGAGTGTGACTGACTTCACAGGGGGGCTTCAGATTCTTGTTGTAATTGTTTGTTGAGTGGTGCAGTGATAGAAGCTGAATCTGCATGTGAAGGGCTGCTTGAAACTTGATGGTAGTGGAGCATTAGACATTCAATTATTACAGACCTATTGTGGGCTGTACTTTCAATTTAGAGGCAGCGAAAACAACTTATCCCTAGTTGTCAGTGATTTGGGGGGGGGTCCTTTTGGTTTTGGAGGCTTTTTATTTTGTTTGGGGGAGTAAATAGTTGGCTTAATACTGAAAGTTCATCCTGGAGCATGCTGGCGGTCGGGAGAAGGTGTGTGTACAGCTGACTGGTTAAGTCTGCAAAGTGACCTACTCAGGATATTAAAAAATAGCAATTTCCCTAAGGACACTTCGCACATACAGTAATGCTCTTACTCACCCAAGCTGATGTGCAGTTGGACCCTGCCTGAGGCTGTGTTGTAAAAATACTGCCATTGAACAGAAATCCAAACAGCAACTGGCTCTGCAGGTGAAATATAAAATTTCTGTTGACAATGCTCCATTTGGGAGCTTTTTAACCAGTTGATTCCATGTTAAAAGGATTGTAAACAGTGGACCTGAGATACTGGTAAGGTCAGGATATAAACAGCAAAAGTGGCTTACTATTCACAACCAGTGAAACGTAAGAAAGCAAATTGTATTCTTAAATAATAAACGTAGTTTATAGTGTCTCCAAGAACCAAGAGGGTTTTTTAAATGTGGACAGGTAGATAATTTTATGTCTCCTGTCCCTCTGGTCATTTTGCATTCTTCCATGCTACCCTTTATCAAAGGCACTTCTTCATTCCTCTGTGCATGAAATAATCAACAGTTTATCATTAAACTTGCTTATCTTGAGGAGCCTTTCAGCAACAATCCATCAGAACAACTGCGTTTTATAAAAGAAAATGGTGTCTGCCATGCTTCAGGAGAAGTTCATCATCTGGCTCATTAGGCTTCTAAGCTCTGTTGCCTGCCTAATCTAGGCTTCATAATTCTTGGCTCAGAGAGCCTTCCTTTTGACTTAGTGGTGTAGACTGAAGGTAACCAGCAGATGAGTACTAAGAAATCATGATTTCCCCTTACTTAGACTTACCCTCTGGTATAAGAACTGTGTGTAAGGCATTTGGGATGTGTGTGAGCTGGTGGGCTGACTCAACTATGTGCCAAAAACACTCATGAGAATTGAGATGTTCATCATTTCCCTCTTCTTTCCCCCAGGCTGCAGTTTTATTACTTCAAAATAAAGCAGCATAGCATAATGTTACCATTGAAGTCATTGACCTTTTTACCTTGGACACCAAAGGCATCTATCACGTCCTTTCAGATCCCACACTCCTTCATGCCTTCAGGTCCTTGGGCAGTCATCTACACAAGCTGCTTCTTGAAGAGTTTTATTATGCCATGAACAGAGGTCAACCATCCCTTGTAGGCCATTTTTTGGGACTTTCTTAGGAAACTTGATTCTTCCTTCTGATTTGGAGGATTCTGACAGATTATAAGAATTAACTGATCTCTGGTTATCTCCTGATACCAACTCTCTCAGCCTGCAGTGGGAGACGACAGATTAGTCATGGTTTGGGAACTAAGCCCAAATCTTTCAGCAGTCTATCACATGCTGTGACAAGTGGAGTTTGAATTTCTGTTAGGAAAAGTGCAGTGCCCTTTATCAGTTTCTTGGGTGAAGCAAATACAACTTTTTTTTTTTCCCCAGTTCAGAATATGCCACAAACTTCAATGGAAAAAATCCTAATACGAGTAAATAGTTGAGAAATTTTAAAATCTGCATTAAGAAAACTTGTTGAGATTTTTGCTTTGAGGTAATTAGATACTCTTACCCAGTTGCGCGCCTTTTATATTTTCAAGGGACTATGTAAGCAATTTTGAAATTTTGTAATAGGGTTTTTATGCATCATTGTTGCTTTAATGAAACTTTCATCAGCATCACCATCCAGTAATGGAAGCTGCTCAGACTGTGCCTGATGTTAATAGGCACTGTCAAAATTATTCTGAAAATGATGACTGACTTTGATGGGGCTCCCCTCTGAACCAGTCTGTCTTACACATTCTGGTAGCATTAGATAGGTTTCTGAAAAAAAAACCAGGAGAAAAAATCAATTTGTATTCCAACAGAATGGTTTAAGAGAGGCTAATGCTGATGTCCCGTCATCACTGATACGATGGAAAACAGTGTGGGTTCAGCAGCTGATGGTGTGACAGACAGCACGTTTTTCTATTTTCAGTGGAGTAATTGCAAAATTGCAAAAACAAATACAAGTGACTGAAAAGCAGAGCTGGTGCTGAAGACATATGTTTCAAACAGCTTTAGCACTTAATGTAGGCAGCACTAGCTGTTGCTGGACAAGGAGGCAGAACGACGTCTGGGGATAGGGGCTGTTTTGTCACTGTCATGCACCTTTTCTCCTGGTCACCTTGCTTCTGCTGGACACTAGGCAGGGTGGCAGCCTCTGTCACTGGAGAATGTCATGATGCAGAGCTGGATCTCTAGTATTGGTACTAGGAGTTGGATGTGGCATAGAGCAGCTATCCCACATGACAGTCTGTCTTGCTTGAGTTACAGAAAAAAAAATACACCACAGGAAATTTTGGTCAAGTATATTACAAAGTTCTCAGTTCCTCAAAAGTAGCTCTTTCATGAAACTGAGGTTCAGATAGCCAAATATTTTGAATATTCAGCAAGTGTTATATTGGAAGACTGCATTCAGACTTGTTCCCACTTTTCAATCTACAATATGGCTATTTAGTGTCCATGCAAAATTCCTTTTATTTTATTTTACAGATGTTGAATTGGCTCTCACATGGATAGGATTAAATAGCATCAGATGCCAAGATGATACAAGATAGACTATGATAAGAATATGATACAAGATAGATTAGGATAAGAATATGGCATTCTTAAGAGAAAAAAAAAGTGTCAGGAAGACGATAGCATTCAGAGAAAAATAACCAATGTGTAGAAGAGATGAAAATTTGGGAGTTGTTTTTCTTTGCATTAAAAAATAAATCTGACACGAATGATATTGAAAGCGGAGGATATGTTCATGTGATGAAAATGTGTTATTCAAGAAGAGGATGTGTGAAGAAAAAGAACAGTGCAAAAAAACACTGGCTGGTGTGCTGTGCATGGATCATCTAGGGGAGTAAAACAGTGTAAACTGCAAACCTCTGAATGTTTTGGAGAGTAATTCAATTTCTTTCTCTCCCTCTTGGCTTTCATAACTGTGTGCTATCAAATTGCCACTGCATGCCAAGGAACTGGTACTGATCAGGATCAATTTTACATAAATTGTTTGTGATTGGAGGGAGCTACATTTTGTGGTTACACAGATACCCTGTGGGATAACTGACCTTGGAATCACCATAAAATCTCTTCACTTTAAAATATCACTGTTGCAGAGTCCAAAGTATATTTTCTGGTTTTCATCCAAAATTGAAACATTTTTTGAGGAAAATTTGGATGTCTCTTAGCGAAGATTTCACATTTGCTTTCAGTTATGGTGAGTGGGGGAAGTTGTTGGCTAAACCCCTGTTTAGCTGTGTATGATGAAGATGGTGACACAGTTTTGACTGTTTCACCTTCCCTGGATACTAAAGGTTGAATAATTTTAATTGGGGGGAAAAGCAAACACGGTGACTATTTAGAGCAGAATATTATAGTATATTGTCTCTGGTTTTTGCCAGTTCAAATTGTCAAAATTTTCCACTCTTGCAACTGTACCCATCTTATTTCCAGAGCTCTCCCTGCTTTCACCAGAACAAAGAGAAATAAAACAGGGTTTCTTTTTGATTTATTTTTTTTTAAGTTCAGTTCAAGAGGCATGAAGCTCTGATTTTATTCTTGAAATGTGCTTTTCATCATTTAAATTAGTGCTTATTATTCCTCACATACACTTTTGCTAAGGAGGTTGCCCATGCCAGTGCACGGAAGAATTGCTTGTGGAAATGAGAAACACATGAGCCCAGCATGTTACAGAGATCTTTGAACCATGTGGAGAGACTGGCTTTTTCTATCATCACAGCACTAAGGCAGTAACATATCAGCCCCTGGAAATTCAGTGGCATGGCTGGATACCTTTCTCGATTTTCATGGCTCACTCCTCTGTCAGACCTTTGCTATTTTTCTTGATGGGCAGAATATAGAAGGTGTCATTTACTGTACCAGCTAATCTTGGTGTGATTTCTAATATAACCTGCAGATAATTGCAATGTTTTATCTTCACAGCAATTTCCGATTCTTGATGATTGCTTTAGCCTATGCTATACCACTGGGTGTTTTCTCTGGCTGGTCTGGTGTTCTGGATTTGATATTAACACCCGTTCACGTAAGCCAAGTAAGTATCTCCTGACTGATAATCAGCAGCCGTTTTGTAAATGGCACATTTTTATTTTGCAATAGCATACAGTTTTACTGGGTTTTTATGTTTAAGCAGCTATTAATACATATGGACCACTTTTCTCCTTGAAATTTTAAACAAAATAAACAGTATCTTTGGCATCTCAAACTGTCACAATTCTCTCTTTTGACTCTCCATCAGTGGCGAGTGTTTTCAGAACTGTACATGCTTCTTGACAAGAAGGAAGGGGCAGGTAAACAAACAGGAGTGTTGTTGGCTGCTGCACCTTTATGGAAAGAAAATAATGTGTGCCTGGTGGAAAAGATGAAGTGGGGAGAAGATGATTTCTAAGCTTTTGATAGAGTATTATAAAAAAACAGAGGACATTACTGAGATTCTATAAAGAGAGGTCGCATTTAGGGCATAGACTACTTAGTCATACTGCCTTGTAGTGAATTTATTTCCTTTCCTAGAAAAAGCCTGGCATTTGAGATTGTTGTCAGGGGCTGTTGTTAGCAGTTTGCAGCTCCTGCACACCATTTGTTTTGAAAGTAACATAGTCTTATTTTCTCAGCTTTAACACATTTCTCTCTTTTGTTTTGTTTTTCCTGTCAGGTAGATGCAGGCTGGATTGGATTTTGGTCTATAGTTGGAGGTTGCGTTGTTGGCATAGCAATGGCAAGGTAGGAATAATTACAGGTCCTTCTTTATTTCTTCAACTGTGATTGTCATTTAGCTTATCCTCTTAGTAACATAACTTGTTGTCTTTCTTCTTCTGGAAACTTGAAATGGAAAATGCATTCTGGGGTTATCATGTGTTTCTTGTAGAGCAGTAATTTGTACCGGGTTAGTGGTTGTTGGGAATTGAGAATTCCATGTGCATATACCTGAATTTGGCAACTCAAACTGTTGCTCCTGACAAGGGCTTCCTGTATGCTGCTTTTAAACACAACTCTTGTGAATTCAGCTGCTTGGTATAAAGGAGAACCTGTTGTAGCACATTTGGAAGGTATTGAAGAAATTAATGTCTGTCTCCTTCTATCAACACTTTTGGGCATACTGATTCCCAAAGGGATATAGGGAATGTAGTACAGGCAGCATACCCACCATAATGTTATGCCCTCCACAGAGAAATTAGTCTGGGCCCGTTTCATCCAAGTTGCTGGATTCCTGTATAGCCTAGTTCCTGCTGTACTCCTATGGACTACAGTATGGGTGAATCTATGCATTTTATAAATCCAGACACAGCTCTCTCTGGCCATCATGAATGATGATAACGTGGGGAGTGGAACAGTAAAACATGGATTGCCCTTCTGAAAGGTTGCTGCTTTTTCTGCATTGAGGTCCTCTTTAGAAAAAGAGATGGGGGGAGGAAGAAAAAGTCTTTCAGGAGGTACTTGAGCAATGAGTTTATAAAACTGTCTAAAACCGATCGCACATTCCCCTTGCATTGTGATACCTGAGCATTGTCCTGGCTTCTCTGTGTCCACTCTTTTAGAATCCAGTTCTGCAATGAATTTAGCACAAGTGCAGAGATCTTTAATCGTTGCAGTCATTGGAGGATTATGGACACCGGGAGTGAGCTTTTTAGGACAGAAGTTGAAACTCCTTTTTTCACTTGCTTTTTCACGTGCTTCATCAGAGTACACAATGCATAAAGAAATGTGAGGTTTCTCATCCTGACATTTTGCAGGCTGCCTAGCAACCACGACAGGGAGAGGAAAAAACTCCTGACCTAGGAAAAAGAAACAAGCGCTTCTCTCCCATCCGCTCCTGATGCAGGCCAAAGGACTCTAACCAAACAAAGTTCATACCCTGATTTCCTCTAAAAAGAGTTGCTTTTGATTAGCTAAGCTCAGATAATGAGGTTTTCTCTGTCTGAGATGTTGAAAATCAACTGATGTAAATGACACAGATGCCATAGGTTGCATGCTGAAGCACAGGTAGTGTGGTAGTTTAATCTTCCATCATGAATTAATCTCTAGTATATTTGCAACATTTCAGTACTAGAGGGACACCCTTAGCAGCTCACTTAACTTTTGCAGGAGAGAATCTGCTGACTCAATGCCAACATGCAAATCTCAGTCTTTATGGTAGATTAATTTATTTAATATATTGCCTGGATTAAGTTTCAGGAAATGCTGACAGTCACTTTAACTGCTTCAAACCTTTGATTTCAAGCCTTGTTGAACACCCATATTTTGTAGCATTCAGTAAATTTAGGAAATACCAACAGTCTGTCTCCAAATATGTCTTTCTAACTTGGGCAATGCGCAGTTCAAATGGGAGGGTTTGCATACAGAAAGGGAGGGAGGAGGTGATTTGTCACTCCTGATGGATGACTCTCCCTCCTAGGCCTATTCAGCATTTATCTGTGTAGGGTTGAATCAATGACGAGTCTGACTGTAATCTGCTGGAAGTTGTAATTAGGAAAATTAAGTAATGATTCTTGTCAAAGCTGACAAGTTGATCTATTTCAGTGTCAGAACTGTGATTTGCCAAGCAAGCAGCTCTCTCTCTGAACCACCTCTTAAGAAGCTGTTAGTTTTGGGGTGGGGTTTTTTTCCCCACTTTCTTTTTTTCCTGCTAATTTATCAAAGCAAAATTGGTGCAGTTTAGGCATTTGCTCTTTCCATTTTTGTCAATGCAGACTCTGTCATTTAGAACTCTTAGGAACCTGAGAGCAATGCTCTGGAGCATTAGGTCCTGTACATCACAGTAGGTGTTAAATCATCTATATATAAAGTAATGCCCAGTTTGGAAATTTGTTTTTCTATCTCATTTTCGAAGTGGTGCAAGTTTTCCTCAGCATTATACATAAATCCTCCTGATCTCCACCCACTGCTGTCCTGATAGCTGTGAACTTATATGTTTAGCTAATTTGTGTGATGCATTTTTATAATTGAAAAGCCTGGCCTATTTTGGGCAGCTGTCAGGGGCTGTACCCTTTACTGGCAGCTTTCAAATGCTACTGGTTTGAAGAAAAGCAGTGTCAAAGAGCAACATTTGTATCATTGCATGGAAACATAAATCTATTCCCTTTTCTCAGATTTTTAAAATATTTTCCCACATTTGCCAATGATCACAAATATTTCTGAGGTTTTGTCCTCTGCGGCTCAGTTTTTCTTCCCACTTCTAACCTGCAGTGTAGTCAAAGTACTGAAACTTTATGGCATGGTGATAATTTCCTTAGCAACAGACAGTGTTGTCAGCAACGCAGGTTTGTGATTTTAACTGTAGGATACAGCCTTGGGCTGGATCTGCTGGGATGCTGGAGTCTGTTACCAGCACTAGGCTCAGAGGTCTGTGCCTGGGTAACTATACACCTTGTCTCCTCTTGTGCCTACTGTTTTAGCAGCCGCAGACATCCTCTTACATGCCAGATGATGAATAAGGATTTAAACAGAACAGAAGGGTTTGAAAGCAGATACCCGGGCCAGAGGATAAAAATAATTTTTCAATTGAAACAAGTATTCTGAAGAGTTCACTAGATTTACATTTTTCTTTATTCTCCTGTAAGAGACAAGAAGCAGAAGTCCCTCAATTACCAAGTTCAGGCTAGGTTGTTGTGTTATTTTTTTCCCCATTATTTCTATTGCTGGCTGAATTCAGTAGCTGCATAAACCTTAACCTTTGGGGGACATTTGACCCTTTCAGAGTCCTATGATATCTGAGAGCTCCTTAGAGAACACTGCTACCCAAACCAGGATATTTGTGTCAAAAAGAGTTGCGGCTGCTCAGTAAAGGTAGATATCTTCACCACTGAACTGTTGTGAATGGTTTAGATGCCTATCACCCTCCCATCTCCACATATCCCTGGTGGTAGGATAGAGATAGAGGATCCTCTAGAGATTACCTCCAGACCTGGTGTCTGTGAGTGTCCCTCCCAGAAGGCTGATGTTTCTCACACTATGTTTCATTAGACAGGATCTGCGTCACTGCACTTGCCTGTAAGGACAGGGAATAATAATGTTGTCTGCCAACAGGGAAGATGGGGAGTCTGTGTGGAAGAAACTGAAAGCTTACACGTCAAGGTGCTTCTGCAAAGCTTTTAAAATTGCTGATTTTGACCCTAGTGATCCCGAAGAATTATTAAAGAAACGGCCAAACCAGTGAGGTGATCCTGATTGCTGGATTGGATTGTCAGAAGAAAAGCAACAGTAGCAGCTGACCTCTGCTATTGGAGATGAATGTATAAGCCACTTCAACACTGCAGTCATAAACTTTTAAGATGATATGCAGCATTGATTCCCACTAGTGCTTATTGAATTACTCATTCCTAAATTCAATGAGGAATTAAAGCACAGGGAGAATCAAAACAAGTGGAAAGAAGTTGGTTTGGGAGGGTGAGGGGTGTTTGATTGCATTACTCCTACATCTCTTATGGTATACGTGGAGGTAAGGTTCTTAGTTTTCAAAATGTTGGTAGCATTGTCTCTTTTATCAATTAAACTAGAAGGCATCTGCTTGTAAAGTGATCTTTGTCAGGGCAGAGAAGGCAGTTAGCTGATGGATGGACAAATTTCATCATGGATCGACCTAGGTGGATTATGCTGCCATTTAGCCTAATCAAGGTAGGAGGCTGTGAGGGTAGAAGATATGCTTTAGACATACATACCTAACCCGTCCATCCCAAAATCACATCTCCTAAGCCGGAGATTATGGAAAGTTACTTGTGAATACAAGACATGGGCTTTTCTAATATATCTTTTTTAGTAGCTAGGTTGAAATCCCTTTTGAAAAGAGCAATTGCTCTGATAATTATGCCATGTGAGCACTGCTCAAATGCATCCCCATCTCCTTGAAAGAAAAAGAAAAAAGAAAAAAAAAAGGAAAAAAGCACTTGTACCATCAGGTAGTATAAAGATCATATTTTGCTCTGTGTAACAGCCAGACTACCCAAGGGCTTGTGGGGCTGTGCTTCCCAGACTGTCAATGGGGTATGTGTAGGAGAGGAGTGACACCAAGCTCTTGGTTTCTGGAACATTTCAACCCAAAACAGCCACTGGCAGAGTGACCCCTCATGTAAGGAGTTCCTTCTTTGCCTAAGCCAGCAAGAGCTTCATCACCAGTGCATCCAAGGGTTCAGAAGCTGTCCCTTTTCATCTTCAACTTGGGATTCTGGTATTTGGAGTTTTGTCATTTCCCACAGAAATGAGTCTGGACACTCTATTCCTGAGAATGTTAAACACAGCAGCCTCCTCATATGCTAATGGAGTTCTGTGTCTGCCAAGGGAGACTGGCAAACACTGACAAAGGAGCAATGGAAGTAGTGGTGTGATATTGTGTCCAACAAATGCAGAAAGAAAAAAAAAAACAAACGGTTCCTCTATACCAAGTGTTTTCATTTGATGCCTTGAGAATTGTTTTGGTTTGGTTGTTATTTCCTGACAGCTAAAAACTCCGTGGCTCTTCAGCTTGACAGCTAGAAATATCACCATTCTATAAAAACGCCTTTTTTTTCTATTCCTGAGAATGAGAAACAACTTTTAGATTCTTTTTATAGCCTCTAAAATGTTTAAGGGGAATATACTGAATTAATTGTCAAGCATCACATTTAAATAATATGAAAATCAGCATTTGTATTGCTCTGATCTGTGCTTTTATTTTAGGTTTGCAGATTTTATCAGGGGCATGCTGAAGTTTATACTGCTGCTGCTTTTATCTGGAGCAACATTAGCATCAACCTGGTTTACTCTCACCTGTCTAACTAGTGTCACTCATCTGCCTCTAACCACAGGTATCAACAATGATTTTAATTCCTATTATTTATAATTGATATTGCAGGCAAGTATTTGCAGTCTTAACTGTCTTATAACCTGGTTTGTTATCATTAGTAATACAGTAGTTTTATTAAGACAAAAAAATATGTTTAGAAAACCAATTGATTCAGAAATATTTTTACCAGCTTTGAATGACTTCGTAACAAGGTTAAAAACTTACTAAATCCAATAATAAGAACCCAGAATACACATGTAAATTTGATTTGGGGACAAGGTGTTTTTCTTCTTTGAGTATTTTGAAATAATTGAGGTGAGAAATAAATCAAGAAAAATCAGATGAATGGGTGTAGTGTTGCATATAAGAAACAGTGATACATCTGGGAGTTAAGGGGATTGAAACTTATATTAGTTATTGGAAACACGTGGTGCATTTCAAACCAAGGTGACCCACAGTATTTTCTGCTTTCTAAATCTGTCCCTGCACAGTGCTGTCCTCTTTTTCTTTGCACCTGCATGCAGGTTCAGGGAACTCTTCCAGCCCAAAATTAACTCAGCCTTTGCCTCAAAAAGACGGGAAAAAAAGCTGTTGGCAGGAGTGGGGGAAAAGCTCAGAGGCCTACTCTGACTGCCAGCAAGCTGTACCCTTAGTTGAAAATTAGTGCTGCTTAGTTCTTAAAAATCTGTCCTTCACCTTATTATCTGCACCAAAGGACCGATCCACCTGTAATTCCAAGACCTTCAACAGAGTCATGAGTTACAGTAAAACCAAAGCCATTGAGATTTAAAAATATATTTATTTAATAAAAAAATCTGTAAATCCATTTTAAATAAAGTGCCATCTTTGTTAGAGGCAACTTATGCATTATAGGAGAAATGAAAACTTTTTTTCCCCATTTTTAATGAAACAGTTTGGTGTGGAGAGTATACAGAATACTGTTTTACTCAAATTAACTTTGATTTTCAGTGAGTGTCCTTGGTGCATTGCAAATGTCACAACTATAAACTAAAGTGGGTACAGCAAATTGAAATACATGATCAGTTCAGGACCAACACCATCTGGATGGATAGGTCCAATTTGTGCTTTATCTTGAAATTTCAATGTTTTCAAAAAAATTCTGCTTAAATAAAATGTAATTTAATCAATAAACAAATCAAATTTCATGATGGCTGTTGTCATACCAAATTACTACACTTCTCCATCAAATCTAAAATAAATGCAATAAAAGCTTTTTTCTTGTGCTTGCCTGCTTCGTCACTACAAGCCTGCAGTAATGTAAATTTTTACAGTAACTCCATCCTCTGAATTGATGCAACAAGCCAGACACATAAATGTCTCTTCAAGTCTATGCATAAGAATGAAGCGGAAAGGTTTCAAGAGGTGAAAGTCATTATGTATGTACTCACCAGTGCTCCAAAACAAAACTGATGGAGCTCTCTCTGATTTTACTTTTTTTTTTTTTTTTTAAGAATTCAGCATGCAACATGGATTCTATAAGAATTATTACTTGTTTACAGCATGTAGGTGCATTGCAGTGGGTTTTTTTTGGAAAGGTGATCCACTGTCAGGACATGAAAGTAGGTGAGGTATTTGAGGTTAGATATACAGAATCCTAAACTAGCATCCCTTGATAAAAATCTGGGGATTGGGTTGTTCTTTTCATGCAGCTGTCATTTCTCTTAAAATGGACGATTCCTTAGATTAAATTGTAACTATAGTTTATAGTTTTCTGTCAGTACTGTTCTTCTATATGTCTCTGTAAATACTGACCCCTTTTCTTTAAAACACAAGGTTGTTTTGAATTGATGTGCCAGCAATGTGGTGCATTCCTCAAAAAAAAAAAAAGGCGGTGGAAAGCATCAGAGTCTAATGTGCAAGCACCAAATAAGATCTCTTTTTTTCTTATGTTTGAATTTCATAGATAGGTGGTGGGGGAAAGTTCATATCAGGCTTTTCTCATTAAAGTTCATATAAAAGAGATGTAATGTGCCTGTTCAATTTAGCTTCTTGTACACAGAAAAGCAGTGGTATATCTTTATGAAATATGCTGTTATGGATGAAAACACACAAGCTATTTAAGCTAATTTATAGGCCTTCATGCTAGATTATTCCTCACTGTAATGATGCAATATGATGATGACCTCTGCATTCACAGTAATTGGGAGAAACGGTACCTTTGAATTGATTTGGATGAACTTTTTTTTTCTTCTCCTTTTAATTAAAAGTTTGAGATGTAGAGTATATCAGAGTACAAACGTGGGAGGTCAAATGCAGGCTGTGGGCTGGCAGCTTTGGGAAGTGATTTGTGGTAGCTGGTAAAGGTGGAAGTCACTCTGCATCCTCAGTGGACTAATGCTGACAGTGGGCTGCCAGGTAGTTATCCTCTGTGTGTTTTTGTAGAGGTGGAAGATGTGCAAAACAAAAGCAGCAGTCATTGTGGAGTTTTTTCCTCATTCAGTTTTTTCTTTTTTCTCTCCTTTTTTCTTCCTTTTTTTCACCCTTCTTTTTTCATGTTTCTCATAGTTTTCTTTTTATCTCTTTAGTTTCTTTTATTGTTTTTTTTTTCAGAAGAGGTTTGTGTAATGCTTTGTATCCCAGCGACACTTTTCAGGCAGCACTGAACACCTGCTGCAAAGCAGGGATTGTTGTGTTACTGAGGGTAGCAGGGTTTGATGTTGCTAGAAGGTTAAAAGGCTCCTCCACTTCTTCCTGCCCTGTGGCAAAGAGCACAACTGTTGGGCTTCGCAGTGCTACAGAGCCAGTGGTGGATCTCAGTCCGCATTTTCAGCCTCATTCAAATGCTGAGGCAGACCAAGCAGGGTTCAAAAATTGTGGGGGTGTATGTTTGATCTTTTCCAACCATCTAGCTCCCATTTTGGGAGGGACTTACCCCTCATCTCTGGGTCTCTCTCGTATGTTGTTCACTTGAACAAGTCAGGCTTTGCTCTACAAAACCATAAGCGTTGCCCTCTTCAGCAGTAACTGGAAACTGCTAAAATATCCACGTGATCTGACAGGCTGCTGGTACCATTAAAAGGGAACTCTTCCACAGGTTAGGGAAGGCATTTTGATGAGGAGGCAAGACACTTCATGGGAGCCCTTGTATTGGCCCAGGTGTTACGGCAGGAAGCTTCACCACAGAGAGGAACGCTGGTTAGATAACATCATCTACCACCTCTCACCTTACAGCTGCTTGATCCATGATTAAAGTTTGCATCCATAGGCAGACCTTGATAGGGGTTTCCCCAGGTCCAGAACCAGTCTTTACCATGTGGATTTTGAGGGATTTCCCAAGACCTAGCTCATTTCCCTTTTCTGAAAACACTGCCCATCTCCCATCTGATCTCCAGAGCAAGCCTTTAGGTGGATACATTTTCATAGAAGCAGACTTTTTACATGCTGAAAAGATGAGAGTTTGGCCAATTGTTCATCTTAAAGGGAAGGGAAGAAAATCTCTGAAGATCTGTTTTTAAAACACAAACAAACCAACCCTTCCCTTTTAATCGGTATTCTTTGTAGCAATTGTAGTAATGTCTGGTTTAAATACTGGGGGAGGAAATGTATTTGCAAAAATGGTCGCAGCAAAATGTATTTTCCTGACCTTGTTTGTAATCATATCCTCCTAATTCCTTGTAAATAGGCACGACATCATTTAAAGATATTTCCTACAAAATGTAATTATGTAGAATGGAGACCTTTAATGCAGATACGAAAAATCAATGACTGCATTTGAGAGGTTTTTTTAAATTATACTGTTTAGCATTGTTTGTATTGAGTAATGCCTACGTTGTTTTGCATTTGCATAATATGCTCCATTTTTCCTCCAGCCATGGAGGAAGACAAGTTTTCTGACAGTTGTTGACTTCTTAATGTATCTCCAAAAGATTTTATAAAAAGTGTATTCAGTCATATACATGAACTATAACAACCAGTGTGGGGAAAAAAGAAAGCAAGGCAATAATGATACAGTGCCATCATAGCTACTGTATCATCTGTCTAAAACACCTCTCATAAGCTAATCACAGCTCTCCAAAAACCTTGATTTTTTTCTCCAAATACCTATATTTTAAGCAAACCTGAATTTTATTTTAAGAAATTTTAATGTATGTTATTTGCCTTTCAGTTTCAAAGACAATTTTGTGTACACATCGAGCATTAAAATAGTTTCCTCCATTGAAGTCCCAGCGCAGCTGCTGATCTGTTTCTCTGTGCCAACTTCATTGTTAGTTTGCTTTGTACTGAACTTCATTATGTGAATTTATGTACAATGGGATACTTCGACCCAAAATAATTGTGTAAGGCATTGTCATGCCAGCTTCAGTATCTTGCCACTTTGTATTGCTGGTAGTATCTCTGGATACAAATACTAGCATTTTCCAAAAATTGATATGCAATGCTGGTTGCTCGCAGCTCAGATTGAATGTTTTTAGCATAGCATGTCAAGAATATTCTAATATTTATGAGCACATTCAGCAGAATTTTGTTTTACAAAATCTTTTCCAGTGCTGCATGGCAGACACTCTGAATACAGTGGCAACTCCATGAGTTGATGACTATATTTAGGTTAGGCAGCCTAACTTTTATTTTCAGGTTCAACAGATTGAACATTATAAACACATCTGTCTCTCTGTCCTCATCTACAAAGCACAGTATTGAAAAAGAGAGATGTTAATTATTTAATACTGATTGGTTTATTATTTCAGTTTAATTTCTTTACTATAAACAAGATGTGCTTGGTAAGTATAAGGCAGGGGGACCCAGAGGATAACACAGTGGCCTGAAAACACTAACCTGCTTATGGCTGTGGGCAGATCATTACCCCCACTCCTGTTGTGCTTTTCCGACTCATAAGGTGGGAGTAATGACCTTTGTTTTGCAGACAGGTTCTGCAACTCCACAGCTAGAGGAGTGCTTAAAGAAAAACTAATTTAAGGGGCTTATTCGAAAACAGTTTTAAAAAACAGTATTAAATAGTATACAATGCTTGAAATTTAGGAGGAGCATTTCAGGGATGAATATCTATGAGTCAGGTCACCTTAAATATCCATCGATAGCAAACATCAAATATTGTGTAATTTCCAGCCCTCTCCTTTATTTCTTAAGGCTTACTCAGTAATTTCTTTACTTCTTAGTTCTCCAAACTGAATACTCTGCTTTCGAAGAGAATTCCACTTGCTTTTCTCATGAGAAGTATATGGAACAAATCAAATTTGATCAGATTTTTGGTTACTTTCAAAACTGTATCATGAGATAACAATTTGATCAGTGTGTGCTGGAATGGAAATCCAGACAATGAAATATATTGATGTTATAAACATGCACTACAGAGACATCTTTCTTCTGTTGTGGTTTTTTTGTTCCTATAAATAAATTACAGTAAAATTTACTGTCTTACTTTGAGGGAGTCACATTTCTCATGGAAAAAATAATGGGGACTTCTTCCATGACTTTCCTTACCATGGCCAGTGGCAAGAATTAGATTATAGGGAGGTGTTATTCTACTTTAACAGTCTTTAGATTTTGGTAGGAACTAACTTTGAATTGTTTAAATCTTTGGGAATACTGAAACACTAAAGTCAACAAAGACTGCATCTACATGAGGCATTATCCTTTCACTTTGATATTTGGAATATAGTTCTAATGGGCATTAACAGAATGCCCTAAACCTTCATAGGTTTTGCTTTAAATTGTATACTGCACCCAAGAGAATATATTCTGTTGTATTTACTTTCCTGTTTATCCATATAAAATTCCTATGAGTCTTTGCTCAGAAGAGAACTGTTACAAAATGTACAGAGTTCAAGACATTTTGGCAGAGGATTTTGGAAGAAGATACTGTACCACCTGCTTGCAGTTGATACAGCCTTGCCTATGTAAATTTATCTGAAAACTTTTTTTTTAAATGGTAGTATTTCATATTCTTTGTTAAAAATCAGCCAAGATACATGTGCCAGTGGTTGATAAGAACTAGTCACATCACTTCAGGTCTTTCCATCAATTTTGTTTGGATTTGGATCAGGGTCTGTAGTTATACATTTAGTGATGGTATACTTTTAAGAGTAAATTGCTAAACCTATTGCAGAACATCCTGAAACATTCTGGGAAGCCGTTTGAATGTCAGAGATACTTGAGTCTCCTTCTGCTGTGTTGCAAGCTCCTCTAGGGACACCAAGTGAATTCTGTCATTTAAATCACTTCCATATTTGAATTCCTAATTTTTTGCCTAATAGTTCTTATTGGTATAAAGCTTTTGCCACAGCTTGTGCTTGGGAGAAAAGAAGGTCTTTTTCTAGGATACAGGCATGTATTTGCCATCCAGTAACTGAAGGCCTGTAGGAGATAAGCCAAGAAGGAATCTTCCTTCTTACCACTTTTTCTTCTCTTTGTGCTGAGCCACTGTATCACCAAGTAAGTACCTTGATTCATCTAATTGGTAATATCTCTAATTGTATTATCAAGGCACATTTTATTCCTTGCTTCCTAGCCAGGAGAATGAGTGCTGAGGGAATTGCCTCATACCTCAAGCATGAACATGACAAGATGAAGCATGGCTTGAGCCTCATGCTGCAGCAGCTCCTGGCTAGTTCTCTGAAGCAGCTGTGCTTGGGATGGGTGTTTTGCTTTTCCTGATCTTTTTGCAGTGACCAGCCTGAGAAATAGCTGCTTAATGCACACAAATATGTTCAAAATTATTTCAATTAATGTCATATTTTAGGAAACCTAGCCCAGTTCCATTGTTATGTCCACAGCTGCCACTTGTCTTGGATATACGACTTTGCACATAGCTTCATAGGCAGTTAATTCCTTTTCCTGAGAAAAAGTGATCTTTTTTTATCCTAATAGCACGACATGCTTCCCCACTGTATGCCTATCCAGGCTAGTTGGTAGTTCTTAGAACATAATGTAAGCTTCTTGGTAAATCATCTCTTTTTTTTTCCCCAGCTTTTTTTTTTTTTTTTGTCAGTGCTTTCATATTCATTTTTGATGGCTGTCATTAAGATTGTCTTAATTGAAAGAACATTTGCTGTAACTTTAGCAGCTGTTCTTCTGCACTATAAAATCATGGTAATTGTTTGTGTTCATTCAATGCAAGGTCACTGTAATGGAAAGCAAATGGACTCCGTTAATAGGTAGTATTCTCCCTGCTATCTTGTTGCCTGTGAACTGGAATGTGAGATATGCTATTTAGTGTGTGAAATAAAAAGCAAAAACCACTTTTGAACTCTTATTTTACTTCTTTCTATTACTTATTTTTCTGAAACTGCGTATCTTCTCGTCGAGTTTTTGTCTAGTTGACTGGTTGGATTTGTGACTTAGTTGCCAAGTTAATTAAATAAGCTTATTTGTATATCACTGAGGACAACCCTGGGTGATTTACCGATATATGAAATAAAAAACAGTTTCCCATCACTACAATACCTACCCATTAAGGAAGGCTTTCAGATGTGCACATTTCCTTCACTTTCAGAGCTTCTTTTTGTGGCTTACCAGTTAAAAGCTGTCATTTCCATTAGAACTTAAATTGGCATCTTTTGGATGCTGTATTCTGTCTGTCCTGTTACCATGACATTTCTGCTTATTAATTCCAAAGATGAGTGTACCTATGTGTAGACCTTGTTTCATCAGTAGTAGCTGTGATCGCAGCCGAGGTGCTGTCACTGGTATTCAGCTGGCAGGTTTTGATGTGCACACACAAGGCAGGTAACTCTCTGGGGCAGCCAAAGGGTGATGCTAAAGCTGCTTTGCTCCTAATAATATGGAAGTGTGAGATGTGTGCTGGTGAGTGTATTTGTGTGAGTGTCACGACAAGGAAATGTGAGGGTGTCATTTCTAAAGTAGAGTTACGGCACTTGTTCACTTATGGTCTGGTCCTCTTAATACATTTTAGTGAGTGGTGAGTAATGATTGAGTTCAACTAGCATATTTTAAACCTACAAATCTATTTTGAAGTCTCCTGTTTGTTTTATGGAAACTTTGGCACCTACTAGATTAACTAAAATTTGAAGTCTTAATCTTTTAAATGGCTGCTAATCTTCGATGGATATTTTTTAGTTCATCTCAGCAACTCTTGAATTTCTAGAAATTATACATCTATGAATTGCCTCCCTTCAGAGGCATGTGATTCCCCTTTCCTGGCTGTTGGTCTTTATGGCAGATGTTTCAGCTCTCCTGCAGAGGTGTTGCTTCTGACACTCTGTACACAGCTCCACTTTTCCTGGTGCTGTTGTGGCTTTCAGCAACTTCACGACTATTTCTAATACAGAATTACAGCTGGCTGACACCTTCTCTTCTTTGGGGAAACTTCTGAAATGTTCTCTAGAAGTAACAAGTAGTTACCTATAGATATCTTCAACTGAGTGTAATAAGGGACAGATGTTCATTTGTCTTAAGAGATTCTTCTGTTCCATTTATGTGTTGGTTTCTTAACTACAAAAATGTCAAATACCTGAGTATGTTTGGATTTTCTGGCTACCCCTGATAGCAGTTAGAGACAGTTAGAGCAATATGCAGTGGAGTTTGAGGTAAGCAGGCATTCAAAGAGTGGCTCATGAAATTTTAAATACTGGTGAGTACTTGCAGTAAAAATCTATGGATCTTTTAACTAGGGAATCAGTTCTTAGTGTGTTAGGTTGAAGAGCCCATTAGGAAGAACATCCTAATACCGGTTTGGGGTTTTTTCTTCCTCTCTGACAACGCCTGGACATATCTTGCATTAATTTCTTTGATTTATTCTGCAGTTTATGATAAGAGAATTAAGAGTTGGGAAAGTTACTATGCTTTTGGGGAGGAGCACGGTTGGTTTTTTTGGGGAGGGGAATTGGGTTTTTGTTTGTTTGTTTGTTTTTTCTTAAAAGCTCAGAGTACTGAGGTATATTTTAAAAAGCAGAGGCCAGCTCTCCCTCCTTTTTCTTGTCTAGAGAAATCCTTTGTAGAGAAAGAAATATGTCTTTGTGCCTTGGAAACAAACCATATCAAATAGAGGATCTGATAGACAGCCCTTACTGCTTTTTAATGCCTTTATCTCTTTCCCATGATTCTTCACATTTTAAGAAACAGTGATTTAAAAAAAAAAAAAAATTGAAGGTGGAAGTTTCCTGCTTCCTAACAGTTTCTCAATTGAAAGCTTGAGCAACGCTTAACAGATGAAGCAGAACTGTTTCAGTTCTCCCCTTTCCAAGACAGAAGAGTGTAAATTAAACTGAAATATAACTGTATATATCTATATGAAAAAAATTGTCTAAGGATTTTGTACCATACTGCAGTGAAAATATACTATAAATAATTTCTCTGTGATGTCGTAATATTTTTGTATTTGAAAATTTTTTATTTTTGTTTCTTATAATTGTGGTGGAAGCTTCAGAAATTATTCCAGATTTTTCTGGGTTTTTTTCAAACCTAATAATTTCTTTATTCTTTTTGCTTGATTAGTAACCTCGAGTTGTTGATTTTGGAGGTCAGGAAATCTTTCCCATTCCAAGGCAGGGCTAAGGAAAGACTTATTTTAATTTCTAGGTTGGTACAAAATTTGTCTGAAGTTTTCAGTTTTCCTTTTTTTTTTTTCAGAAATAGATTTATTAAATGATAATATAGGTATATTAAGCTTCTCTGTTAAGCACTGTAAAGTATTTGGTATTGCTAGAAATTGTAGAACAAAACAACTGAGGCTACTGAAGAGATGTCTGTATTCTTCTGTTGATTTGTTCAAGAAAAACAATTTGTTGTACAGCAGTGAATAATCTGCATTATCAAATCTATCCCGTTCCTGTCAGGCACTGGGTGTCCTTCATTTCCTTTTGCAGCCAGAAGGGATTCAACATGTTGCAGCTCAGGCTGTGCTGAATA
The DNA here is from genome assembly GCA_013397135.1 of Pachyramphus minor. Classification (NCBI taxonomy): domain Eukaryota; kingdom Metazoa; phylum Chordata; class Aves; order Passeriformes; family Tyrannidae; genus Pachyramphus; species Pachyramphus minor. The sequence continues at coordinate 2,154,490 of VYXB01000994.1, forward strand.
CTAATCTCCTGATATCTGGTAGATCATTAGTATTTATTTGTAAAATGGAAGCAGAATTAGTTTTGACCTTTAGAGCTAAGTCAAAAGGTTAATCCATGTCCATTTCTAATTTGGTGCATTAATTGGTCCCCGTCCTAATTGTTTGGAGGACAATATTTTCTGTTTGTTTCAGAGGTAAATCAAACTGTAGGTGATGCTTTGCATTCATAATTTTGTTGTTTGTTTTACTTACAAGTGAATTCCAAATCACTGAGTGTGTCTTCCTGGGTTCTGTTTAAATAAATAAATAAATAAATAAATCAGTATTTCTGATATTTTTTTCCAAATCAATGCATGCATTCTGCCTAAAACTATTGGGATGTGATATGCTTTATGATACACAGAGGATAAAAATAAGTTAATGCATTTTTTTGGTTATTCAAACATTAGTGTTCTTGGCAGCTCTGAATAGGGGGAAAAATACTAGAATGAAATTAATAACTGTTTTTGTTTGTGTTATAGCTACACTGTACACATCCTGCATTTTGTTGGGTATATTCCTCAACAGCAGCGTACCAATATTCTTTGAGCTCTTTGTGGAGACAGTCTACCCTGTTCCAGAAGGAATTAGCTGTGGAGTTGTCACCTTTTTGAGTAATGTGTTTATGGGAGTGCTTTTGTTTTTCCTCACATTTTACCATACAGGTAAGAAATATAATCCGCTTTGAAAATGTAATTCTCCAGTAAGACATACCTTTGCCAGAAAAGGGAGGATTTGCACATACAATTGCTTTAATAACCAAATGTTTGAATCCCCCAATGGGGCAGCAACGGAGAAGAATTTTAATTGTTGTTTCCTATGTGCACACTAATAAAAATGAAATGACTTAGATACAGGATATGTTCTACTTGAATTTGCTGTAGCCAGGTACATCAAGGGACATCATATTTTTTAAATCTAATCCAATCTCATACTTTTGGGTAGAACTGTATTGCCCAGGAGAGGCAGAACAGATAAGCCCCGTTTATGATCAGCTGTGTTCAGTGGGTTGGATGTACCATTGCAGGGGAGAGAGCAGCTCTTCACCATTGCTCAAAGTCGAAATAGCCATTCCTTTGGACAATTCCTGTGGCCTAATCCAGCACATCAGTGTTTTGCTTGATGTTCTCATCAACTTCTTCCCACTTTCTCATCTCTCAAGTATTATTGGTTTCCTTGTAACTTAAAACTTGCTATTTAGTAGGCTGTAATACATATTATTACTCTAAGCTGTAAAATAAGAACCCAACTTGCTTTCAAAGGGAAGTGGCCTTTATTAATGGCTTTCAAAGATGCAGATTTTTAATTTGTCTTTTGTCATTGCGGTAAATGTTTGCTTCATGATGCAAGACATGTAAAGCATTAGAAAATGTGAACTTTTATGTATTACCATGAGTGCATTTACTTCTTAAAATGTTGTGGTTTATCACCAAGAGGAGACTGACAAATTTCAGAGTGAATTCTGCTAGAAATTATCAAGGTTACAACCTGGGGCCATTTTTCAGCATACTTTATGTCTTTCTGCCATGGAATTACAAGCAGGATGACAATCCTATTCCAAACTGTAGTCTGTGAACACAAACAGAATTTTTTTTTTTTTAATACTGTTGTTGAACTGCATCATTGTAAAATCTGAATGCCAACCGGGTTAGCCTTGGGCGGTGTGAGAGTTAGTCTTTACATTTTAAAGTATGCTTTTAATATTAATGTTTTTAAAATATTAATTGGTGTGAATTATAGTTTCTGATGTCCATACCTGAGCTGGAAAGATCACACAGAATAGTCTGATAATTTTTTAAGCATTTTTCAGAGTAGCAATCCAGTGTTAGGCATTACTTAGTAACTGAGGATGGGAATACAGCGTCTCACTTCTGATGGAAGAATTATGATTAAGTGAACTCATTCCCTCATAAATAGGGTATTTGTGGCCATTTTTGATCTCTAGTATTTTTTTTCCTAGCAGGTATCAGTAAATGCAGGTAAGGATAAACCTGAAATTGTTATATCTAAATATTTGGAATATTTTCCCTATTTCTTCAAAGGAGAAAACAAAAAAAGTAAAAAAAAAATGTAATTTTTGCTTAGGACATTCCATTCTTTGATCGAAAGTACAAGAGTGTGTGTGGTCACTGGGAGGGGGGTCAGTGCCAGTGGGTGCTATTGACTCCTCTGATTAAAACTCTTTCAGTAGTTTTAATTCTTGATTTTTCTTCTTCTCCACTGATATTGCAAATGCTGTGAAGGACCCAAACCCTGGAAGCTTTCCAGTGCCCTCAAGATTTTGGTTCATTTACCATAGTGGAGATGTAAACCTTCCTAAAGCTCAGCCTCCCTGCTAGTGCTATGTCCTGCACCCCAAAGCTGCAGCCTCTGGATGTGTTTTCCTTTGCCTTTTCTGCAGGGATTTCTGAGGGAAAAACAAAAGCAAACTGACCTTTGGCTTCGTGCAGTCGATGCATTTGCTGCATTTGCAGAGCTGTCACAAATTCTGGATGAAAAAGGATATGAAGGATTCACAAGTTAAATTTGGACTGTTAGGAAGTTTGAGTTAAAGTCTGTTTAAACCAATTAAACAAGAATATTATAAGGAAAATAATAGCAAAGCATTTGACTGTTGACTTCTGGCAACACATAACACAGTCTTCTCCAAGCTTAGGAAAATTTTACTTTGGTTTTAATAACATTACTACCTAAACAAATCCCTAGGGGGTTTTGGTGGATCAAGGAGGGTGTTGTTGAAGGTTATTGGTTTTGGAAGGTTGATTTCTTCAGGCTTTCTGACTTTTTTTGTTTGCATGGTGTAATATAAATCATGATTTTTCTTTTAGCAATATAAAGATTTAAGAAAGTAGCAGTGCTGAAGCCTTGATTTTGATTAACATACCTTGAGGGAGAGTTCAGGCTCTGTAAAATTAAATTAATAATAATAATAAAGGAAAATTTAAGAAAATAAATAGAACAGTATCTCCAGTGAAATGAATATTTCTTCACTAAACTGACAGATTTTTTTTAAAAAAGGCAATTGTGCACTTAGTTTAAAAAAAAAACCCTGAATAAAACTGTTAATTAGTAGGCAAATATCTCGAATATGGAATACAGCCTTTTAAGAGCAGTACATTACGTCTAAAAGCTGAAAAGAGGCTTCTGAGGAGCTGTTTTTGCAACTAGTTTTAAATTGAATTGATTGTACTAAGCACAAGTTTCTTCTGAGGAATTGGTTTTCCCTCCTTATCCGGTGTAGCAGGTTTGATTCAAAATCAAATCCAGCTTTTTCCTACACTTTTAATTTGTTTTAGTTCTCAATCCATATAAATCAAGGCACTAATGAGTAGAGTCTTTGGAAGGGGTTTATTCTCCATTAGCAATGATAGATTCAACTTTTTCCCCCCGTTCTCTTCATTGGCAGGTTGCATAAGGAAGATTAACACTAGCTGGAGGCACTGGTTATATATATATCTATATGTATATCTATAACTTGAGGTATTCATGGAGTCTCAAAGACCTTGTTAACTATTGATCCATCAAGGGCTGTCAGGATTTTGTTCAGAACACAGCAATTTCCTTCAAACCTGCCATCAATCCAAGTTTTGGTCACCTTAATCACAGAACACCTTTGATAATTGAAGTTGGGTCTCTGTTCTGCCTTCCAGAGTTTTCCTGGTTCAACTGGTGCCTGCCAGGATCGTGTCTGCTCAGCCTGCTCCTCATCCTGTGCTTCCGCGAATCCTACGACAGACTCTATCTCGACGTTGTTGTCTCTGTGTGATAATGCCAGACTGGTGAGGGGTTGGAAGAGACTGGAAGTCAGCTTTGCAGTCTGCACATCTGCCTGGATTTGCACAGCTGGACAGCAGAAACACACAGAAATTACAAGACTTAATCGTGGCTTTATTTAGAGAGGGTGAGGGACAGGTTGTTCTTATGTTCAAGACCACCTTGATTTGCTGTAAATGTGGAACTTGAGTGGTGATAATGATGCCAAAATGCACAAAGAGAATATATCTGCTGTACAGGTCCCAGTGCCAGAGCTGGGGCTCTCTATTTAAGGGGCTGTCGATGTGTACCAGTGAGGTGTACGTTGTGTGTGTGTGTGCCTGTGTGCTGACTCACGGTTATATGCACCAGGGTACCAGTAATCTTCGGAGTCTTCTATCAGAATAGAAATAAGGAATAATCTTAACAAAAGGAAAAAGAGAAAAGAAAAAAAAATCTTTTCTTAAAGATCTCTTTTAAATCACTAGTCATTTATATATTGACTGTCCATTAAACCGTACACTACATTTACCTTCTAATAAAGTGATTTCTGATATAAGACACTGGTACCAGGGTTTTTAGCCATACTAAATATCCCAAATAATCCTTGCAGTGTTGTTAGAGGTGTTTGTAATCACCCTGGAGCACAAGTAAATAATAGCTTTAGCTGCCACCGAATCCCAACTTGCACCCAGAGTCACCTCTGAAATACCACTGTGGTTCCATATCTCCTGAATATGGAGCATCTGTGGTGTACTGGAGAGTCACTCTTGCTAAATGTTGCTGTTCTAAAAGCCACCACTGTGTCACCTTTCCATCCCCTGTCTCCAGTACTGCCTTTTTTACTGTGAAGACCTGTTTGTGACACTGAATACTGTGGATGTGGATGTCTGAGTCCTGCTAGTTCTCTTCTGATACTCTAAGGTGTGTGTGGATTTTGGAAATAGTTTATGATTGAGGGTGCCTAAACAATATTGCTTGTAACCCAAGTCTTGAAAGATCACTGTTTCCTAAAAAAAATCTTTCTAGTTGATGATGTGTGCTGATAGCGAAAAGACAATGAGAAATAACTCATGAGTTCTGGCATAATATGGGAAATTAATGCCAGCTCTTTTTATCAATACTAATCTGTGGTCATTCTGGCCCCTACTTGAACATAAATATTAAAGACACTTTGAATAGTTTTTTAAATCAATTTTTAAACCTGCTAATAATTTCTTAATGATATTCTTAGATTTCAGTTCAGCATCATTTACAATATTTCCATGTGTGTGTGTGTGTTCTGTGCTTTATTGTTACAGGGGTGTGTTCGTGTGTGTGTGTGTNATATTAAAGACACTTTGAATAGTTTTTTAAATCAATTTTTAAACCTGCTAATAATTTCTTAATGATATTCTTAGATTTCAGTTCAGCATCATTTACAATATTTCCATGTGTGTGTGTGTGTTCTGTGCTTTATTGTTACAGGGGTGTGTTCGTGTGTGTGTGTGTGTGCATATTTATATCTATGTATGCACAAATAAAACTTATATATATAATATATATATATATATATATAAGTTATATTAAGGGTATGTGTTTACATAGGTTTATTTTAAGAGATCCTGTCTGGGGAGGGTGGTTTGCCTGTTTGTAACTAAACCAGTCACTGCTGTGAATGGAAACACGAGCATACGCTGTCTGCGACATGAATTTTTTTTAGGGGGTGAATGATTTCCTGTCGTGGCAGTTTTATCACAGGGGTTGGTGCACGTGTTGGAGGAGGCTGGTGTGCAGGATTCTGTGTCTGCAAAAGTCTGAATCAAGCACCCTCTGCTCCTGTGTGGGGCTCTTCTCTGCAGCCCTGGGGCGACACCAACACCGTAAGCTCACTCAAATAAACCCTGAACTGAGCGCTACCTTTCAGACACAGATCTGTTCCTTCTGCCTGCTCTCCTTTTGCAGAGAGAATACGCCACTAAGACCTTTAACTCAGGAGTGTATCTGTGCAGTAAAATAAAACGAACTGTTCCCTACTTTTATGTTTTCAGAGCAATGGATGTATTTACTGAGTAACTGAAAACGGATTTAGCTCATTACCTGTATCAGCTACTAAATGATCTTTTCTGTCTTGAAGCAGGCTCTTTGTGGAAATGGAGCTAACCTACATGGGGATTACTAAATCAGTCTAAACAGCATGTTTAGATCTGCTGGCATCATCCTCTTACTGTTTTTCAGATGAATGGTATTAACTGTCCAACTTCTTTTTACTATGTTTTAGTGCCTGGAATAGTTTCAGTATCCAGTAGCTGCTGCTACCTATTGTCTTTTGAAACCAAGGATCACTTGCCAAGAGTCTGATTGCAGTTGCATTGTCATGGCAGAACTGCAAGCTTGGATGGCTCTTCAGAGCTCTGTTTCTGCAATTTACTGTAGCTATATTAAGATTAAAATTGCACAGCTCAGGCACTGTCCTGAGTGACAGATTTCTAATCCTTTCACTGTCCTGTCTATTTGAAGATGGAGAAGCACTTCAGGCAGTGTTCAGACTTTAACCTATTCTGCCTCTGTTCCAGAAAGCATCAAACAGTTCAAAATAATTGTCAGTGCTGCCAGATGCAGGCTCTCCTTAGTCGGGGGAGAAGAGTGAACCTCTTGTTTTAAGCCCTGTTGATTGTTTTTCTGAGTCAGTGTGAATTGCTCACTGCAATCCCGATGCCTTGGTAGATGCTTCTCTCTGTGATGAGTTGACCATGGCTGGATGCCATGTGCCCAACAAAGCCACTTTGTCATTGCCCTCCTCATCTGGGCAGGGGAGAGAAAATATAACAAAGGGCCCGAGTTAAGGTAAGGACAGGGAGAGATCACTCACCATTTACCATCACAGGCAAAACAGACTCAACTTGGGGAAATTAGTTTAATTTATTAGCAATCAGATCACAGTAGAATAATGAGAAATAAATGAAATCTTAAAAACACGTTCCCCCCCACCTCTCCGTTCTCTCTGAGCTTAACTTCACTCGTCGTTAGATCATCACACGTTGTCTCATCCTTTGAGGAGGACTCCTCACACTCTTCCCATGCTCCAGCACAGGATCCCTCCCACAGGAGACAGTCCTCCATGAATTTTGCCAATGGGGATCCCTCCCACAGGGTGCAGACCTTCAGGAACAGTTCTGCCAACAAAGCTACTCTAGCGTGGACTCCTCTCGCTGTGGTGCCACAGGTCCTGCCAGGAATCTGCTCAGGCACAGGCTTCCTACAGGGTCACTGCCTCCTTCAAACATCCACCAGCTCTGGCACGGGGTTCTTCACAGGCTGCAGATGGATCTCTGAGCTCCCATGGACATCCATGGGCCCCAGGGGCACAGCTGCTTCCCGGTGGTCTTCACCATGGGCTGCAGGGGAATCTCTGCTCCGGTGCCTGGAGCACCTCCTGCCCCTCCTGCACTGACTTGGGTACTTGGAAAGCTGTTCCTCTCACACACTCAGTCCTCTCTCTGGCTGGAATTGAAGTTGTGCAGTAACTGCTTTCCCTTTCTTATATCTGTTATCCCAGAGGCTCTACCACTGTAAGGATTTTATTAGATTAGCAAGTCTGGCTCAGGACAGATGAGGATTGTAACTGTGCTTGCTGACATGTCAGAAAAATATTTTATCCTCATCTGTGCCCCACAGCAGCATCCTTCAGTGGAGGAGCAGTCCATTTCATGTCAGTAACCCAACTCAGCCCATAGGAATATTTTGGATAAGTGTTATCACTTGGTCCACCCTTGTCTGCAATTACGAAGGGTCCAAGCTGCCAGGATAACTGCATCTTGATAGAAGTTTCAGTTTGAGAGCTCAGGGAGAGCCCTCAACAGTGCAATTAGCAATAGTGCAGAATAGGCTCGAAACAGTTAATATTTTTCTTAATAATGAGTGAACCAGTAATGACAGCTGCTGTATGGCCTGTGACTTGCCAGCAGAAGAAGGCGCCCTGGGGAGCCAAAGAATGTGCCTCTCTTCGTGGCCCATAAGTTCACAGCCCTGAAGAACATTTTCCCCAGCAGAGCTGGGCCCCTTAACCACAGGTAAATGTGTTATGGTTTGTGTTGGAAATGCTGGGAAGGATGCTCCATAGTGACCACTGACTCTCTCTTAGTAGTTCATTTTAAATATGGGCTGCTCCTGCGGTTTCTGTTTGGATTGGTAACACTCTGGGTTCAGCTTCCAGTGCAGCTGGTTTTATTTCTGAGCTGCAGAGCTGTGCTGGCTTCCGAGCAGAAGATGTAGGCTCCACTTGCAGCACTGGTTACTGTCTCTGGTCACTGCTGTTACCCATTAATTCCTCTGGATTCCTTTGCCTTCCCCTGTGGCCCCCTGCTCCCCTGAGCTGGAGGCGTGGGGAAGAGCTTCCGTGCTCCCAGGCCAATTTTAAAGGGATGGGTTGGCTGACCATGTGCTTAATGTACGTAAAAGTAGGGATTTTGTAGAAAATCATGCCAGCTGGAAGAAAGTGCAGACCCAAAGGATTCTGCACATATTGTGAACAGAGGATCTGTTACAAAAAGACTGTAATTTGCCTGAAGCTTGTAATCTTAGGTCCCACACCTAGAGAGGCCAAGGTGCCAGACACCGTGTGTGTTAGGTATTCAAGCTCACAGCATCCCTGAGTTACTGTCAGAGCTGAAATGAGTGGAAGTGGGATGTCTTTAATCTTGGACTGGGTTGGAAAACCCCAGGCTGTGTCAGTGTTTCCAGTGGTAACCTGGGGAGAACAGGCTGGTGGGTTGAGCAAGGGGAGGGGGCCGGTTCCAGGGGGCATCTCAGCAGTGAAATATTGCGCTGAGTTTATCATATAAAATTTGAAGTTTTGAGGTGATGAGGATGTTAATGCCTGGCTTGTTCTACAGTAAACTGAGCAAGTGACTGTGTAGCCTTGCACTGTGACATAAACAAGCTGAATTGATTGATGTGCATATATTGGCTGTTACAAGAAAGGGAAATGCTATTTAATTGTGAGCAGTGACTGAAATGTGAATGGGAATTACACAGTTTGCACAGTGGATGTAACTGCACTGTAATGCTGTGACAGCAGGGCTTTAATTGTTCATTTCTTCTGTTGGGTCACCTGCAAGTATCAGTATCTATGACAAAGGCATTTTTATGTTTTGAGGAGTTTTCTTTTATACTAAGTATGGGCCATTGTAATAACTTGGCAAGACAACTACTACACCGGTATGGAACCCTACACGAATATTTGGTATTGATTTAGTATTTCATGTTGGTGTCACCAATTCTCCGTGTTCTTAAAGCACCGCATGGGGAGAGCAGGGATGTGGGATGTGCAAGGAGGCCGCCGCCTGCAGGGATGCACAGTCGTGCAAGGGTAGATGGTGACTCTGCCAAAACACACAAGAACTTCATCATCTGTGGGTCCCAACATCTGGGCTGGTAGGAGGAGGAGGGGAAATGCTGCCTCATGGCTGCTGCCTCCCAACAGGCAAACAGACAGACAGACAGACAGCCCCTAGGCTCACTGCTTCACATGTGAGGGGTCATAGCTATCGACACAGGCCCCAGTCATTTCCCTGCAACCATTACTGCTGTGAGGTGGGTTGTGGGTGGCACAGGAATACCTGCCTTGCTCCCTCCAGGAGTGTCAGTTCAGCCAGCAGAGGAGAACTGCCACAGAGCAGGCACAGCCCCAGTGGAGTCAGAAGAAGATGTCAATTTTTGCAGTCTGTGTTTCAAGACAGATGAAACTAATAAATAGAGGAAGAAATGTAACTCTGTCCAAAGTTTTGACAAGCAAAAGCAAATATTTGCACAGATGTGCTGGCTCTTGCCTATTACTTGGGATTGCAACGTGTTTGGAGCAATTTGTGCCTCCCCCTCCCCGCTCTGGAGTGTGGACCTGCTCCTGCAGCCCCAACACCACTTCGTCACTGCTCAGCCCCAGCAGCACTGCAGGAAACTTTGTGCCCAGGCTGGGGAGCAGCAACCAGGGCAGAGCAGGAGAAGGGAAGCGCTGAGTCAGGATGCCCAGGAGGTGTGATGTTAATAGGCGCCTGGATTATTTGCACAGGAGGGGTGTCTTCTGCAGCCCAATTAAGTGTCTCATTTTTTACCTGCTCAAGGATGAGCTTCTGACCTTTGTTTTCTATTTGTGATGCGATTTGTGTGCAGGGACAGCTATGGTGGTGGCACATGGCATAGAGGTGCTGGTTTTCCAAGGTGTGCAGCAGATTTGCTCTCTGCAATAACTGCTCCCTACACGGTCTCTCTCCCCACTGACTTCTTCCATGTGATTTATCCACTTGTTAACATCTGGACAGACTCACTGCACTCACTTGGTATTGCTACATGAAGAAAATACCATCAGCAGAACCTTTTTGCTTTACGGGGATCTTTTCCCTTCAGGCTGACTCCACTTAGTCTGCCTGTTTGTAAAAGCCAAAACAAGCCCAAGCCTATGTTTTCCTTTGCAGAGGGCGACGTGCAGGTTTGTGTGACACTGGGATGGATAGTGAGAGCCTGGGCACTGCACTTGCTCTGTCACAGGGCTGCTCAGGGCCTTGGGGAAGGGCTGTTTGTGCATGGGGTGCTTCACTCTCCCCACCTGTAGCGGGATGGGGATGCCACATGTCCCTCCCCAGGCAGGGATACCTTGGATGTGCAGTCTAAGCCATGATGCAAAAACAGAGATGGCTTCCTTGCCTTGACCTCTGCCTGCACTTCTGTGTGCCCCCTGTCACCTGAGCAAGCTCAGCAGAATCACAGGGTGTCCCCACGGGCAGCTGGCCATGAGCTCCTGCTCCCCCCAGGATAACCATGTACTTTCCAGATGTATTGCTTTTCTCTGCCCATGATATTTGCTAGATTAAACTCTCTTTTCCCCTACCAAGTTTAATGTCTTCCGCTGTGCATTTTAGAAAAGTACTTGATAAGGTGGAAAAAACCCAGATTTTAATTATGGGACACACCTAACAGTTGGGGCTTTTTTAACTGCATGAACATATGGAGAAGGAAGAGGGTTTTGCATGTTGGAGAACATCTTTGTAAACTATCCTTGACTTGTAAGACTGTTCAGTTTTACTGGAGTTTGTATGCATTTTACTTTTGTAATTTTTTAAATGATTTGATAGAATTTTAGGGCAAATCCTACATTTTGTATGCAATACTCCAATGTGGTCTATTTTTATTTTTGAGAAAATAGTGTTGAAGGCACTATATACTTGTCCTGGTAATGTATCCACCATGTCATTTCTATTTAAAACTGGACTCTGACCATGAAGTGCGTGTTATTTTACGTACTGGTTGTTGCACATTAAAGAGGTTACTCAGATTTGCTGCCATCACTGTTCATGAGTTCCAAGAAAACACAAGGGAATAGTTTATTTCTGCTATAATACTGCCAAAACCCACTGCAGATACTGCCACAAAATGGGGGTTGTTTAGTCTAAATGAATGTAGCCTCATCCAACCCCCCTATCCAGCCAACAAAAAGATTTCCATCACTTTTAGTGATGTTTTAGGGTGGGGTCTGACACAGCTGTTGGACCAAGGGACCCACAGACCAAGGGGTGCAGGAGGTGGGCTGGGGCAGAGGGTATCCACCCAGTAGGGGACTGAGGGAGGTGAAGGGGCTGGTGGCAGTGGCAACCCCTGCTGCACCACCACACCATCACAACACTGATTTCACACCCTGCTTCATCCAGGCTCATGGCTCAGGATGCTGCAAGCCAGTTGATTTTGCTGGTTCCCACCATCAGTGACTGTGTTCGGGCTTTTAGAAAGGAGACCCTTCATAATAACCTTCCTTGTGTTTATCCTGCATTTAATTGAAATGGCCCCAACCTGACATCTCTTGATCCATGTTTATTTTCTAGGACCAACTCTTCAATAATGCCCTGACTATTTACCAGGGCAAGTTTAAAATAGCCTCACATCCTATTAGTTCTGGGAAGAAATCTGTCAACTCTCATGTCGTGAAATATCTGGGCCCCACTATTCTTAGCAACAGTCTCTTTCCAGGCTATATATGGGAGCTTAAAGCGCCTCTAATGATACAGTTCCCAGTTGTATTTATCTTTGCGGTGTTACAGAAATCTCCGTCCTCAGGGGGATGAGAACTGAGGGTCCATCTCAGATCCCTGATACAGTTTTGTGTGTTGGTGAAGCCCTTGTGGTTGTTCTTTCTCAGAGTTTCTTTACTCCAGTTTCTATTTTATCTTAACTGTTGTTGAACTCTGATGTTTCCCTGGCACATAAATGACATTTATTCTCTCTTTCCTGATCGGCACATCCCTGCTGTAAGCTCACTGGTGGCTCCCTCTCCGACCATGCTGCAGTTACGTACGGGGGAGCAGCTGGGCTGGGGCCAGGCTGGTTGAAAGCACTTGGTGCTGTGCCCAGATGTGGGCAGATGTGGGTGAGCTGCTCACAGATGCCTCAGGTCTAATGGCTGTGGGACCAGCAGAGGCTGGGGAAAAAGTTGGGGCCACTTGTAAATGTTGGGTATGGGTGTTCTGGCATCTCTGGGCTGCAGCCCAGCACCAAGGGATGCTGATGCTGGGAAAGAGGAGCAGCAGCATCCAAATGTGGGTGGGCCTGTCTTTACCCTCCTGTCATAGATCATGAGAGCCAACCAGCAGTGGTGCTTTACCTGCTCCAGGAGCATGGATTGGGCTGCCATCAGGGAGTTTAGTTGGGACCCAGGGCATTCTCCTTTACCTAGCACATGCCACTGATGTTACTCAGTACCCACCACCATGTGAACACAACTTTCCAACCAGGGATTTTTTTTTTTTGCTGCTAGTTGAACTTGAGCAGACAGAGGGGAAGCCCCAGAGCATTCACCATGCCAGGACTCCTCATGCAAGCTGCCAGGAGCAGCACGCTCTGCTCTCCTGGTGTGGGCCAGTCACCCACTGAAGTCATCCTTGGCTAAGGGCTGCAAAAACACCTTAACTCTTCAGGAGTCAAATCAACATGGGGAGCAGGGCCCCACAGCCTTGAGAGCTGTGTAGGTCCCACGGCCACAGTGAGGTTTCTCTTTGGGAGATTTCTTGCTTTGCTCCATTTCTTTTCTCCATATCCGCAGGCAGGTCCCAGGGCTGTGAAAGCTCTGCCAGAGGGACCAGGATGGGCTGCTTCCCTAGGGGCTGCAAAGGCTGTGCTGTGAGTAACCTGTCCATCCCACTGTCTATCCATCCAGCTGCTTGGTCATAGACCTGCAGCCACAGTAAGTACCTGGTTCAGGCACTAAAAGCAGTGGGCAGGGGATACAAACCTCCCCATGGGCAGCACACAGGGAAATGTTGCCTCGGTAGGACCCTGGTGAGTTGGGCTCAGGCAGAGGAAACCCTAGCAGCCAACAAAGTGATCTCACTGTGTTCTGAACCTGAAACTGTTCCTGGGGCTCTCCTGAACCTGCCTTTGATTGCAGAGCTGAGGGTTGGCATTATGAATGTAGCTTTGCAGCTGAGTTTTGCTGCTGGAAGGGGAAAGGGCAATAGTGGCAAAAAAGGTGGCTCTGAAAGATTTGCAGTGAGTGAATGAGCAGCAGAAATGTGAACTAGACCAGCACAACCTCATTCAGAAATGCCTCCACTGACACTGAAGTGCACAAAAAAGCATTTTGAGAGAGATTTTCAGCATAGGTCTGAGCTTATGATAAAGCATTGCAGTTCATCCCACCTTGTACACTCACGTGGTAATTAGAAGTGATTTTATCTTGTCTGGGGCAGGACTGTGGGTCTGTGGGCTGGTGTGCAGAAATGATGCTCAGAGCGTGAGTCCATCCCTATTAGCTCCAGACCCTCCTTGGCTGCAGCAGCACCTGGCATGGCAGGGACTGCCAGGGACTGAGCTGCTCCCCAGGACAGGCGGCCTCTGCCAGGCAGCAAGGTTCCCTCCAGTGCCAGAGGAGTGATGGATCAGCAGAAGACAGTAGTAATTGCCAGGAGGCTTTCAGGCAGAAAGCAAGGCCCTCGCTTGAGGACAGGCTGATATAAGTCAGCATGTAAATTGGGGACAACATAAAAATAATTCCAGCCGAGCTCCTAGGAAGAAAACTGTGAACAAAAAAATGTTGTTGCTAAGAAATGTGAAAACAGAAAACAATAATGTGGCCAGGGTAATAAAAGTGTATCAGCGTTGTGCCTGCTCTCTCGTACAGATCGCTTGCTCGTGACAGTAAATTCAGTATTGCCAAAATGGGTACAGTTTTCGCTGTGGCCATTGATGCTTCACATCATGGAAATATCAAATGTTTCTGATGGCTGTTCATTACCCTGCGCTTGGGAGGGGAGCAATCCTTTGCTGGCTCCATTATTTCCATGACAGCAAGGAAATGACTATGGGAGGTTTAAAAATGAAAGAATACAGCAAGGTTAGATGGATCGAACCTCAACAGCCTGTTGCTGTTCACTGTGGTTGATGCTAACCCCTGGTCTGGGAGGCACCTCACTGTCTCCAGAGTGATGGAAAACCAGGACTACTTTTTGCTTCCAGCTAATTGCCAATTCATAAACTGTGAAGTTTGACCTTGAAAATCTTCAGAGAAGTTATTTTGAAGGGTGACAGTGTTGCAGCGCAGCTGCTCAGCCAGGAGGAGCTTTAAGCATTTGCTGGATTCCAGGCCTGCCTCAGCTGATGCAAGGATCCGAAGAGTTGCATCTTCCATATTCTGCAGAGATCCACACCACGGAGCTGAGGGATAGACATGGCTGGTGTACATCACCAATGCTTCCTTGTCATCTTAGTAGTTTTAGAATGAAAGCCAGCTGATCTCACACACGTTTTTGCTGCCATGAGGCGATTGACATAGGGTCAGTCGCAACAAAAAAAGGGTGATAAAATCCTGGGTCACAAAATAAACCTGTCCTGCAAGCACAGCAGGACAAGCAGGAAAAGGCAAGAGTTTGCCCAGCTGCCAAGGGCCAGCTTTGTATTTTTATCTCAACACACAAAATCTTAGCATGGTTCAGTCCTATATCCAGAGGAGAATCATTTGGTTTGGGGATATTGTCAGCAGATTGAAGGGCTGAAATTTGGTCAAGGACAAGGTGGATGTGGGACTGTGTGGGTGTAGATGCATTTTTTTTCCTCTGTGCACAGCTGAACTCTGTCACCTTCTTGATTAATTTGAATCTCATGCTTTTTTAAACAGAAGGTGCAGTGACAACTCTGTCAGTGGCTTCTTATGAATGAGTAACATAAAACCATGTCAAAATGCATTTCCACTGTTAGCAAACCAGCATTTTTTATGACTCTCCAAAGCTTTTGGTAAATGTGTGTTTGGGAGTGTGCAGTCTCCCAGCTGTACACTCGAGGGGGAAACACACAAGACACTGTGAGAAGTGGAGCTTTTGCAGTTGAGTGTTGGCTCTCGAGCACTGAGGAGGTGCTGGCTCTGCACTGCTCTGTGGGGTGGCTGCACTGAGCTGATTTAAGCTGACTCAGCGACTGTTGTTGAGCTTGGGGACTCTCCCCCTGACTGGTCACAGCAGCACAGCCACGTAGGCTCTCACAGCTGAGTGCAATGCTTGTGTGGGCAGAGGAAAATTCAGGAGTCATAGCCAGGGTTTGTGATCACATTGTGATGGGGGGACTGGGGGCACCAGTTGGGGTGCTGAGCATTAGTAGGGGTGCTGGGCATGGCATTAGAGGACTCACTTGAAGCTTTTTTTACTGCCACAACCTGACTGCTTTCTGAGGAGTGTGTCTGCATGATGCTCTGCCTGGACACTGCTCCTGGCAGCAGAGGAGGGTCATTTATGAAAGAATCAAAAACCTTGCTAAAATCAGGCTGCATGATATTTCTTATTTCCGTGCTATCTGCAGGATGTGTCTGTTCAGAGGAGGAAATTAATGTGGTCTGACACAATTTGCTCTGGATAACACCCTGGTGCCCATATAAATCTGCTTGGTACAGCTCCTTCATTCAAGTCCTTGCTCCTGCGTTTTCACTAGCACAGGTGTTAACTGGGACAGCAAATGATTACCTGCCTCTCCTTGCCTCCGTAACTTGCCCAGGCAAATGCTCCACCAGCCCTTGATAGAGAAGAAAAAAAACAGCAAATGGGCTTCATATGGAGGGACAGGGCTCGGACAGGTTTGTCACTGCACCATGTGGCACACCATGTCCCTAAAGCACGTCTTGCAGGGAGCTGGGAGGAACAGGTAGACTAGACATGACTCACAAGGAAATTTCCGCTTTTTCCTTTTCCCACATTTCTTAACCTCTGAGCACTGCCAAGGGAAGGCTGGAGGGGGGCTGTGGGGCTGTGGGTGTCGGTGCCGTTCCCACAGAAAGCTCCACATCCTTGGCCTGTGTTCCCCCCGTTTACCAACATTGCTGCAGGTGCTCCCCAGCAAACCCGTGGGCAGTGGGTGCTGCTCACAGCCCAGCAGCACTGCCCTGAGGCAGCTTCATAAAAAGCTGACAGGGAACCTGCAAGATAATGAAACTTTTACTGTTTGACACACAGTTAAGAATTAAAGAGGGAAAAGTGTACAGTTGGGATGCATAGTGAGAGAACAAAATTTACTGAGGCTAAAAGTGAAACTGTTATGTTAATGAATGAAATTAGCAACAAGAAAAAAAAATGTGGTGGCAGACAGATTTAAAGGAAATTGGAAATTGGTTCCAACATGATACTTTGCTCTAATTGTGTGCAGAGGTGTCTTGATGCAAAACAAAACCGTTCAGAAATGACCTCCCTGAGTTATTGTGCAACCTAACTGGGGAAAAAATCTATCTTACTCACAGCAAGTTTGTTTTTACGGATCTTGTGCCTCTCAATTACTTTTTAATGGTCTGCATTGAAAAGAAATTCCTGTATGCACTCTTGAGAATATGAAAACACCCAAATGATAGCTTATGATTTAGTAGGATTAAAGTATTATGTATGCAGGTGTAGCACGTTTCAGGTTATTAGCAATCCAATCTATTTTTTATGACATTATGGTGTAATTTTCTGTATGGAACTTCAATATAAGTCTTGAGCTGTATCGGAACATAAACTAAAATGTTCCTGACTCTGTCACTTTTCATGGTCTTTACTTTGATTAATAAATGCAACAAGAGCTATAACGTTCTTCAATACGAGGCTACGATCATCCTTCAATCAAAACGTGTCCCTCAGCTTTTTATAACTTTTCACATCAATATGTCGGGCTTGAGCAGGAGCAGTGACAGGATTTCATTGCAGCTGAGCACGTACAGCTCAGAGGCTCTGCAGAGGATGAGCCTCTTTTTGCTGGCTGTAGCCAGCTGATCTCCTTGGCATGGAGAGCAGTTGTGCCCTTGGAGATTTGGTGTCACCTGCGGAGAACTGGGGAGCAGAGGGAAGACATGTACGGCAGAACTGGACAAGGACCTGGCACCCCAAATTTAGATCTTACCTCACTGGGCACTTCATACAACAGAATCTTTGAAATGCATCCCAGGTTTGGTGTGGAGCTCATGAGGAAGGGAAGATGAATTGCAGGGACAACCTTGGGTGTAACATTCAGTAACACAATATATATTACGCACAGCCTACAAGTCATGACAAATGTAATCCAAACTTGGGCCTCAGGATGTAGCCAGAGTGCAGACAGGAAGGAAGGATGTATGCTTCATCTCCCCATCTCTGCTCAAGCAGCTAGGTGGATTTTGCATTGCTGTTGGACACCAAGGTCAGGAGGAAGCTCCTCTGTGTTCCTGCTGACCCATCATGCCAGTGCTGTCAGGAGCCCTAGCCCCGCCACACATTGGCCACGAAGGGGAAATAACTCACAGGTGTGTCAGGTTGGTCTGTTTTATTTCTGAATTATTCTTTACATTGTACAATATATAAAAATACAGAGTACCCAAAAAAAATTCACAGTGTCTAAAGGCAGTGATTACAGTCTAGGTCACCTTTATGCTAAAGTACCATCAAGTTCGATTGCATAGGAAGGGTGATGTGCCTTCACAACAGAGTCCAATAATACTCTCCAGGTTTTGTAGTTTTGGGGCAAGCATTCTGTGTTGGCATAATTGTTGCCCATGTATCCAAGATTCAGTATTGCATCTGTCACTCTCCCACCTCAACTACAAGCTAAATCCTATCAT
The DNA here is from genome assembly GCA_013397135.1 of Pachyramphus minor. Lineage (NCBI taxonomy): Eukaryota > Metazoa > Chordata > Aves > Passeriformes > Tyrannidae > Pachyramphus > Pachyramphus minor. Next base: position 2,172,330 of record VYXB01000994.1, read on the forward strand.
TTCCACCTCACATACCCTACATCCTCCCTAAAGCTTCCTTTGTAGGAATGCTCCTATTTAAGTGCATTACTTTTAGATATGGGCAGGTTTGGATGCTGTCTAAGGAGGGGTGTGGATGGAAAGCACACTGCCGAGCAGCTGGCTGGCTTTTACATTGTTTGACATTTTGGTACTAATAACATTTTTGCTTCAGTTATTAATGGCCCATCCACGCCGTCCTCTCCTTGACTCTGCGGCCTGCGAATCAGCAGCATCCTGCTGGATTACAGAGCTGTCAGAACCAAGAGTGCAGCATTAATACTCTTCACAATCAGATTTGTTTAAAACCAAATCGTGGCTGGGACCTGCAGAAAGCCAAATGCTGCTCTTACAGCACTGAACCCTCTCGAACAGCAGGGGTGAGTTTGCAGCTGAGACTGGAGGCAGAATGTTAAAAATAACAGGTTCAAGACCCAAACTTATGTTGAATGCAATTGAGCATTTCTATTTATGTGGCTATGTAAATAGTGGGTTGCTGGTTTTGCTCCTCCAAGCAGGACTAATGCAGATGCTAATATTTCCCAAAGGGTCCAAAGGAGGAATTTCCAGACAGAACAACTGAGACTGGGTAAGTCCCACAAGAACCCAGTTCCAGAGAGGTTTCTTCCCAGTTTTGAAGGCTCCGGCAATCAGGCAACACAAAATTGGACAGAAACCTCTCTCACCTACTCCGAAACTGCTCTTGAAGCAACCTGATGTTTCCTCTTAACAAGCTTAAGGGAAAAATTCACCTGTAGGAGTTTGGGCTTGGTCATGAGGGCATTGCAAAGTGATTTGTTGGGGGGGGAAAAATTCTTCAAACCCCATTTATTGGGTATTTCTCTCTTATACCAGACAGCTCCAAGGGGTGCTGTGCCCTGCCGTGCATATGGGCTGGCTCGTGGGACTGACGGGACAAGAAATGGATGCAGAGCCTTGGCCACTAATGCAGAAAGCTCCAGAGACACCCAGGGCACCAGCTACCTGACTACCATGGTCCTGCAGCTTTTTTTGGAGCCCTCTGAAAACCAAAAGCCATGGGTTTGCAGGCTTCCTATTTTCCCTAAATTTTGTACTAAAACCTCCTAGTGTGACTGTAAGGCAAGGCTTGTAATGCAGATCATTAACTCAGAAGGCAGTTACTGACTTCTCAAACATGGAAGAAGACAGTTTTCCTGTTCTAACAGATGATGTCTTTTGCTCTAATGGTACAAGATTTGTTACTCCTACTTGCTGTTTTAATTTTCTTTGCACGATTACTCCCTACTTATAATTAGAAAAACAATAGAGGGATACACATGAGAAATTTGGGAGGCTTATTCTGAAAATATAAGCAGTATCAAGTACCTTTTCCTTAATCACTCTTAACCAGAATAATTCAGGGGAGAATCAGCATTTCTAACTAGAAAAATCAATGTAATTTTCAATTAAAAAATTATATTTCATTTACCTCAAAAGTGGGTTTTTAAACCTAATAGAAAGGATACTAGATTTTTACAGGGTTTCTTCTTCACTTTGTCCCTGTGGTATTTGAATACCAGCACCACCTTTCTCATTCTAAGTTTCCTCTGCAGGCATTTTGCTAAATATATATATTGTGTGTGTATATATTATAAATATATACTGTATCTATCCACTGATAGATGTATACACTGTTACAAAAAAAGAGTAAGTTGTTACACAAACTTTACATTTACATTTTTATATATATATTTATATATATATATATAACTCTCCCCCACTACATTTGGTACAAAGAATAAATCAATCTCAATGGACAGCAGTTTTCTCTCCAGGTGGGCTGAACATCAGATTATCACTGGAGGCATCAAATTGTCTGTGTCAGACACGGGCTCCACTCCTTCTTTCTGTTGATTTCAAACCAAACACTTCATTTTCTGAACATAAGGCATTAGGAACAGTGGTGGTGAGACAATACATGTTCTTCTCCTATAGCATCTATACAGTTCATATATTTAAGAGCAGCCCTGGCTCACATGCTGAACATTCAAGTGCACCCTTAGAGCAACAGCACCTCTTATGCGATGGTTTAATCATCAAGTGGTTTGTTTGTTAGCGAGCAGCACAAGGTGTTCTGGTGGGTGACAGCTGCTCAAGGAAAGCCTGACAGCAACAGCACAACACAGCCTGGATAGCACCATCATGCACACCCCTTTGGCTTTTTTCACTTCCATGGAAAAAGAAAGAACGGCCTTGTGTTTCCACTGCATACTTGGCTGTAAGATTTCCAAAATATTTCATACACTGTATACCTGAATACTACCCAAAGGGTTTGCAGAGACACAGTGTCTCCAGACCTACACAGAAACTGCTCAGGGTTCCCCTTCTGTCTTAGAAGAAAAAAAAAAATTATATGAGTCTTTTGGAAAGCAATATTCCCACAGGAAAAGCATTTCTAGTGTATTTTGAGATGGCCGTAGGAATAGGAAATTTTAGCAAGTTCAACATCCAACTGCAGGGGCAATTCAAACTGATACAGGTATTGCAGAACTGATGCTCAAGGTTCTGAATTACCTGGATTGCAAGATATCACTGTATATGGTGTCATTACCCTGCCACGCATTAGAGAGCTCATAAAAAATGCAACTCTCACACCGCATTAACATCCTCCTCAAAGAACTGCACTCTCCTGCAAACATTAATTGAGTAATAAGTGTTCTGATTTCTTTTTTTTCACTCTCTCCTGGATTCTTCTTTCTGCTTGAATGGAGACTACAGCCCCTTGCTGTGATTGCCAATTATATGAAAAAGGGCTAATCCATTTGGATGGCTGGTAAGAAGGAATGTCTTGATGAAACTATAACCACATGCACCACTCTCAAAGCATTTGCCTCCAATAGCCTCCAATATCCACCTCCTGAGCACAATGGCAGTAATCACCTGTCTTGGTGAGTTGCACGTTTAAATAATTCCATCTGCTATATGGTACTTTGGGGAAAAAAATCAGTTTACGTCATGTTATTCTGTGAAGCCGAAAATGGAAAAAAATGTTGGGGGTGGGGGGGAGGAGGAGGAAAAAGAAAGCAAAAATAAAAAACTGAGATTATTGCAAGGTTTGACTTGCTCACATCCCCCCCAACTCCAGCTGCAATCTTGGCGTATGCATGGTAGCTCATGCTACCATGAGCTCCGTGGGGAAGCTCAGAGACTGCTTTGTTTTTACAATGGCTAGAAGGATCTTGGGAGCCAGTGTTTTCTCCTGAATCACATACACTAAATCTGAGAAATGCCATCCTGATAGTCTAAAATAATAATCTTCAACCCCATGGCTACATACTTGTTCGAACTACGTTAAGTCAGGATCTTCAGTGCTGCTGAGAGGGATGTGGACATTCAGTGAGACAGGATGAACTCGTCATGGCATGCAGCACAAAGTCACTGCTCCTCAAATGGAATTTAGGGGCCTGGGAAGAGCCTCTCTGCAGTTGCTGATACCCGCTACCAGCGCTATCCTGCTTCCCTGGTGTTCCTGTTCCACTCCTGCTGCTCTTGCCTCGCTGTGCTGCCAGGGGAGGTCAGAGGTGCTGAACTCCTGTGCCTACTTGGAGGGTTGCAGCAGGTTGCTTCAGACAGATCTTCCAGGTCTGCATCAGCTTAAAATCTATTTAAGAGCACCCCTCTCTCTCCCTCTGCCCCCTCTATTTCATCTGTTGGGACCAGAGCAGAAGCAGGATCAGCTGCTAAATCAGGAAAGCAGCTGCTGAAGATGGGCACCGCTGAGCCAAAGGTGTCCTTATGGCAGTGCTAATGACCCCAACTCTATTACAAATATCCCTACAGCCTTCAATCACTGCAAACTGAAGTCAAGCAAAGTAATTTAAAAATGGGAGACTATTTTATACTTGCCCTCTGGTCAAACTGCCATAACACAGGCTTACAGAGCCATGTTGGCTCTTCCTCACAGGAAAAGCAATATACTTGTCACAAGCAACACAGTCTTCCTTCATTTCCTACCAGCTGCCTACGTGAAAGAGCTGAGTATGCAGCCCAAGCTGGACTTCCAAACAAGCAACTGCAAAGGAATAGCACCGAGCAACAATCAATGTCGGCTTACAGCGAAATTTGGAATTAAGCACAGACAGACAGACTGCTGGGAACACGGCCGGGTCAGTGGCCAGGCACTGGCATGGCAACTGCTCGAGTAAGATGCAGACGACACAGCCAAGCTCAGGACCACATGGAGCTCATGCGCATTTCGGGGTGTACTTTTATCTCATGCTCTGTATGCGACATTCTAAAATCCTTAGCATCAGGAGTTCATTATAAATATTTAGAAACACTGAATGATAACAGCGGTGAACTTGTTCACGTTGCTAACACACTGGATGTAATTGTACATTAAGCACCAGCAATAAGTTTCCTTTTTGCCAAACAATTATGTCAGACAAACATCTGGTTGTAGACAACATGGCTTCTGCATCAGACTAATACAGTTCTTATAGACACAGTCACACACATACACAAAATTACATTTCAAGGCTGGATATACTGTTTAATAGTGCTACCGCCCCAATTTACTTCAATAGCTGCAGCAGCATTTGTTTGTTGGGTTGTTTTTCTCAGAAAAATTAAAGAAATACTGGCAAACAATGCACATTACTCAGCTGTGTTACAATTTCACTGGAAGACGCTATAAGAATGTGCAGCAGACTTTCTGGGTCATGTCAGATTATGGAAACATTCCTTACAAAAATACCTTACCCCTGCAAAGTCAGAATTATTCACTCTTTGAGAGTAAAGGAACTAAAACACAATAATAAAACAAGAGGAAATATTAGCCCAAAGCATGGTGATTTCCCACAAGAAGAGCATGGCCTCTAAAGTTGCCTTTCCTGGCAGACGCAATCAGGATCAAAGCTAGAAAAAAAGAGTTAACACTGTCTCAGAAAAAAAGAAAAAGGAAGAAAGAAAATAAGCCCATGGCTCTTGTGCGGCAATCATCACATCTCTTTTTCCAGTGATATAAACATCTTTGTTTGTTAGGCACTCCAAGTTCATGTCTCCGATGTTATTCCAACATTTACTTTTCTCAGTGTCTCACTGCCTGTATAATTTTCTTTTAATTAAGACTGGAAACATTCTGGAAAGCTTCTTTGGATAATGCACTTTGTTTGTGTGTTGTTTCTCATCAGCTGAACTGCATATTACCAAAGAAGGCTGCAGAGAGTATTTCCTGTAATATGAAAAGATTCTGTTGAAGATAAAGGGAACACTGCCCTAGAAAGTTACTACTTTTTTTTTTTCCAGAAACATTAAAAAAAAAATCAAAAATAAAAAAAGGAAAAGAAAATGTTCTTCAAGTTGTTGGCACAATGGAGTCCTGTTTGGCCTGTCTCACAAGCTTTGTGTCATCCAGCACACCATTGCTATCCTGGCTCAGGAAGGATGCTCTTCACCAGACAGACACCCCTGCCCCAGGAAGGCCACCTCTGGCCTTGCTTGGAGTGCTCCTGTGTGTTGTGTGCTGCTGCACAGTGGCCAGCAAGCCCAGCACACATCCACCTCCTGGACAACGTTGGCCTTGGACAGCAACAGTGATCTTCCCGCCATAAACAGTTGCAGTAGTAAGAGCCATCTCCAGCCAAATGCCCACAAAAGCTCTGCAGAATGGTCCATATGCATTTTTGTCCTTGTAAGGAGATGTGCTGTGTACAAGAAATACAATTAACCAAAAGGAAAAAAAAAAAAGACCCTACTGTACAATATTTACATCTAGAGGCTGGGCCGATATTTGGTCCATAAAATCAATTAAAAAAAAATCATATAAGAAGTCCTGTAGGATCTGTCCATCATCAGCTGTTGGTAAAGGTCCTTCCAGGGGAGGCCTCGGGCCTGTAGTCATATTTATTCAGTGTACTGGGATAATAGGTTGTTGTGTACACATTGGTTTGCTGCAACGGGTAAAAGTTGGTCCTATCGTCTGGTATCAAATTGTTCTTGTTAAGTGTCTGCAAAAGAGAAGAGGAGATGACAGGCATGGCAACAGTGCTACATAATTACTCTTTTCTACCTGCAAACAGCTCCCTCTCACCTGCCTTCTCCATCACGGTCTCTGCTGTGGCCACCACCACCTTCCCTCCAGCTGGGAGAGTAAGAGGGTACCTCGCACTCGCTATGGGGCTGGTCTGTGTGGGACCACAGCTCCTGCCAGGTCTCCTGCAGCGGACCTGTGCTCAGCTACTGCTAGGGACAGAACCCAGAGCCTTCTCCAGAGACCCAGAGTCTCCTGGTAGATGGCATGTTGTCTGAACACCACTGTAACACAGAACCATGCTGGGCCTACACGAAGGTTGGTGATTAATGGCAGCACTGAGTCTAACCTCTTCCAAAATGCTCATGGTACAGCCTGCAGCTCCCTCTCATACCAGTTGCCAAAAGGCAGCTTTTCTCTTTGGAAGAGCAGGTGTGCATTTACCTGATCTCCATCTCCATTGGTAGATATCCAGGTTTGGACCCCCCGATATTAAGTGTGTCACTTCTGTAAGCTACAGTATAAGTAACAAATCATGGTCACTTTTCGAAAATCTAAAATTACTCAAAAAATTTAACAACCACGTAACAATCGTTGGTAACAATAACATAAAAAAATGAGAATGACAAATGCCCCTTTTACCACAAAAAATTAAAATGTTTCTTTTCTCCCTCCCCTCTTCCCACCAGCAAGCAGATATCCCCTCTCCCCAGATTAAAGCCCATTGCTATGCCAGCTGTCACCTATGTACAAGGATAAAATCACATTTTGTGTGTGTGTGCAGTAATTCTATGGAACTTTCTCCTACATCACTGTCATCTGTGAATTTTTTCAAAGAACTTTTATAACAGTTTTTTCAACTAACCCCTGGATTAAATTTCTTGTGCCTATCTCTGGTCTCTGTCACTCAGCAGTGCGTCTTTAATGGCTGTTGTGCAGGGAACCCACTCCTTTGTTGTGGGAGTCAACACTAGGCATGCTGCTATAGCATCCTTATGTTCAGGGCTCATTTAATTAACAGCACATTTAAACCAAGTAGGAGCATCTCTCCTGTCAGGAGCAGAAGTGGAGAGGTCTAATGAGGCAACAAGTCCTGGGGCTTCTTGTTCTGCCACAACTCAATATTCCTGGGGCAACCACTTTACCTCAGTTTCTCCTTGAGACAAACACTTCATACCTGACCCAGCTCAGGGCAAGATGAAGACTAATTAACTAATGCTCAAGTCTATGAACACCTCAGCTCCGTTAGCTTTACTTGACCCATCTAACTTCAGTCAACTCAATTTCATTTGTGGTTCTGTCAAAGGCAAGAAGACAACTCCTTTCTATGTGAGGGCAGATGAAAATTTCTGGGGTAGCCCCTGACCCCCCCCAGCCCAGCAGCAGTGAGGTGACCTGACACCAATGGAGGCCCAACTTTTAGGAGGCTACAGTTGGCAAGTGGGGTCTCACCCCGTCCATGTGCCCATTGCACAGTCAGGGCTCAGCCACATCCCAGCTGTGACCACTGAAATGATCAGCTACCCCAGGCTCAAAGAAAAGACCACAGGCAGTGGCCATTTATCTCCCAATTTCTTCATAATCGAACAGTTTTACTGCGTGAGGAGGGGGAGAGGAGGAGGAAGAAAAGAAAATGCTTTCTTCTAATCAGATAGCAGATTGACAGCTACAGCTACCCTGGGAGCTAACAACTCCCAGTTTCATACAAGACATTAGGAGGAAAAGCTTTCCTGTGACAAAAGTACCCTGCAAAGAAATTTCCCAATAGCTGAACAACCAAATAAGTTTTTCAGAAATGAGCACTACCTGAAACATCTCGTCCATAAAAACTGGAAGAGACCCAGCCCCCTCCTGGTCTGACTGCAATGTCTCCCTGCCTGGAGTCTCTAAAATGAGCCTGTACAACACTTGTAGGAACCAAGGAGAGAATTTATAGAGGTGTGCTGTAACAAATATTTTCAAAGAATGAGACTTTGTGCCCTTCAATATGAAAGAAAAGAAATGTCATGCTTTGCTCCCAGTCACCTGAAAAAATATTAAGGTAGTACGGGCAACAGTCAGATGCTCTGTGCTGGAGCCTGGGAAACAAGGAAGTCCTCAGTCCTCAGTCCTCCACTGCTTTCTATGCTTCCTTGGGAAATCCAATTAACTGCTCTGTGCTTCTGTATCTTCTGACTCAGCTTGAGAAAAATCTTTGAGATCCCCGGAAAAATGCACTTTACTAAGTGCTACCACTGAGTATTAGGGGGAACTGCTCTTTGGTGAACCCCACAGGTGTTCATACCAGCTGTACACAACGAATGCTGTTTCCTATTGGTGTTTCTAGCCCAGGACACCCACTGCAGGCCACAGTCTGCCACAGCAGGAGGAGGAGGCTGAATCCCACTGACACAGTTTCTCTGGGCTCTCTTGAAGGTGGTCCAGTATCCAAGCCTTGTCTGTGTCACTTTTTGGGATAGTTAAGATCCATGACATGCCAGGATTACCATGTCTGAAACTTAGTGACATCAAAATCCTGACCTGGAATAGCTCAGGAATGCCTTGTTAAGAGGACAAAGACAACAGCACTCAACTGTTTTGGCTTTCAGATGGAAAATCTGTATGAGTTTCAACATGTCCCACAGTATTCAATACTAACCCACTACAACAGTTTTAGCATTTAATTAACATGACTTGCATTTTCCCCTTCTCTCTCTTCTTATTTTTATATAATATTTAATTAGGAAAAAACCCCACAACTGGTCCTTTGCTCTTTTTTGGTTTTATTTTTGATGGAGGGCTTGTATCTTAGGGAAATACCTTATGACAATGGTTTAGTGGAATTTATAATGCAATTAGCTGCACCGAATTTATCTCCGGAAATGCTGCGATGGCAGTACTGTCCTAAATCAGCATGATCAATGTGCACTGCCTTCACATTTCCCCACACAAACTCACTGCCTGTCTCATTTTAATAAATAGATGATTAGGTTCCCTGGCACTAGAAATTGGTTGATATTTTGAAGAAGGGAAATTAGGCAGCAGTGAATTTAGAGATATACACAGACACACTCACGCATTCACTGCAGGAGAAGGGGTGTACGCAGTTAAATCTCTCTGGGTGGACTCTCATGCTGCTTTACTCAGAGCTTTAATCCCTACTCTCATCCTGCAATGCTGTGACAGTACAGAGATGCCCAACAACTTTCCTTTTGGAAGATATTTCCCCAATGTTACGCGTGTTATGCCATCAAGGTCAGAGCCTCCTGACACCCTGGACTCACTGGAGTTACTGTGGGGATGAGAACAGCCTGCTGCACCCACAGGTGTCCCCACCAATACTGATCAGTCCCAAAAGGAAAGGTAAGAGTTTTCACCACTGCACAACTACAGTTGTGCAAACAAAAACAAACACATAAACGAACACAGAACACACCCTGGCTCCCCACCCAACTCCTGCCTCTCCACCTCAGCCACCTCTGAGCCAAGTCCCCAGTATTACAGGGACCAGGAAGTGGTTGCTGAAGACAATACCCAACAAGTCCTCCTAGAAGGGACAATCCTCTGGTGCTTTTGCAGGGATTGATCAGTGGCTGCAGTAACTAAGCTGACTGAAGCAGCACAGCAAGCACTGGAGCTCAGGCTGTCCTCACTAGGGCTTTCAGAGAAGGAAAAAGAGACTTGCCTTTGCAACCTGAACCCTCCTGCATCCTCCAAGGAGACATGTCACTCATCTGAGCACCCTCCAAACCTTAGTGATGACATTTTCCCTGACACTCAACCTGCATTCTCTCTCCTTGCTTTCTTCTCCCTTCCATATGAAACACTAATGACTCTCCTTGACAGCAGCTACAACCTTTTAGGACTGTGTGCTCAGTAAGCAGAAAGAACCAAAAGTCTGACCAACGCTTACTGCTGCAACAGTACTTGCTGCAAAATCTCTGTGCCATACACACAATGTATTTCAAACACTGAGAAAAATGTATTTCAGGCCCTCATTGTGGTCCTATCCTGCCTTGAGAAAAAAGAAGTTTCTGGTATTTGTTCAAGCATAGTATTTCCCATAAAAAGTGAGTCCAAACTCTGAGCTAATATGAAAACCCGTGGGACGTGCTTAGAAAAAGTGCTCCTTTCAACAAATAACTAGTTCTTTTACCTGTTTCCTCCCCTTCCAGTATGAACCATGCCATCCCGGCATATTTAATAAAAGTTCTTTCCTCTGGTCTGTTCACCACTAACCTTAGTTCAAGGTTCTGTTACATTCTCAATTATGTTCTGTTAGCAGAACGTAAGCCACCAGCATGCACCAACCCACCCAAGTAGATCACTCAAAAGCATGTACAACTTAACTGCTTTCTTTAAATGACTATGCTGCATTGCCATATGACTAATACAATTTTAAAAAAATCTGTGACTCAGGAGTTCTGCTTTGTTGAGCAGGGATGTTTTCAGATGGACTAAGATGGTTATGGCTTTAAGAGAATGTAAAAGAGCAGCAGCTTGCTCCAGTGTACATGATCTGTCAACTAACCAAAAGGTCCAATCTTGTTGTCAGTGAACTGCATGTCTATGCCAAGCACAATAGAATCCTGAGTATTTCAATATTTACAGAACTATATGAACAATTTGTGATCACTCATGCTTGTGTATTAGCAATTAGGACTGGAAGAGTCTGAAGGGAAGGGTTACAGATATCCCCCTTGTGTTGGGCTCTGCCCCCCGGAAGAAACACCGGAGGCAGAACATTGACATGAAATCACAGGCTGTTCCTCCCAAGGTACAGCCAAATGTGTTAAACATGACTGTATTGCACCATATGCATACATTTAACTTTGTTCAGTTTTCTCCATTGATATTTTTAGCCTCAGTCATCATTCAGATTTTCCATTTGATCCTTTTTCTCCAGCAAGGCCTTGCCACTACTCCCCAAAATTCTGCCTCTGCTCCAAATCATTAAGTCATCATCCACTGACCTTCTTGCTTACATTCTCCCAGATGTATCAAAACATCTTTGTGGGACTTGCAGTACTACTCCCATCCTACAGCTGCATATAAGCTGCATAAACATTTCTTACACACATAAACAGATCAAATGTTCCAATGTTCAATATAAAGTCATGAAAATTTCAAAACTTGATTTAAAAATATGAATATCTCCCCACTCCCGATTAAAAGGAATGCCATATATATTCTGAGAGGCTAAAGTGAAAAGGATACTTCTAAAAGCATCTGATACACACACAATTCATACCAAAATAAGGGCCATAATGTAGTTCCCACAGGGTAACATATGATGGCAAGATTTCCTTAATCTGCTCATGTAGAAAGCACTCAGCTTTCCGGAGCTCAGCATTCTCTCTGAGCTCCAGATCTTCTTTTCTATTTTGGGGGTGGTGCGGAGGAAAAGTCAGCAAGTTTCCCAGGAGTTTTGTAGGTTAATCTTTACCAGCTATGCAGCACCATAGTCCCAGTGAAGTCAGTGAGGAAGGAAAATCCCCCTCAACCTCAAATAGTTTCTCCACTGTTTCCCTGTCGATGGGTGTCATTTCAGTTCTTCCACCTCCCATCTGTGACACTTTCCTCTTCAAAAACATATCAAAGAAAGAAAAAGTTGGGAGACCTTCAAGGACAGCTTCAAACCATTCTGTCCAGATTTATGGTTCCCACCACTTTAACCTCTGAAGAGGCTAAACAATGCAGAGTGCACCTTTCCAACGCCTATGACTCATCAGAGACATGTCACCTGTGCCAGGGCTGCACAGTTACAAGTTTCCATCTTGGAGGTTTGTTTATAATGTTGAACATCCCATGTTCTACAAGTAAAACTTCCCCTTTCCTCCATCAAAGAGAGAGTGCAGGCACTAAGGAATCAGAGGTAAAAACTCCCATCCCTGGTCATCCACTGTGGACACATGCGAAGATCTAAAATCAGGTTTGAGGTAGGAGACAGCAACTTTGCAGCCAACCCATTCCTCTTAGTAAATCCAAATGAAGCCCACGTGCATCCTGCCTCTGCAGAAATCAAGGACAACCTTCCCGCTGAACTCAGTCACACAATTATCCCTAAAAGAATTGAGAGAGGCTTTCCAATTTTCCTTGGAACAGCATCCAACAGACCTCCTGCAGCAACAGTGGGATGGCCATTACGCCCCCGCATTCTCCAGGAAAATGGAGGGATAAGGGAACTGTGCAATGATGTAATGAAGCCAAGATCCAACGTTTAGGTTATTTTGTCCTTCTTCTAAGTTGTTTGCTTCTTGAAGTGAAATCAGATTGAGTAAAATGCCTTTTTGATGCAGATTAGCTGTTTTATGGAACTAGCCATGCCTTATTGCTAAAGGATGTTACATTTTGCATTGTAGGAACATTAGCCAAATTACTTAGGGTTGTGGAAATATATTAATATTATGAAACATTTCCCACAGCTTGTACATCTCTGGAAGTACCAAGGCAGAGATCTCAGAATTATAATTAACCAGTAAATTTGGAAATAATTAGCATAATAATTACATTTCAACAAAATAAACCGTACAACTAAAATAACCTCTTTCAGCAATAATTGACACCAAGAAAATACATGACGTCTGGCCCACCCACATGCTCCCTTTCTTCTGATCAACTGGATGCCACAACACTGCTGTGCCTCTCAAGCTATGCATTACAAATAACCCTGGAAAGATGGAAAATTGCCAGAAAGACCTTATGAGACCCATGTATTTACTCCAAGCTAGGAGTGATTTTTAAGAACTCAATGATTCTTCTTTCTGATTTTTCTTAGTGTCTTATACTACGCAAACTATCTCACCTGATGCTTTTCTAAAATCTCTTAAGCTCTGCCTACATGAAGTCAAAAGTAGCAGTGGCCAGGGTTTATTCATTGAGTTTTTTCCTAATTAATTCAATAAAGCTGTTTGCAGGATTTACAGTGAAGTGCAGATGTACAGATGAGGAACCTATGTTCTATATAAGAAGGTTATTCCTCTGAAAATGAGATACAAAACAATCCCACCAGGACACTAAACTTATGACTGCATGTTCTTTTCGGATGGGAGCTCACCATATTTTCAGACTGGAAATTCTTCGTTCACTGTTATTGGTAAATAAATTAAGCAACCCGCAAACGATGGCAGCATATGTAGATATGCTCAGGTTGAAAATAGAACTAACATTCAGTTATAAGAAAATGAATAGCTACAGTTATCCAGAGCTGTTTGAAAACAGCTATTTTATCCTTGTACTTAGGAGGGAGTGAAGTTATATTATCTTCATGTTAAACTTAAAAAAACCTTCAGAGTTGGCAATATAAAGGACCACTGTCAGAAAGATGCTTTGGCACATCTCTGACTTTAAGCACATGAGTAAGATGGCAAAAAAACCTGCATGTAATAATAAGGCAAACAAGTATTTTTCTGAACTGGAAACTGCAATCTGAGGAGTTGACAGAAACCATCCCACTGGCAAGTGCAGGTGTCTAGCCTAAAGCTTGCTATTTATCCCCGGCTTGCCTATGATTTGGTGGTGGCAACACGCCTGGCATGGTGTCCAGACACAAAAGAGGAATTCAGGGCTGCCCCAACTGCTTCCCAAAACAGCTGGTGCACAGGATATATCAGACATGATCTCAGCTGTGTGGGAAGGTGCAAACTGTCTCCTTGCTGCACTCCTGTGCCTTGGTGTTTGCCCTTCCTGGGTCCCCCGCGTATACAGTAGTGTTACTACACAGGGTCATCAGCTGAACGACACCATGTGCTCCTGCACATGCTCTAGTATTCAAACAAGTTCATCAGAGCCACAAAACTAAGCCACCAGGCCCTCTAAAACTAAGAGAAATAGATCACATTGGGTGCAGATGATAGTTTGGGGCACTGGGCTATAGTGGGCTTCAGCTGATGGCACCTAGTAAGGGCTGTCTGGGGGAGGCAGCTCTCACTGCCTCATGCAGTTGTATTGGAGCGAGCAGCCTTGAGTTTGCACGTGGCCTCAGAGCTGCTTGTTCTGCTGAATTACCAACACAAGTCATGCAGCCTGGTGCCAGCCCCCAGCACTATGCTGGGGCTGAGAATTGCGAAGGTGTAACTGCAGTGGTGAAAAAAAAAAAGTAGTAAAAATAAAAATAAAAGTAAAAACTGGGCCTAATTTGCCATCTGCTAACTCCATTCAGTCTCTCCTAGTCTTACTGCTTTCCAAATTCTCCCACCCTCTAAATGGCTGCTTTTTGATTATTTTCCTCAAGATTGCTTTGTTTTCTCCCCATGTTACATCTCACCTTGTTATTTCCTGTCTACATTTGTAACCTCCTCAGGTCATTTTCCATTATTTCTATACCAGTGGCTGTTTTTTTGACACACCTCCCAATTTAATATCTTCTGCTAGTTTAATTAACACATTGACTACACTCTCTCCAAGCTCGTTAATGAAGATATTAAATAAAGCCAAACCTTGCATTACTGCTTGCAGTGCCCCAAACAACTCCTCCCCATAGCCCTGTTTGTTCCCATTAACAACTGCCCGATGTTCACAGTCCATTAGCCAAGTTTCAATCTCTACAGCAGCATTCCTGTCCAAGCCAATTTCTACTTACATATCACAAGATTATTTAAGACACCAATACCACCCTCTTTTCTTTAGATGTATGGACCAGTGAAGATACATCTTTCACCAGCTGAGAATCTGCCCTTATGCAGGTTCATGCTCAGTTTCATGCTTTCCCTTCATTCCCTAATGCTGAAACTCTCCAAAAAGAGATTATGTTTGATTTCTTCTTGCTCAGCATTAGGTCCTGGCTCAGCTGTCAGTTCAGCCCAACTACCTTTGATTTCATCAGGGTATGTGATATGTTGCCTCTCTAATATTAATTCTCATCTGCCTGCATATTAATACTGACAGATATTTGTTTCCATGAGTTTCCATCGCTGTAACTGAAAGTACAGTCAAGTCAATCACATTTGTTTCTCCTGGTTTTGCTCTCTTGTATGGCCCTGACTGCCAAATTTTACAGATGAGGCAGGATTTAACACCCCATTGATACCTTTTGTTGAACGGGGAAGGTCCAGGTGTACTCTAGCGATTGTGGGCCTGTATGCTTACAGATGTTTTGTCTTATCCCCAAATCCAACTGGCATTTCCCACACGGACTTACTGGAGCTACTTGTGTGACTTTAGTGCATTGGACTTCTGTAGTTTAACAGCGACTCAAATAGCAGGGAGGAAATTGGCCTGCTTTCTCACAAACACTTTTGTATTACCTTTGCATTTCATGGCAGTGGGGGTTTGCCCAAGATCCATGATATTTATAAAGGTAATTGGAGTTGTTCATTAGCTGGTTCTCACAGACTCTGGGATACGGTCCATCTAGATTCCTTCATCCGCAGATTTTCAGTTCTTTTCTTTATTCACATGCTTTGTGCCAAATCTCAGGACGATATGAGAGCTGACTTAATGAGGATTCCCCCAGCTATATGGGAATGCAGGCAGAGTTACTCCTGCTTTCCCAATGCCAAATCTATCGTGCATATAAAAATGGTGCACCAGGGAAAAATGGCAATGGCTGTAGTGTTGCCACAGCCTGTGCAGCCTGTGCCGTGGCATCAACCAGTGCATCCTGAGCAGCCCTGAGCTCTCAATTTCTCTTTGGGACAGGGCGGTCATGGTTTGGAAAAAAAAAGCTCAGGTGTTTCATCTGGCCTCGATCAGAGCTGCCAAACACATTGTAGATGTTGAGCTCTAGTCCTGAATACTGACATAGGTATATTTATTTTCTATGTATGTAGCTCCATTTCTTCATAATTCTCCTTAAAAATCTATTATTTCCAAGTGGAACTGTTCCAGAAGAATCGCGAGGCAGCTCCCCTTCAAGCATAGCACAAAGGTTATATGTTTTCTAATATTTATTGTTTGTCTAATATTACCCTCTCCCTTCACTTTAGTTCCCTGCCTCTTTCATGGCTCCCTTTAAACTCTTCTGCAAACACATAATTAATTCCTCCTGCACATCTTGGCAGCATTGAGGATTTCCCAGTTCAGCTAATGCACATAGCACTGCTAGCCAGAGCTTCGAGGAGACAAGGAGTGGAGGATCACTTCAAGTGCCTGGACCAAGGGAGAACCATTAACTTCTAGCGAATGAGGTGAGGTTATATTTGAAATATTCCTCTGCTGACCAGTAGAGGGAAGTCATGTAAGTACACACAGCCAGTCCAGTGCAATTTTGTTATTTCCATTCCAGCAGTTCTTTATTTAATTCTCCTTCTTCCAGCACAGCTGGATGGGTGCAGGCATGTACATGTCAACCTCAGAGAAATTAGGAAAGGCAAAAATTGCAAGAAAAAGCTAATATCAGTCATTAGAGCAATTAATGTAGCTGGAAAAATCAGATAAACTTTTGAACACATCTGTCTGTCTTCAGTTCTGAAACAGCAGCTCACATATTCAAAAACCTGCCAGCTTTTCCAGCTATGCTCATTGATCTAATTAAAAACAAACCAAAACTTGTCTGCCTACAAACACATTATCACAGCTGCAGTACCACTACTCCAAAGAAAGGCTTGTGTGAGCATCTATGATGACTAGGCCAGCCTGTGAGAAGGCAGAGCATGGACCATATCCCTAACCTGGGTGTAGAGGAGATACACCTGGTTGTAAAGGAGGAGCAGAGCAGGCTGAGTCAATAAAGCAAAACATGACAGGATTAGTATGAAGCATCTATTCCCAGTGTCAAAACTTCTCAATATGGCTTCATCCCAAAAGCCAGACTCTCTCAAAATGGTGAGGCAGAGGGAACAATGAGGATTCCCACCCTACAGGGAGCAGCAACAGCCCTGTGAAGAAACGTAGGTTTGCATGAAAAACAGATGGAGTGGGGACCCAATTCCCATTGGGGGCCTTTGTGAGCAGCTGCTTAGTATCCCAGAGGGAGCAGGAGCAAGGTAACATTCAGATCTGAACTGGCAGTCTCTCCTACTCTTAAATACTTTATCTATGAGAGTGCGATATCTGTGACTCACACACAGCAACCCGCTGAGCCCCTGCTGCCATGGGGTGGGGACAGTGCCAGGAGATGAACATCCCTCTTTGGGCACAATCATCCCAGGACAGCCACACCTCCAGGCATGCTTGACTGCTCAATTTGATTTGAGCCAATGATATAAAGGGAAGAAAATACACTAATAGATTTTGACTGAGACGCACCACTTAATCCTTTTTTCCCCATCAGTAAGCTCTCTTGCTTTCCCTTCATAGCAGGCATTATGCAAATCAAGAGTCCCCTGAAGTGATATTTGCAACTGCAGAATCATACAAGAAAGGGCACAATGCTCCTTTGCCAATACAACCCCCTGCCCCTACCATTCTTTTTCAAATAATACTATACTCATGGTAAGTACTAAAAATACGTACTATACCATTCAAGCACTTAATGTTCTTAAATGCCACTTTATTCAAGGGAAATAGCCTTTGTTAAACATGAAATTCACTGGGAAAAATTTATATTTCAATCTCATTTACTATATTTATTTATATATATAGAGAGAGATGTATTTATTTTCTCCAGCTGATTAAATCAGCTAAATCTCTCAAAAGCCATGCAGTTAAAAGAAATACTTAAGGGGAGACTGTTGATAACTTATTCATAGTGTTGGGTATCATCAACTACTGCCTTATGTGTGAACTTTACAGCCACTTCCTGGTGCTTGAATTATGCACAGTGAAAGGGTCACTGGGAAAAGAAAAAAGCTTATATCATAGTGCTATCAGTGTATGTGCTGTGATCACCAAAACTAAATGTGTTAGCCAATGTCAGCTGAAGTAGCAACGTATCAAATTCAACGATAGCACACTGAAACACAAAGTTTTCCATGGAGAAGCAAACATCCTCAGAGACCAAGGCTGACTTTGACAAACATTCCTCTAGGGCACTTGACAGCAGTTAAAGCTATTTAAACTTAAACCACTGGCAGTCTCCTCGCTATAAAAAGAGGTGTGATTTTCCGCAGCAATGAAAATGACCATCACCAAGAGAGAGACATTTAAAATCCATACAGAAATTCACTGTCCTATACCCTGAGCTTTACTGCTTTTTGCTATGTTAAAAGCCACACCAAAAACCCAGCTTGTTGTTTTATTCAGAAGGATTCTTCTTCCAAAGACAGAATTGATTTCTGTTTCTTATCTCTCTCTGTTGATATTTTATTGACATGAATTATTTGGGATTAGCAATGAAGTGTGGATCACAGGGTCCAGAGTCCTTCACAGAGGGTGTCTGCTGTGCATTGTCATTTGATTCCCAACAGCATTATTCTCACTTTATGAGAAAATATCCATTGTAACTTCTAATTTATACAGTCCCAAGTGACCTACTGAATATTCCCCCATTTTCTGGTCGCTTCATCTATATTTGCTGTATAATTTTAGGAAAGTGCAGAACTCACATTCCTATTGATGTTAATGTGCATTGTTCTATTGTCCTAGAAAATTCAGGTATCGAGTGATACATCAAAAACTTCATTTCCCTTTTTTATTGCCATATCCTGCAATCTCACTCAGTTCTCACCTCATCTTTTCCCACAATAAATTTAATCCTTGACACAAATGACTACATTGCTTCAGTATTTGGCCCTTGGCTTCTACGAGAGCAGCGTTGGTAATGCTCAGAGCAGATGTAATGCTCAGGTGCTTCCTCAGTTTATTTGAGGCATCAGCACAGGCAGTTTGACTGTGAGACTCATGACTAAAGCTGTATTTAAGGAAGGAAGGACAGAGGGAAGTCTGTCTAGCACAAGCGCAAAGAAAATCTGCAGAATCATCGTCATAACCATCCTACAAACTTAGATTTCTCACTGATCCCATCTGGCCTGATCCAAAGGCCATTGGATTTTGGATTTGGACCAATACACAGACGCCTTTGTCCAAATCCCGTGTAGAATAAAATGTTGGCTCTCTTTACTGGCAGAGGATTTAGCAATAGGAAGAAGTTCAGTCCAAACCCGTTCTCCATGTGTGGCTGTTCCAAGAGCTCCTCTAATTCACAAGGGCTCAATCTTGACCCTACATAGTCCTGCTTCTACTTCAGGATCATCTGGCTTTCCATCAGCATGAGTCTAATAAGTAACTCACATAAGGCATTGAGTAGCTAAAGCAAGATGTTTAAAAAGAGGATCTCCTCTCTGCTTTGATAGTCAGTTATTAACTAATCGGCATGGCAGTACTGGGAAGGTTGTAGGTGGTTCTGTAACCCGTCATGCCAAAATGTGAAGAGCAGATAATTTTTATTTCATTATGCTTTTGTTCTGCACAGTCTTCAATATTGTCAGAGTGCTGTTTGAACTTCAACCAATTAATGAAACATGAACTGCTTATTAGGCGACCCAAAAGGTCTCTCCCCTACGATCTGTGAATACCAAATCAAAATCAACGTGTTGCTGGTAAATGCATACACATGAAATCTTTTAAGACATCATGGCTAAAATAGCTAATAATAAACCTCACAGTATTTTTGAGAAAGCAAAACAGGAAGGAAAAAGAAGCCAAAAAAAATAAAACATGCTTCTGCAAAACACTGGCTATGCAAGTTAGCATCAGCTAAATGATCAATAGGTCACCATTATGTATGATATTTACATCTGATCTGCATTACTGTATTGCTGCGCTGAAATGTCCAAGAAGGCTCATATCAGCTAGCACTTCCTTCATTAAAATCTGCCTTCATATAAAATTCATCTTGATTTATAAGTTTGCATTCAGTGCTGTACATGTGGATGTAACACTGCCAAACTTTCTACAGTGTTCACCTGCTGGCTGGAGAGCAGAGATATTTCAAGATGAAAACAAACTAAAGATGGTTGCAGAAGGCTTGTTTCCATTATCAAAGAATGGAAAATAATAGACTTCTGCATATGGCCAGCCTTCTGCTACCATCATGTCACTATGTATTATCATTTTCTGTTACTGAAATGTAGTCTACACATCATGTATTTCTTTAATCATGGACTTATTAACTCTTTCACACGGATACACACATAAACCTACAATTATTCTTTCGCTTTCATTACCTAAAAAATATTGAGGGTGGTTTTCTTGGTATTTGCTGATTAGAAAATTACTTGGTTTTAGAATCTGTAATTTCAGGTGTTTCCACTTTCTTTCATACACACACATTTTAAATTTAGATGGTCCATATCCAGATTCAGTCCAGTCCTCGTTTTCAGGACAGGGAATTTTAGCTTCTTCATCATTTGAATGTTAATTGTGTGGCATCCCAATAAAACCATGCATTGAAGCCACACTTGAAGGCATGAAAAACTCCCTCCTGACCCTTAGAAAATTCTGCCATTTATTCCTAAATATAAAGCTGGCTAATAACAAGTTCTGTAAGTAACTGCACAGCACAGAGCACACAGAGCCTTCCCCTTACTTCACTAATGCTATAGGCTTAAGAGAACACTGAGGAGTGGCAAATTTATAGTAAGAAATGAGAAATTTTCAGTCAAGAGTTTAGGAAAGGAGGGGCAATAGAGAAGGTGAGCAGAAGGAAATACTCAACAAAGGAATGGAGAAAAGTGGTCTTCACTTGATAAATAGATTTTACACTTTCTGTAAATCTCATTCACCACTCTAAAAGTGTATGACTTCAAGTCCTTCTCGGCAAGTAGCCCCTTGCTCCTAAACATTTAGTTTTGGTCTGTCCAATGACTGCAGATTTATGCACTTGAACTCTTTCACTTCCTAACATTCTATAAATAATCCCCATCTGGTCTATCTCTCCTTGTGTCCAAGCCCCTTCTCCCCCCAGCCTAACTCATACAGTGTCAGTTAGCTAATGCCTTCCTTTAAATAAACCAGACTTTTCAAAACTTAATCTAATGCCCAAGCCCTTTATGTTCCTTGAAAGAAGACTCTAGCAGCTGCTCACTGTTACTATATACTAGATCAAATATTCAGAGATGGATCTATCAAAAAGGTCAACTCCCTCCTGACACTACATTAACTAATCGGCTGCTATTTTAAACTTTGCTTAGCTTTGTTATTACTTCTACTTCACTGCACCACTTGACACAGACATAGTGCATTTCATAACCCATTTACCCAAGTGATCAAGATCATTCTGTGAACAATCTCATCCTTCTAAATTGTAATCATTCTGCCTATTTTAGTATCATCTGATAATGTATGATTTTCTTCATAACACAAATCATGAAGAAAAAGTAACACAAACCCAACTTGTAACTACCTGCTTTTGGCCACAAAAATAATTTTGTCCCTTTTCTTCATTGTTTGCTATATAAGAAACAAGGGAATACTCTTGCTTATCTCTATTCCTGCAAGCCTTTCTAATCTGGGTCTTCCTATTGACCTTGCCACAGCTACTCACATAACTGAAAGGATTGTTCTCACAGTTTGACGCTTCCAGGATCAGACCCCTGTTCTTTACCTGTCTTAATAATTTATTACCAAACCTGTATATTCAGAGTGTATAGAATAATACATCCTGTGAAACTTTGTTAAAAGTCTCTGAAAATTCCAATACATCTGCTTCTTCCCTCCTATCTAGATCAATATTTATTTAATTTAAAAAAGGAATCCAATTTGCTTGACATGATTTACTTTCCACAAATCCATGCTGACTTGCATTATGATGATGCACTCTTATTAAACTGTATGCAACAGTAGCCTTATGCTGCTAGCAAATGTGTTTTTGAGACCCCCATTTATAGGCAGAGGGATTCTCTGGGAGGCTGCAGTGCCTGACACAAGGAATTCACCACATTCTTATTGCCAAACTGGTCAGTTGTTTTTCAGCTCAAACTGTTTTCCTTCAAAACAGCGAAACAACTTTGACACTTTTCAAATTATTTGATGCAAGTTCTTATTTCTGATGCGCACTCACACTGCAAACCATGGTCATGTATCAGTAGTCATCCTGTGCCCAGCATTATACAACTCCTACATAGAAACAGTCCTCAACACCCAGAGAGTTTATGGCAATAATCCCACCACTGATCTTATTGTTGGGTCTCAGTTAGAAGCCAGGCCAGATCAGCAGAAACAGACTATCAAAATGTCAACAGCACATAGTTGTTTGAAGGAATAAGCAGCTGCAGGGCTTCCTTCTGCTTTGTGTTCATGTCCCAAATAATGCTCCACACTGTTCAAGTGTCCCTAGGCAGGCTGTTCCTCCTGTGGTGACATGAAGCCTCTCCACCCATCCCATTGCTCACTCCTCGGATCCCACGCTTCACCAGGAGGCTGATGCTCAAACACAACGAGGTGCCGCTGTCTCAGCGTATTGTCTCCAGCACCATGTCCTATCTGCTCAGATAACAGGTGGTGTTCTCTTTAGCAAGCAGACACGGTAATAGCATATGCCACTTCAGCACTCACCTCCTAAGGCTTCAGCTCCCTACTCTGTTACTGTCATTAATTCTGCATAGCTGCCTGGGGTAAGTTCTGTCCAGTACTGATTGAGGGGGCAGAACCCTCTCTGCTTTCTCATTCACTCCAATTTGGCAGTTTCCAAAGAATTTCCAAAATCTCATCCTACCAATGCGCATTTTCCCAGCTATTTGTCTAATGAAGTTTCCATTTTTATTCTTCCTCCCCTCCGTTTCCTCTTACCATGCACTAACAATGCTCTTACTGATTTTTTAGAGGACAATTTGTATACATTCAATAGGCAGAATGGGCTGGAGTATCTTGGTATGTACTTGCCAGACTGGCATTCATTGGGACTGTGAAACAGAACAAAATCCCACTGCGGTAATGAGGCTTTTTAACCCCTTTGTGACAGTACAACTAAATGCCCTTTCAACCCCCTGTACAATGCCATCAGCTGGGCACAGAAACACAAACCTACCCAGTTCCAACCATGACATAAATACAGAATTTATTTAGGTAGTATCAAGCTGTTTGTGGTATTTCTCATCAAGTACCCTACCTTGAACTCCATAGGGGTGTACTTCTCGTTCTTGGGGGTTGTGTTGCCCTTGTAATGGAGATGGTTGGGAGTGGTTGGGTGGATAACGGTGGACTCCTGGGACTGCCTCTGACAGCGCTGGCAGTACACGTAAATCACAAACGTTAAGAGGCTGGAGCCGAAGAAACAGGAGACCCCAGTGGCAATCAGATGGATGAGACTAAAACCTGCAAGGGAAATGACAAGAGATGCTATTTTTAAAGAACAGCCCCTTTTCCTCCCCCGACAAGACCACAGGTGCAAATCAGAGCGGTGACATCTCGGGATCAACATTAATAAGCTGCTGAAGCCAGAGTCTTATGTTATAACATAAACTGACATAATCTTCTTGCAAATCAGTCTCCCCACTGCAGCCCTGCCTTGAGCAGTTTAACAGGTTCACGCATTGTTTTCTCAAAGCTCCCTCCCTGTCTCTCCTCTCTCCCCTCTATTGATATTGAAACTAAACATTATGTTAAGCTGACAGCTAAAGAAATGAGCCATACAAACAATGCACATTAATGGATTCCAAAGCATGTGCATGTCATGGAAATAAGGGGATAAAAATGCTCAGTGTTTCTCTGAAGGGGAAGGAAGGGAGGGGAAAGCCCTTTTTGTTGGCTGCCCAAAAAGCCTATGAGACTGTGTGTGGGGTGGGGGAGATACACATTCCTCCCCCTTGTAATCCAAGTGTGCTCAGCATTCTTGTTTATTCATGGGGCAGCATTCCCTTGGCCATGTCTGCAGTACCTCTGAGCTGTATTTGTACTGCCAACAGTGAAATAGGGGTCCTCAGGAGAATGAGAACGATAAGGTGGGCAAAGGAAAGGGTGAAACTGCTTGAAAAACACTTCCTTTGTTGGCTTTCTCCACAAATTGCAGAGATGGGAAGCCAGTTGCAGGCAGGTGCCAGCAGGGTAGCTACAGTGCAAATATTTCAAACAGAAAAGCTCTTGGACTGTAAAAGCCTCCTCCAGAGATCTCTCCACATGGGATTGCAGCAGCACCCTCCAAGCCCAGCACTGAACTCTGGAAGGTGATGTAGTTGTGCATCCCACATGCTGAGAAGCATCTAACTCACTCATAGCTCTGACTGGTGGGGGGAAGACAAAGTCAAACAGCACTCCTCATTCCTCCCTCACCTCACAGAGTCTCACACTCCACAGTAAAACCAACCACCAACAGATCTTTACTGACAACAGAACAAACAGTATCACCCTTTACAGCCACCAAGTCAATGAAGCAACCAGAGGCAATCTTGGGTGGCAAAACTTTAAAACCCTGCTTTATTTAGCTATGTGCAAGGGGGACTCTACAGAAAAAGAATCAGTTATTTGACTCCAAATGCTACTACCTTTCCTCTGCCTTTGCTCTGTCATCTTTCAAACAGACTGACAGGGGCCCTAGTGTATGAGGCAGACCCCTTGACTGCTCGCCCCCCGGGGCAGCTGTCCCAGGGGTCAGCGACACCGGCTCGGTGGCGACTGCAGCGGTAAATTTCCCGTAACACTTAAAAAGCCAATTCATCTGGACAGACTGCTGTGTTGACTTGACTGTGTGCAGAGAAATGGGACCAGTCAGAGTGACTTTAAATGAGGCTCATTCTTAGTCTGATCACGGCGTGCATTTTTTTGGTGCCATCTTACATTTTAACTGATATGCTTTTCAAATAGCAGATTCTGCCCATTAGTCAATGGCTCTCGTCTAATCTTTAGTTAAAAAATACCCTCCTGAGTTTAAAAAGAACAAAACCAATAGAATTCCACAGCAAAGTAATGCACTTCAATCATAATTACAGTAAGAAACATACAGAATTTATTAGACTGAGGAGCTGCACTTATTTTTTATACACACTATAAAACTCTATCGCAAGATTACCACTTTCTATTGTGTTTTGGATGATGGTCCAAAAAAACTAGCAGAAAGATTATAATTTCTTACTAAATGTTACAAGACTTCTTCAAAAAGACATTTCCTTTCTAAAAACCTCTGCCTGCTTTACATCATTCTCGACAGTTAAAACACCGAATACACAACTGTGCTCAGTAAAGGCACGTGACACATTGCCACATTCTCCTCTGGCCCAGCTTTGCTTATATTGCACTGAATGTTTCATTTCACTGCCACATTTGCAAGTCATCAAACTCTCTTACATTTCACGCTCACCTTTGAAAAACCCATCTGATTTTTCACATGAGTTTTATGTGTATCTTAAGCGGGGGAGGGGGGGACACCAAACAAATTATTTTGTTTGTAGTCTGTGAATCCCCAGGGGGGAAGCTTTCTGGTTCATCACTTTGAAAATATAGATTTTCTGAGATGCATCAACAGAATTTCTATTGATTGGCTTCTTTGCCAAATACTGTAGAACACTAAGAAATAAATAATATTAGCTATGGTAAAATGTAGATTGCAACAGCAAATACAGTGGTGGTGGCAGAAGAAGGAAATGTGGGTACAGTGCACAACAGTGGAGTGCAAGCCATAGCAAGGGGTCGTGGAACTGAAGTAGAACCACTGCACTCTCTGAGGGAGAAGGAGTGGTGCAGGAAGCCAAGTGTTACATTGTAGGGGATGAAATATTAATCCCATTGATTGCCCTAAAGTCACAAACTGAGAGGCCACATTTCCATGCCACAGGTGGCATGCTTGTTTCTGCCATGATCTCTACAGGGAGAAGGGATTTTGGCAGCCTGCAGATCTAGATTTCAGGAAAGCAGGGATGTGATGCTAGCAGGAATTGGCATGGCCATTAGTGTGAAACTAGCATTTCAAAACGTTGAAGGAACCTGCCATTTTCTTCAGTCTGCATTTTTATCCCGGGGCTCCTAGGGCAGTGGAAAAGTGACAGTAATGACTGGATCCTTCCCAGCTACATGCAGAAAGGAGACACAGTTCCTGTGAGAGGTGAGAACTTGAATGAAAGGAAGTGCTTGGAGGACAAGTATAAACCTCTAATCTCAACCTATATCAGCAAAGGATCTGTCTGAGACCCTGTGCACTGAAATCTTCATAGGTTATTTAAAAACACCTGCCTTCAAACAGCTGGAGGCTTACAGTGGTGGACTGGGGAATATCCCTTCCTTCCTCCTGAACCATTTACCCTGTGGGCAGAGAGAGACAAGCAATTGCTCTCTGGTAATTAATGACTCTCAGTGGCGAACCCAAACTCTCGAATAAATGAAAATCTTGGAACTGACAAGTGGACATGCGATACATTTCTCCAGTCTGACTCAGACAGCAAGACTCCAGTGGAATTAAGGCTATCAGTGGGATATGAGCTGTATAGATTAATGGTCTGGTTGATACAGCACAGGGAGAAAAGAAGCCACGTTAAGATAAAAATAAGATATGTAGGTAATGGTACCCTACCTCCACAGTTCGTGCTCTCATCAATGCTGGAGGCTGGCAGGATCACTAAACAAAGAAAAGAAGATTGGAGAAAGTTGTCATTTTGCCATCACTTTACTTCTTCAAGTAATTAAACCCCCTGTGCTCCAGACACGAGAAGGTGCTCACATGTTCTGCAGCAAGCTGAGAGCCTCTCCAAATTGAATTATAAGCTCATAGTTTGAAACACATGCAACAAAACCTCTCCAAAGACCTGACAATTCCAGTACTGTTACCTGATCACTCTTTAGCTTCTTCAATTAAGGGGAAAGATAAAAGCTGAGAAAACCATGAAAAAGACTACCATTGCCTAGAGATCTCAGCTTTTTAAGTCAAGGCACTGTAATTAAAAAAAATAACATGTGGAAAGGCATTATTCAGTCTAGACCCATATCAAGTATTTGCCTGAGAGATTCAATTTCCAGAAAACACAGGGTGGAATATGCTGATGACCATCTGTCCATCAACAGTGTCTCTGTTAGACTCTGGATTAATCTCCCTACTTCACACCCAAATTTTCTCCATCTGCCTCACCCTAATTCTTCACTCTTTTGGGATGCTTCTTTTGATACCCAAAGCCAAGGACCTTCTGTTGCCCATACCCATACTGAGAACAGAGATAATTTTTATATCCCAGCCTGAGATGAACTATGCAAGGTTAAAAGCTTCAATTCAGGTGAAGCCATAGTAGTTATTTGCTACAGATCTAAGTAATTCTGCTTAAAAGAAATATTAAGCTGCCTAAGGGAATGCCAGTTACCCTGTGCCTGCCATAAGGGAATGAATAACATGTTTGGTTGTTTGCTTGTTTTTCTAAAAGCATTCAAGTGCAATTTATAACAGAGAAAATCCCAGCATAGTTTGACAGTCTGGGCATTCCTGGAATTGATCTCCTGAACTGGCCCACCCTCTCCCTCCTCGGTGACACTGTACATACCAGGGATTTCATTATACAGGCAATCTTGGTACTGGGTGCTGTTCCCCACACACTGAGAAGAGTCTGGGCTGTGCACCTCACAGTAGCGGCTGCGGTACTGGATGCCCTCCTCATTACACAGGCTCCACTCCGACCACTCCGACCAGCCACCTGAAATCCAGACCAGAAAAACACACAGGCGATATCACCAAGAAGGAAAAACTTCTCCAGTGCTGAAGGACGTCTAGACCCTGGCCTGGGCCTCTCTCACACACCTAATACAGGGCTCTTTAGTGGATTTAATTTTCTCAACACAAATACCAGTGCAAGCATCATATCCCTGGACTAAACCAACGTTTGGTGGAGCACTGCATAGGAGTTGTCTTAAAAGCTCCTATATCAGCTCTCTGGTTAAAGTCATGCAAGGAGCTGCATGGGGCAACGTTGTACCATGACCTCTAAGTTTTGTTGTGGCTTCCCAGGGATGCCTAAAGCAGCCAGCACAAGTTAGAGCAATTACAGAGTTCTGCTGAGGTTCCCAAGGGCAGGAGTCGGCCTGTACTGGATCAGAAAGACAAAATAGAAATGCAAGGCCAGAACAGAACTAAACCCTGTCCTCTGAGTTATAGCACATGCTCATCTGCTGTCTGTGAAAGAAAAAGGATTGTCCCTTCAGCACCTGTACAGATTGCTGCTTCATGCCCCCTTTTGTTTGTCTTGTAAGCTTCTATGTTGAAGAACCAAGCTCCAGCTTTTTCAATTACTTGAAATGGATCAACCATTGGCAAGATTGGCACCAGAATGCCAGATCACGGGCTAGTGAGAAGGCACAGAGAAAGATGATGTGTTGCAGTTGAACACTGAGACGCCTCCTTTTTCCCTGGTTCAGGACACACCTACAGAAAAACTCACAACTGGTGGTGTTTCTGATATACTCCTAAAACATTCTGCAGATGTGCCTTGCTCCCACCACCCTCCAAGCCAATTGGAGCGGGGATGAGAAGCAGCTACCTTCGCAGGGGTGCGTGTTGCAGAGGGCCTCCTCAGTGTGCAGGCCGATGCAGATATCCTCCCCGCTGGACGGGGCTGGATTGGTGCACGTCCGCGTGCGCTGGTAGTGCCCACCTCCACAGGTTGCTGAGCAGTGAGACCAAGGAGTCCAGCAAGACCACGAGCCTTTCACTGGAGGACATTGGAAAGCAAGGGGAGAGAGGCAGATGGCATTGGTTACTCCTCTCACCGTGACAAAGCTGGAGAACCCTGGTATCTCACCTTTCAGATCCACCCTGCCCAGACTAGCTAGCAGTTTCCTGCACCCCAAGACATTAGGGCCTGACAAGAAAAATCTTTGCATCAAGACAGAGTACAAACATACTGCACTCTGTGGATGCAGAATGAAAACTAAGCAGGAAAAGGCTCTGCATCATAAAGTGCCAAAATAGTAACTGTTCTTTATGGTAGTCACTAATACTCACTGAAATAGTCTACTCCATTCTACTCTCATTCCTTTCATTTTTATAGAACAATATTGCTAATGTTCTTATTATTGTTATTATTAGTATTATTATTATTACTACTACTACTACTATCTCTTGAGACTTCACTTAACAGCAACAGCAGATTTACTTGGGGAAAAAGCACTGTAGAACCTAAGTGGAACTTATATGGCACCTTTCTGTGGGGCCCCCAAGTCCTCTAGTTTCAGCCTTCAGGAAACAGAAACTCAGAGGCTTTATTTATTGTCCCTGCTCATTGCAGAGGCATTGGACTAGAAGACTTCTAAAGGTCCTTTTTATGATCTGAGCATAACTCCATAAGAGGTTAATAATAAAACTAGGGAGGGACTTAAGAACCCTGATTCCCCCACCCCCCACCCATTATACTGCCTGGTTTGCAGTCCACATGCCATTAATTCAGGTGATAATAACCTGATGACTTAGTGCAAGATAAACCCAGGATTTGTGTATACACATTGAGTGAGGCAGGGAAAGAGGGAGACACAGAGAAATAATAATCATGCACTCAGAACAGATTGTAAAACATCATACTGTCCAAGGAGAGAAAACAGCACAGAAGAAGGGCACAGACATTAGTGAAAAGCCACTGAGAGCTTCCAAAATAGTACTAATAGCTGCCTTTATAGTACTAGGATTATTTCCTTTTTATAGGCTATAGAGTGCAATATTTGACACTCCTGCTATGCTCTTGATGCACATTCTGATCATATCTGCATTGGAATTTTATCTTTGTATTGAATTTTAGAATCATAATAGTACTACTATAATAGAGCACTTTCAAGTGTAGGACACAAACTATATTGCCAGAGGTAGATAATTGCTAGAACTGCAAAGAGGCAAGGTAATTTGTGTAAGACCACTTAAATTTAGTTTAGATAGTTATTACAGAGCAAGGAGAAGGATAAGTGAGAGAGAATACAGTAGTCAATGGTCTATTACTACTATTCTGGACAAGGAGTGCAACATAAACATGAGGACAAACTCGAAAACCAGGAAACCAGGCAAGAATACTCCCTGCTGGCTGTGCAGGAAATGGTAACTGATGTCAAGAGGAGATGCCCATCGCAAGAACAATACGTAAGCAGGAGAGGGGGAAGAAACAAGTGTTCACAAGAAGAGCCGCCACATCAAGCATCTCTATACAGTATTAAGCCACATTTATTAAGTCTGTCTCCTCATCAAGGAGCAGATACACCATGATGCCCCTCCACAGGACGGAGCATCAAACCTTCCTGAAGCAAAAAATTGCTACAAGCCACCCTACTACTTCCTCTAGAGGATGTGGCTGTATTACCCTCTGAGCTGAGGTGAAACCTAAGTCAGCACTGAAGATCACATATATGGGTCATTACAATAGTTTTAAAAAATACTAAGGAAAATCTCCCAACTTAAAAAAAAAAAAAAAAAAAGCAGCTTAGAAATACTGATTTTGTTGTTCCTGTTGCTCTACCATTAAGATTTGGGAAAAACTCCTCTGAATCTCATGCAGGAAGATGTTCATGGTTACCTGGGCAGGGATGCGGATTGCAGTCTTGGTACTCCATCGCTGACCCCACACAGGGCAAGCCACCATTTTTAGGTTCAGGGTTTGTGCATGTTCTCTTCCTGATCCTAAAGCCCAGCTCACAGTCCCTGGAACAGGAAGACCAGGCCCCCCAAAAGGACCAGCCCCCATTGATAATCCGTGCAGAGGTCTTACCAGTCTTGAGGAGGTCATCGACAAGAGCTTCAAGGAAAACAAACAAGACACCATGAGATCACAAATTAATCAAAAGCTGGGCTTTTGAAAACAGGTTCAGCTCGTGAATAAAATCAGGATTTATGTGCCCTGTGACATAGTTTCTGTTGAAAGCCCTTAGCAAGAGTTTTGTTCAACAGGGAACACAAAAAGAAATTTACACACACACAAACTGAGTCTACTGATCACCTTGATAAATGTCCTTTCTGGGCAGAAAATTAGGAGTCCAGGCTGTGCCATCAAGACACTGCCTTGCATCACAGTAGTACTGCAGGGACCAACCCAAGAGGCTGTGCACAAGGAGAGCCCAAGAGAAAAAGAGAAGACCCACTGTCGTGTAGAATAGCTCTTCTCTTCTTTACAACTGCATTATTTGCCTGTTCTCCTTGGGGCAGCAAGAACAAATCTATACACTGCCATAAGCACGGAGCTCATAACTGTGTCACAGGGCTCTCTCCACCCCAGCCACTCTGCAGTGACACTGGTCGTACAGGTGACACTAGCTGTACTACTGCAGACACAGTCAGGTTTGTATTGTCCTGGGAGGACTCCCCTCCCACCACCAAATCTAGGCTTGCCCTGTGGTCCCTCAGAGTTGGCAGGACATACAGTCAGTATCACACACTGCTGAGCCATCGTTGGGGCAGAAACGACTCTCGGTTTTCTTCCTCCCAAACTGCAGCTCGTGGGGGTCCGACAGCTGGGCACGACACGTGTAGCGGAAGCGCTGCTCCTGGCGGGCCCCGTTCTGGGTGATGTTCACAGGCATCCATGGGGTCCAGGGTGTGTTCCTGCGCACCTCCGGGCAGCTCTCTGGGTTGCAGGTTTTATATTCCTGTCAAGAAGGAAAACCACTCTCTCCTTACTTATTAAACAGCATCGGCCTAACTGGCAGAGATTTATTTACACTTCAGAAAATAAGGGGGTACCCTCTGGATCTAAAACAACCTCCATCCACCTTATCTGACCCCACAGGCACACGCCAGTGCTGGGCACAGCACAAAAGGTGGTGACTATGGAGGTAGTGTTGGTGCATAGCTTCAGGTGGACCTTAAGGGTAAACTACGCTTGCTATTTTTATGTCTCCCGCAGGTTTGTGTTTATCTGATGACTCTAAGTCTTGTGGGGCTTCAACAGCTTGGTACATTATGGGCAGGAGAATAATTCAGGCAGCAGATAACAGTAACAGCCAACAAGTTTTCTGCTGTGACCCTGAGATGCTACTCTCAGGTCAGTCTAGAGGAGCCCCATGAGTCAGTAAGGTTTATCCCTTGAAAAGTTTACTTTTTGATTTTTAATATGGGTTTTGATTATCTCTTTCTATAGCTATTTTTGTTTGGTTGGCTTTTTGAACTCTCTATTGGAGTTATGAGGGTTTTGAACCATTTACCATCCTTGGTGTATAGGGATGGGGTGATTTGGAGGTTTTACAAATCTCGTCACTAGTGGGAGAAATTCCAGTGACAAACATTGTGTTCTGGATTTAAAATAAATGAATAAACCACTCTTTTCTGGCAGAGGGGAAGAAATAATGCTTCAGGACCTCGTTATTCTAGAGTAAATGTCAAACAGCTTGTGAAGAGATGGGAAGTGTCAGATCAAGTCTGCTTGCTCGGAAAGGAAACTCCACAAAACTAATTAAAAGAGCTGCATGAAACTGCTGCCAGAATTGGAAAGGGAAAGTAAAGAGAGCAAATGGGTAGACGTTGTCTCACTGATGGGTGAACTAGGTGTTGGACCTGTTTATTCAATCAAGTATGACAGTGCGACTCAATTCTCGTGTGTGTGTGGCCTCCCTGACTTAACAGATCATCCTTGTGAGCAGGACAGAAGAAAAAAACATGTATAGTGCTTTCAGGTAAAGGCCATAAAATCTAAGCCTACAGAGGCCTAAAGAAATCCTCCATACCCCAGTCTGTCCCTAAATCTGCCACCTCTCTGCTTCCAAGTTCATTTCAGCAAAAGCTGAGGACAGCATCTTCTTCTAGCTTGAGAAATAAAACCAAGATGGAGAGAGGAGCTAATCCCAAGCTCCTAGATGCTGGCTGTCAATAGGTGCCCCTTATGTAATGTCAATAAACAATACGTACCACAGCACAGCCTGGACATGTATTTCCGTTTTCACAGGACCTCTGCCTTGAATGAATCCCTCCACCACAGTTTACGCTACATTTATTCCAAGGTCCCCATGAAGACCAAAAAATTGGTAATGGACATGGACTGTTCTCATTACAGAATCTGAAAGAAGAAAGTGCATTGCTCAAAGAACATCCACCTCAGCACATCCAAGGGACAAAATGGTGCAGGACGCAAGACTGCACACTGTATCTGGGAGCAACTGATGCAGGCACAGAGAGCCAGCAGAGGCTGACACACCGCCAGATTAGCAATATTCCTGCTCATGGGGAGAACTGTAGCCTTTGTACAGAATGGGAGTGGATAACCAGGTTGAGCTCAGGGAGATAGTTGGAATAAATGGTTGAGATCAGGTGTTTTAAAGTGCTCTAGTCTCAAAATTTTCCACAAACACTAATCCACAAAAGAGCTCACAAGCTGAAGCCCAAATGTCACAAAGAGAGAGGATGTATGGTAAATGAGATGACAAGTGGGAGAACAACTCAACAGTGACCTATCACTAATGGCAGGAGCTAAACACCTGCCAATCTTCTTCTCTTAACACAGTCTAGCTTTTACTGCTCCTTGGACCCTAGGAAACTAGAGTTTGCAAACAGAGCTGAACTAAATGCTACATGCATGTAAAAGCAGGTCCTAAATGAATGTTATTTCATGTTCCCGTGTCAAAAGTAACTTTAATTTTGTTCAGAATTTTAATCAGTATTGTTCTCAAATTGAATCACACAGGACTGCAACTGACTCTGATGTAATCTTTAAACCTGAAAAGGACCATTGTGAATGGACACAAATCAAATCGAACATTAAAATGTCTTGAAACAAGGAAGTTAAATTAATTGTTCTTGGTATTCTGAGAAATGCAGAGACGTGTCTTAGTGACCACTCAAGGGACAAGCAACAGCCTACTGCCAAGCAGAGGTGGCCTTTAATAAAATGTCAGACCTGGAAACAAGTTGGGGTGCCTTGAAGCATGTGTTTCGTGAGGGGTCAAGCTTGAAGAAGTGTTACAGTGCAGATGGCTCTGTAGGTTCAAAAAGTACTGGTTTTTAGTAATTTTGCATGAATTTTTCTTAGTTTAGAAAATGGTTTTTCTGATGCCATGCCCTGCAAAACTCAAGCCTGAATCTGTGAATTAAGCCGTATTTTGCCTTGAACTTCTTTTGGTGCACCAGCACCATCAAGTAATAGAGACTTGGGATTAGTGCAACTGGCAATTAAAAACTGCACATAACTCAGCTGCCACTTGCAGGAGGGATCAGAAGAGTGCAACTGTATCTGTAAACTCTGTCAGCAGCAGGCACAGCTTCTCCTTTAGGTGAGGAGGGCAGCCCCCTGCTGCGGGGACTTATAGAAGTCCTATATTATATAGGAATACTTATCGAGGTCTGAAAGGTCCTGCTTTGATAGTGAAGGCAGCGCTGAAGTCTCTGATGTTCACAGGCTCATTGAAAAAGAGTGGTCATGCATGTAAGCAACCTTATCCCTCCCGGGCTCTGGAACTCCTTCCGCTCAGAGCCAAACACCCTTAATCTCCAGTCACGTAAGAGCCACTGCTCGCAGCTGCCAACAGTACAGCCACAGAAATGAACACAGTGCTGTGGACAACTCTTACCTTTCTTCCCTGCTCTGTCCAACGCAGACCCTGCCCCCATATCGTGGAGCAGGATTGCTGCAGGATCGCTGGCGGACCTGGAAGCCAATCCCACAAGAGGTGCTACATGGGGCCCAGGAAGACCAGGGTGTCCAAGCGCCATTTCTAACAAAAAAAGGTGAGAGAAAATAGAGTATGGGGATCATCCAATGATCTCCCACATCATTGCTTGATAAAGCAAAACACATAAGACTATTCATTTCAACCAGACTTTGTATCAGAGGAGATTTAGAAAAGGGAGTTTCAAATGTGCTTAGCACTGGCCTAACTTTCCTCCCCCTTGAAGTCTCTAAGAACTGGAAAGAAAGAGAACTAAGACAATGCTGAATGATTTTGCAAATGTCTCCTATGATTTGTCAGGCAACAGTGTGGTTAGTATAACTTTCACTGACTATTCCCTCATCACCTCCCCCCATGCCTCATAAGCCCGCTCTTCTAAGCCAGTGGTTGATCCCAAAGTTGTGTCTCCTGAACTCTTCTGCACAAAGAGTGCAGGTTTTGAGAATCACGAATGCCAGTTGTGCCAAAGGATGTAAAAAAACCTACTCTCTGCTAATTCAGTAGGTACTGATGCTTTAAATCTCTTACAGCAATTCCACTGCCAGCTCCCGTGGTTTTATCACAAACCTCATAATATTTTGTGTTTTCCTAAAGCCTTCAGCACTGAATCCTATTAAGTGGAAATCTCAAATTTCATTAAAAATAACAATAATTGCTTCTAGCTTTCATGGCCGCCTGCAGACGTCACTGTAGTGTGACCTTAAATCTGCAGAAACCAGAGGTAATTAAGAGCTCAGAGGCAGGATCGAGTTTCATGGTTTAATGAGTGATCACATCTCTGCTGAAGAGTGGTAACACAGCCTGAAGCAAATGTGATGTAAAACTCCTTAGTTCACACCTCGATGACAGAGATGTTGGCAAACACTCCATGCCTCGCTCCTGCAACAGGCTGAGCACGTGCTGGAGATGCTGCTGCCATGTGGTGACTCAAATGGGCTTACACAGAAGCCAACATTGTCATCTTTTAAATCTTGCATCTATTAAAGCTCACCATCCTCTGATTTGGCAGCACTGGACCTTGAAGCAGGAGAGGAGGAACTGTATCTCATCTCTTCTGTGCTGCAGGTTTCATTTCATATGGAGCCAGTGGTAATGCTCTGTCTTATAAAGCTGCCTAATCTTGACACTTCACTGCCTTAAGCCAAAAAATATCTTTTTTGGGGTGTGTTTTTTCATAAAGAAAAACCTCTCTAAAAACTCTAGTCAGAAAACAACTCAGGTGCTCTCTGAATCTTGAAAGCTAAGCCTGAAAACAGATGTTAATTTTCAAAGCATTTACTGAACTAATAACACTTCTGGCAAGAAGTATTTTCTGGCATAGCACCAATCAGGGCAGAGGATGAAAGTTAAAACCGACATTGCCCTTCACACTTTTTGTATTTGTTATCAACTCTTGCCTGTTCTTGGCAGCTTTATTTCAGAACCCTGATAGATCTTTCTCCCCTCCTCTTGTTCTCTTATCCCTCTCCCTGCTTCCCTTCCCCTCTCCCACCCCAAACAAGGTCAAAGAACAAGAAACACACTTATATAAAAATCCTATTATTCCATATTATTCTGCCAAGTTTTAACCTACCTACTGCCCCTCCCCCTCCTTAACCCAAAAGAAAGATTATGTGCAAAATTATGAAAAGAATCAAATGGAAGGTTGCTGTTATTGCTGCAAAATGGGCAAGTAATTTCTACTAAAAAATCCCCAAAAACCCAACAGTTCTCAGCATCTATTTGTGTTTCAGGATTTTTAACAGAAATAAGACACCTTCCACTTTGAGATCTCCAGTTTTCTAATAGAACTCATCTTTAAAACATCCTGCTCCCTCTTTGGAGAAAGAAATCTCAATGCCATATGAAGTCAATTAAAGGAAATTTGAGGGCTGAGGCGGATGTAGGATGACCAGATGTCCCTATTTTTCAAACCATGCTGTTTTCCTATGTCTTAAGATTGAATAATCTGTTTTTCATCCCCTTCTTAGAAGCTGTTCCTGCCTTTTTTGCCATCAGAGCAGTGCTGAGAAACCCATCCCACTGGCATGTTTTCCATTTGCCACTGACATAAAAAGCCTGCCTGGGAAAGGCTTCGCTCAGCCCACAGTGGCAGCACAGGGACAGGAATGACTGCACACCTTTTGGGCAGCACAGCGTACAACTGGAAGGAGAGATGCCAATTAAAACATGAGTATTGCTGAATTTCGGGTGCCAAGACCAGCACTGATCTCCAGGGATGAGTCAAGAGACAGCTGTCCTTAATGGAATGAATGTTTATGGAGAAGATAAAGTAGATAAAAACTGTATTGACCCAATATTTACCAAAATACTGGCTGTCCCCACCCTGGTTAAATAATGCTTACACCATTGCATCGTCTTTCCTTGAGTCATGACATGATGTAGTCTGAGGGTGGTGGAGTAACGCAGACACAAACACCACTGGCTATGTTTGGGCACCCAAGAGGAGGGCATTTAGCTTCCATACTGCTCAAGCATTTGCTTCAGACTTCCATGGACAGGCAGCACTTTGACACAAGCTGAGCTGCAGGTGCTGCTGCAGTGCCGTCCCCGGCAGACACGCCTCCCAAGCGCTGCTCGCTGCCAAGCGATGATGTGTTGCTTTCACCTGGTCAGCGTGCTGCAGATAGTTCACAGACTTGCAGAACAGGGCAAACAAGCCTTGCTCAGAGCTGGGCTAAGCTCTGTCTTTACAAGCGTTGCTCTGAAGAAGCTCTGCTTGCTTTGGGAAATGCAGCCTTGGAACCCAAACTCTGAAAAATTATGAGCATATTGATGTTTTTAGCCCATTGCTGTTCAGTTGGCTAATGACTACCTCTGCCTTATTCACCTCCTCCTGAGGGGTCACTACTCACCGTACAGCAGAGGGAAACAAAGGCACAGTGTAGGGAAGGTTAATGTGTACAGTAATTTTGGTTGCTCATCTTCCAAGAGCGTTGGCTGAGGGCCCTTCTCCCAGAGCCCTTGGGCTCCTTCATTTTACACTGCCTTCAAGCTGGTTCTCACATACCTCACTTTGGCTGTGGTCACAACATGGTCACAAAAACACAGGGAAGGAGCTAAGCTGTGGACAGGCACAACTCTTGTTATCTTCCTAAAAAGCACAAAGAACACTGAGGTACCTTGAACAATTTGCGACCTCAATCCTGGCCCCTTCACAACCGCGACCTCCACAGCGAGGACGAGGGCTGTCACATGAACGTGACCTACACATGCAGGAGCCTGTGCTGTCCCCATCCGAATGCTCACACAGTTGCCATGGGGACCAAGGCCCCAGTCTTCCATTTGTTGTCAGGTTTTTCACCTAATTTTAAGAGAAAAAAAAGTCATTAATAGCAAGTTTACATTTCTGGAGACAGGCCCACAATAGAAATGCCAAACTAAGCTGCTGGGGGGGATTAGGATGCAGCTTAGATGGGAGCTGTCTGTGCTTGTGAGCAGGATTCAAAACAGAGGGTTGTTTTCAGACAATGCCACATCAATATTTACCCTCCAAATTCCATGCCACATACCTAACATGTGCGCACAGGCACTGAGCTGACCTAGCCAGCACCACACCAGGAGCAAGCATCCATCTGCCACACCATAAAACCACTGTGCTCCCCATCCCACACTGCACAGCTTCAGCCTTTCAAACACACAACAGCCAGTGCTGATCGTCCCCACTCATTATGCTCCAGCCTCTGCAGTGCTTCCTGCAGAGTGTTTTCTGAGTTAGCATTCATATAACCATAGTGACCAGCTGAGACCAGGCCTTGCTGACTCTGGCCCTGTCCAAACACGCAGTAAGAACTGGATCCTTTCCTAAACAGAGATGTAGCCTAAATGGCCAAATGGATGAAGGACAGAAAGTGAAGGAGATGGTGGTAACTAGCACTAATGCTAAGGATCACAGTGATCTAAAGAGCAAGAATTCATCTCAAGACCAGACCACATTGCTATCTGTTTCCTCTGCCCTTTGCTTCATGCCTGCATAGCCCTGAACAGGCTGGGACTTGAGCTTCCTGCATGCTGTAATGAAGGAAAAATACGGTAGTCCTGGTAGACCAAAAGCATGAGAAACAGAACTATTTCAGCCCAGGACTGGTGAAGACCTTCCAGGAGACAGAGTTTTGGAGTTTGCTCCCCTGCGCCTTGTTCTAACCAGTGACGCTAAATGAGCCCTAAGCTGAGGGCTGGGGCGATAACCTGCTGAGACCCTAGTCCCAAGTCTGGCTGGAGAGGATGCATGCTCTTCTCCTGGGATCACTTCTGGCCACCACTCCCTTCTTGTGCTCACTCCACCACTATTGCAAAATCCAGCAGCCTAGGACCACATCTTGAAAGCTGCCCTGAACAGCCC
The DNA here is from genome assembly GCA_013397135.1 of Pachyramphus minor. Lineage (NCBI taxonomy): Eukaryota > Metazoa > Chordata > Aves > Passeriformes > Tyrannidae > Pachyramphus > Pachyramphus minor. Next base: position 2,211,011 of record VYXB01000994.1, read on the forward strand.
TGACCTGGCATCATCTCTTCTCCTGACTTAAGAAACACGAGGCAGAAAGAAATTGGTGCTGGCCCTGCCTAGGCCTTGCCTATTCCCTTGTGACAGTGCAGCATGATGGACTCTGCCCTGGTGACTTCCTCCATCCTCCTCACCCCATGTCTCAAATTGCTGGGCCTTGCAGGCAGATGGCACAGATGGTGGTTGCCTGCAAGTGGCCCATCCCTGTTGTGTCACCCACAGGGTGGTGGGAGGATCAGCAGCTTTGCTAAAACCGCTGGCAAAGGCAACACTGGATTTGGCCTTGGTGTCACACGCAACAAAAGATGAAGCAAGGAAGAAGCTGGGGCCCTGGTGAACAGCTCTGGCCACAGATCTGAGCCGCCTCTGACAAACCCCAGTGTGCATGCTTCACTGAGCTCTGCTGCCAGCAGCATCACCCCCCTTGGGCTGACCCAGAAGGGAAATAATTTCTCCCGCTTTACAGACAAGTAAACTGAGCCATGGAGAGGCTGTGAGGCTGCTCAGGAGCCACACAGGGAGCCAACCGCAGCCATGGGAATAGTGCTTTCCAACACTCATCCTCTGAAACATGCTGCTCGGTGCTTATTCTCCAAGTTTGGCACCAGGTTAAACATTCAGAATGTACCTCTGTGGGCTGTCATCTTCCCCTCTCACTCATCTACAGCAGCATCAAAAACATGCAGCAGTGGCATGGAAGTAATTTAGATTTGATACTGTGCTCCTCAGGCTGCAGTTGGGGGGTTTCAGGCATCTGCTGTAAGCCTTTGTTTGCAATAGATTGCCATGTTGTTGTAAAAATTGGCCCTGGGCTGCAGGTTACAAGGCAAGATGCCCAGGAAGGAGAAAACTGAGTTTTGTTGTCGTTGAATTTGCTGAATTTGTTGTTGTTGTTTGTTGAATGTTTTAAACATTCTTTAAAAATCCATACAGGTGGGTTGCTATAAGCTGGGGATGAAGGGGTAATGGGGGGGTCAGGAAATCAAAAGAACTACTTTGAGATACTTAATACTAGATTTTTATCTTCTTTTTCCTCCTGCCTTACAAAAGTCATAATCCAAGTATTGGATCATTTCTATTTATTTTTGAGCCAGAAAGCCTTGCTGATTCCAGCAAGGAGTTCTGTTCAGAAATCAATGGTATGATATGGTCCGTAGCTTCACTTAAAAAAAAAAGCAGCTGACAAATAATTACTGGCTTATAAGTGATACTGGGAAACAACCCAAAAATTAAACAAATAAGCAGCCATAACCAAAATGCTGAGATTTACAGACATGCCACATTGTGAGTGGGGAAGTTTTTATACTTAAGAAATTATGTATGGATTATCATTCCATCTTCAAATTCACAAAAATATCTTCAAAAGAGCAAACTTGGGAAGTAGGATGAAAACCCATAGGTATTGATCTTTTTCAGGAACAGCTTTATAAGGCAAGCCCTTTGTAGCCAACAGAGTGCCTATCAGACAGAGCGGACATCTTTTAAAACACATCTGATCAAATGCCCTTCTCTCACCTGACAATATTGCCACTTCTGGAATTCTTGGCTTTTATAAACTGTCAGTCTCACACCAAAGGCCTCACCTTTTCCTTTCTTCCTTGTACAGTCTAAAGGCTCAAATGCATGATCCGAAAATTCAGACTGGCCATTCCTAATCCCTGCTACCAGGATATTTTCCATGTTTATTCTGATATTACAGGTAAGACTAGAAGTATTCCTTATTCTTTCATCTATTCTTTATCTTGGGATTCAGATATCAACCTCTTATAATTTTGCCAAGCTTTAATGACTTCGTCTGGAAGTTTCCATGTTGGCTATTTGATAAAAGCTGAAAATCCTTCCAAAGTTCCAGTCAAACTACTTCAACGATTTACAAAATCAAATCTAGCAGAAAAGAATGTCCCCATTTTCCTTGAAGCAAACTAGTGTCCAGAGCAAGGAAATTAACTTTATGACTTTGTACTACCTCTTTGCAATTCCCATGAAAAGCTATTCAAAACTGCCTGATACAACAAGTGCACATAAATGGAAGAGCCACACAATTTGTGAAATCTGTGTGCTATCATTTCTTAATGTTAAAATGACTGACATTGCAACCTTAATAATGACCTTCAGCAGACTCTGGGTGTTACCTGGTACATTACCTATTGCCCAAGGTATTATATTAACACAACATGATTAATCCTCTATCTGAAGTCCCTTAATATTAAAGCTGGAGATAGGGAATCTGTGGCATAATGTAGTTCTGTAAAAAGATGTTCAGACTAGCTCTGAACAAGCCTGTTTGCACAAGAGCAGCAGTCAAGTTGTGTTAGTGTTGTGATTGACTCACACAAATGCCTGGCCCATGTAGGATATAATTCAATAATATGCCAGTTCTGGTTTTAAAAGTTGCTGCATGCCAGCCTCTCAGCTGTGCCAGGTCATCTGTTTGTAGGCTAGGCTGCAGAAGAACTCACTGACATTATCTGGGTTAGGAAAAGTTTATTTGGGAGGGGTGCTTTTTATCTACACCATTTCATAAGACTGTGATCTCACTTACAGCTGTACCAGCACAGCTGAGCGCCTGGTGCTCAGCCCAGAAAAGTGGGGTGAGAAAAGCCAGGACTTCTTATGACAGTAGCTCTTCCAACTAAACTCCCAGATGGGTCTTTTCCAGGAGTGAAATTCAGCACTGGGTCACTGTATTCCACTCCCTTTCCAGGGGTCACCTGCACATGCTGTCCTAGACTTTTGCCTCTGTTGATCGTGACCTTTAACCTGCACTGAATACAAGGAAATACCTGGATATCACTGACGTAGGCACTTAAATGAACCATCCCACTCCACACCACGGGTGAATTCATTCCAGTGAGAGAAGAGGTGAAAGAAAAAGAAAGCACTTGCATGTGGATTTTAAACAACTTGGCAGCTTGTCAGTTGAAGAGCACAAGGCTTATATATGTAACAGAATGAGAGCACCTACAAGGAAAATAAACTACAATGGAAATGTTAAAACAAATGTAAAACTAGCACCCCAGGAACAGCCAAAGCTTCTGAATATTCTGTGCTGGAATTATTTGACCTTGAAACAATGATCTGGAGTAGCATGTTCCCTAGTGTGCACCACAGCAGACATGTTCAAACTAGAGGATTAACACCTCACACACCTATCAACAGACACAGGCGTTAAGCAGGACGAGATAACAGCATGGGCAATCAAGAAGCACTGCATCCCAGTTCAACACAGGAGGGTTATAAACACACAAGCCTCTGAATCCAGCAGTGAAAAACTTAAGCCTGCCAAGCTGAGGATGGATTGAAGTAATGACTAATATTTCCTGGGAAAATATCTGAGAAGTAAGGAAGATAAGGGGAATAAACATCCCAGCACCTCCAGACAGAAATAGCATACTGCAGATATAACCCATTCAGTCCTCTCTCTCTATCTACCGGACTTAGCAGTATTAACATGCTAATTAACATTAGATAATAATGATGAACATTAATGAGAATTTCTCCCCCACCCTCAATTTATTTAACAAGAACGGTTTTCCTCCCCAGCCACCCTGCAGGTACAGTTCAAGCAGCAGGAATTATACTTTGCTAGACAGCTTCTGGGAACCACAGCCAGGAACTGGATATTGTCATCAGAGGAGGGTGGGTGGCTGGGAAGTGAGCTGGAGAGCCAACTCAAACTGACTCAAGCAGAGACACTCTTTTTTCCTCCATGCATCTCATGGAGACCAGGGCAAAGAAAGAAGGCCATCTCTTTGCAATATCACATAGATTTCGTCTGCTGAAGTGAGATTAGAATCCAACACTGTCTTCCTCATACCCCTCTCCTGGTTACACTCCCCTCTTCCCTTAATTTCTTTAGTACACACTGTATCCTTTTGTTCCCTCTGCAAATCATTCATGCAATAATTTCTCTGTTACTGCTTTGATGGCTCCTCCTCCAAATACAACACTTTTTCACCAGTATTGTCTACTGTGCCCAGCTCAGGGATCCAAGAGGAAAGTTAACCAAATTCTTGTCTTCCCCATCTGTAGGGAAGCCAAGGAGATTGTGTAGATAGCGGAGTAGCCCTGAGAAGGCTCAAGTTTCAGCTGGGGCTTACGTGGTTCTCAGCTGTAACCCAACAGCATGATCCATTCTTTTTCACTCAAGGCATGGGGGTACATGAGGAGGACTGAATGTTTGCTTTGGATCCCTCTTTTGGAGCAAACAAATACATTTGGGGTCTCTCTCTTCCAAACAGGAGGCTGTGCCAAGTGTTAAGTGTGTGCCACTGCCTTCACGACAGCCAGTCCTCTTCAGGCTGCCACACGCTTGCTTTCCCTCTCTCTTCTGGACATACACACAGACACATACACACATCAGTATATATAAAATATTTCTACTTCTTCCACTTACTGGGCATTCAGTAATATTTTGAGTCCACAGGCTCATGTTGGAGCTGTCCTCAATGGTGGTGCATTGCTTCTGCTTGCTGTCCCAGCCGCAGTAAGGGTCTCTGGCTCCTAGGCATTCCCTGCATGTGCAAAGACAAAAGATTAAAGCCCTTTAAGACTGTCTAGCTCTAAAGACTAGTATTCAAGTATAGTGCTTGTGTATGACAGTTGTCAACCGCACCGAGGCTCAGCCTTCTTCTAAGGCTCTGCTTAGAAGAAACAATTTCTTCTAAGCAGAGGTTTACCTGTCTGGAAGGGGAGAATAGCTGAATAGAAAGGTGACAGGACACAAAGCAAATATCACTCATAGAAGCTGTGGATTAAAAATCAGTTCACTCCTCTCCAAGGCCTAGGGAAAGAAAATGACTTTACAAATTTTAGTCAAAGAACACTTGTCATTGAGACATCTCTGTGCCCCCATGTAATCATGCAGCAGGCCAAATCTCACACAAAGCAACCTCTGTGACTATGTTTTCTGACACTGTGTCCATCCAGAGGGGTTAGACAAGCAGAATTAGCCAATGGACCGGTAATAAAGGCTCTCTATTAGTCTTGGCCTTTGCTGGAACAATGGTTTCATTTATAATCCCAGCATCAAGATGTCAGTTTGGAAAAGTCACAGCAGAACATTATTTCTAAGCTTTTGGCTGCTTTGAACACTGCCGTATTCATTTTCCTCCTGAATCCATATTTACAGGCGAAGTGTGTGTTCCCAACATGTGAGCTGCTAAAGAAAATAACTAGGGCTACTACTGGCACTAAACAGAGAAGGTCAGTCACAGAAGTAGTCTGTACTGACAAAATTCAGCTGTAATGGGTGTTCCCATGAGTTGCTTTCAAATTGTTAATTTTCATTGAGAAAACACAAAGGTACAAGACACATCAGGCATGTATTAGTGATAGGCAAAGAAGAGAGGACTAAATCTAAAAAGATTCAAAACATTATTTTCAATTCAAATGATCCATTCTCTTCTATCACACAAAAGGCTGATTAGGATCTTTCAAAAAGTCCCAAATGACTTGAAAACTGCCAATTAGACAGCAGCAAGGAACCAAAGGGGAAAATTCAGTTCAGGAAGCTAAACAGGAGAGTAATAAAATGTATTCTAAGGGTAGGTATCAGCATGATAAATGAAACATCAAACCCCCCCCCCCTCAAATGCAATGAGATGTGAACTGCTCCCTCCCAGAAATCTTCGAAATCCTATTAGTCTGTAATCAGCCGCAAATGAAAAAGCAAGTCCCTCACCACAGCTGAGAACACCCTATTAGTCTATACTGACTCCACAGTCCTTTGCCCCAAAGCAAACCCCAGATTGTTTTGATGTCTGGTACCCATTGCTTATATATATATATATATATACACATACATACACATAGACACACTTATTTGTTTATATTTTAATTAGAAGTTTTCAGTTTGCTCTGCTCCCACATTTCCTCTGCTAAAGATTTCACACACAGAGTTGTAAGAAACATATTTTTTGAGCTTTAGGAAGGCAGTTATAATGACTGTCTCTACCATATTTTTCCTTCAACTGCTTCAGCATGCCCAGGGAAAAGATGATTTTAGTCCAGCCTCAGGCAACCAAACATCAAATATTTGCCTAGAAAATGACTTGGGATCCTCAATCCAGGGACACAGAAGGGACATGTGCTGCTTTGTTCATTATTGAGGCTAAAGACCCCTGTCCTGATGTTTTGGCACCACCCTCACCCCTGAAGTGGGGCTGCTGCCACATCCAGAGCCACCCTTGCTGTCCAGCTGTGCCTCAGCAAGGGCAGCACCCAGTTCATTACAGAGCAGTTACTGGGCAGTTTCTGGAGAGAAGGATAAGAGAAGCAGTGGATGGCATAAAAAACAAACATGAAAAGGAGACCCTGCTTTTAGTTAGAGAGCCTTTTGGTCAGGCTTTCAGACCCTGACACCACATACACTATTGTTTCCAACTACATGAAGCCATTTTGCTGGGCACCCAGCGAGCTGAGAGAGGTCATTGTAATTCATAACAGGGAGGGCTGTTGTGAGCATCACCCTATTATGATACACATTTTCTCTGAATTTAATTTATAGGAAAACATGTGCTGCATAAATTCAGGAAATAATCTCCATATGTTGTGTGCTGCAGCCCTCAGCCACTCCGCAGGCTGCAGCATATCCCAGTTAGGCACTGACCACTTTGCTGGCACTATCATAATGTGTGTGGCCGAGCTAATGTGCCGCTCTTGTCTGGGAGCGGCCAGCTACGGATGCGTAGCAGTGCACTCACTGAATCACAGCTTGCGGTCCCATGTCGCTGCCGTGACCCCCAGCTGATGGACCATCAGTAATCGAGCTGCAGAGCCGCCAGAAGGCCGGGATGATGGGCTCTGGGAAATGCCCGGCACAGCGCTTGTTGGCTGGGAGCTGCGGCCAACCCGTGCTGCGCTGGCCCTGCGCTCTCTGCATCCTGGATGTAATGAATTCCTGCCCAGCCCAGGCTCTGCTGGGCTGTCAAAAAACGCACTCTGTAATTTAACAACCATCACAGCCCAGGACTTCTCCTCATCTCATGGCAGGCCCTCAAAACCATTTGAAATCCAAAAACAAAATAGCTATGCTGTCTGCCTCCCTTCACGATTTGGAGCCCGCTCATCTGCCTCAACTCTGGTGAGAAACCCATTATATCAGCTGACAGCGATACACTTAGGGGTGAAGAGGAATGTATTTACTTACACAAAATTTGCTCCATTTTTAATCTTTTTTAAAGAGGAAAAGTATTACAATGTACGTTACGCAAGAAGACAACATTTCTGGCAAATACTTTCAGTGAACACTTCAAAAGCCACCCTAATTTATATCCTTATAATATCTTTAGAATATATATCCCTATCTATGTCATTAAAAGACAAAAGCATGCCAGCAAACAAACACCAAAAGATATATGTATGCACACATGCATATCCAAATCAAAATGCTTCAGAAATACAGTGTCATTTGTAGTAGATCAGGCACCATGGTGTGGAAAATGTAAAGATATCACAGCATTTCCCTGTTCTTAGAACACAAAATAAATTGAAATGTTTACATGTAAATATCTTTTGTATTATGATACTGCTGAAAAGTCTCACACAGGCCACGGGACCTGCAGTCTCCCCGGGCAGTATGTAAGTACTGTGAAATAAGATATAAAGGAGTTTACGTGTGACAATGAAATTCTGATGTTTCAAAGGCAATGGACTTCTTCCACTGGCTCAGTGGGGCCAGATTTCACACCATACCTACAGGGAACACCTCATTTAGGTCTCCTCAGTGGCAGGCTGGGAACGCCTCAAGGAACTAACAACACACTCCCATCACAATTCACACAGGTAGAGGGAACCCATTATCCCAGAAGATTACCTGAGCATAGCAGGTTAACACTGACTCTATTAATGCTAATGCTAGTTAATGAAATCCCACAAAGTGGAATGCTTGTAGAAGCAAGATGATGATGATCACACATGGTCCATGCCCCCAGTTTCCCTATGGTCATCTCCTAACCATAACACACTCATTGAGAACTCGGAAGAATATCTCATGACACGTATCTAAGAGGTTGGATTTATTATGACAGGGCATTACTATCAATAGTGATTCACTTTAATTCATTGCCTCACAATAAATGTCTTATCTGAGGCATAAAGGCATACACTGAAAATGCTCAATTGAAAAACAATTCCATTTGTGTCTTCTATTCAAGGTGGTTTTTTTCTCCAGTTCCTTATTCTCACTTACCAAGGTCATTTGCATGAAAATAAGATCTTGCTCATAAGAGCTCACCTGCTGCCTGCTGTTTGGGAGCTGTAAGCCTCCCTGTTGGCTCTTGCAATCATTTCTACAGCAGTGAGCTGGGATAACACAAAGGATCAAGATTCTGCAAGAGGGGCCCTATCCACAGACCACTGAAGTCAATGGAAACTCTTACCTATGACTCAAAAGAGTTTTTACATGGTCTTTAACGCCTGGTGTGCTGAGCCTTCACTAATAGCAAGTGCTGTAAAAAGGCTTCTGCTTCCAAGATGCTGGAGCTGCCCAAGATCCCTTTTTTATAATGGTCTAAATGACATCTTCTTTCAGAATCTTCATTAAAGCTTAAACATCTGTAGTTTAAAAGTTTTTCATTCCCACTTTAATTTGCTCTGGGTCTAGGGTAACTTCATCTTTTGGTCATTTTTCCCTGAGAGTTAAAACTTTAGACTGTATAATAAATGGATCATCAAGTCAATGGAACCAGGCCCAAGAGATTAGGCTTCAACAGACCAAAAAAAAAGAAAGAATTACTATAAGAATTACTATAGCCTATTCACATTCCTACTACCAGACAGAAGGCACATAAAAATGCCATTTTGTACCAAAAGCCACAAAACTCATTTGAAATATTCACAATAAAGGACTCTGCTCTTTTCATCTGCCAGGGTGTGCTTGCTCTCCCAGTTTTCAGTTCCTCTCTTTTCATTTACCTCCTTCTCCCCCCTTTTTGGTGACTAAAAGCAAACAGGAATGGAGTGACAGGACACGATGGTATGCAGAGGCAGGGCGCTAGACCCCAAGACAGAGAAGTACCTTCCCAAACTGTGTTTGCTCACAAAACCCTGCCACTGATCCAGGAGAGGCTTCTGTATTTTCACTGATGAGTTTGGAACCTGCAGTGAAGATTCTGTTTGTCAGGGAGATGCAATAACTGTCACTGTACCTAGTCCTTTAAATCCCCATGGGCATCACCAGTCAGGCCATCAGAGGCACATGAGCTGCTGCAGTACAAATACAAACATTTACAAGTCTGATCCTAGAAGGCACTGAGCAACACTCACCTGTGCTCAGCACATCAGAAGCATGGGCAGCACAGGAGTACACCTTGCTTTTTTGGGGAATAAGACCTCAGAATTCCCCACTGGTTTGTTGTACTCTTGGACCAGTTACCTGGGAGGGAACAGCCCTTTGCAAACAATACGGGGTTTTTAGCTGTGTCTGTTGGTTGTTAGCATGAGGAAGTGTTTGTCAGAGAGTCATTTCCTGACAAGGTTAGCTTACTGTCCCACTGCTAGCAACCTGTGGAGGGGATGAACTAAACAAATAATCATATTAGCTTCCAGCCAACCGAATCATAATTACTGACAACCTCAATAGCCCATGGAAGGAAGAGAGGACCTCTGTTTTCCCTGAAGCCAGATGGCATGACAAGAGAAGAACAGGAATCAAAAGGATGTTTGTGGCTTAAGAAAATAAGATTAGAAAGGGAAAAAAAGCACCAGACCTTCAAACAATCCCTCTAATTTTGATACCTTTGAAAATTCAAACTGCAGAAATGAGTTTGTGATCTGTACAAATCCATTATCTTTCCCCCTAAGAAGAGAAGCCAAGTGGAACTGAGCTGCTTTAGTCAGACACTGGTCAAGTAGCAGCTTCATTTCTCAGTCGGCGAATACAACACATCCCATGCCAGATGTTACTGCCTTTTCCTCAAGATGAATAGCCACATACTTCATAAGGAATTCACAGGGCTATTTGTGGAGCAGGGCACTGCTCAGGACAAGCATTCTACAGCTCACAGGTACCGCCACTGTGAGGAGTACAGTTGACGTTAATCCGGACAGACAAGGTTTGCTATTTTGGCATTTCATGTTGGATGCAGAGGCAGAGAAGCTGGAGTGTGTGTGTGTAATTTATCACCCACACATGCTTAGCATCAGTGATTGCTGCTCTGCACATGATTTGTTTTGAATGCATAAATTAAAGCCATGGTGTAAAACAACCTCTAACACTGAAGTCCATTTATGAGTCAAACACATGTTACTTATTTGAAAGAAGCAATGCACAGACAGAGGATTTTCACAGGCAGTTTCACCTAATTTTCTTTTCTACATCAGGGAGCTTGGCTTGCTAGTGTTCACCTTCTGGCCTACCATTTTCAATCGATTGAGGTTTATAGATTATGGCCTCACACAATCTACAGAACAAACTATTCCATTTCTTACTTTCTGACATCCTATTTCATCATCTTCTAGCAACAGTGACTTCTTTTATTGGATAGGTATTTATTTTTATTTTTAAAGCGGTGAAATAGAACAACACTGCATTTATTCAAATATGAAGATTAATGCCATCTCTGATTAAATCTGGATTTATGTTTACATCAGTAGAGCAGATTAGCTTAAAAAAAAAAAAAAGAAAGGAGTAGGTGTTCCTTCATGAACACTATTAGAAACTCTTGTCGCTGTGCCAAATAAAACTGACCTCTAATAAAAACAAAAGTACAGAGGGTCTCCGACTACCAGTGACAGGATCAGTCATCCACGAGAAAACTCAGATACTATTAAAGTCCTAATGAAAGGAATAGCCAGAAGGAATTCCTGAATGTGGGCCATGTTTGTCTGGGTTGTGAAGCACCACCATTTTAATAGCCTCAGCAGGCTTTTGAGCCTTAAGAAAACATACTCCTCAGGGCTGCCATATGGGAAGAGGCAGAGGGGACCAGACACCCTTTTGGAAAGGCAGCTTGGGCAAATCAGTGCACTCAAGTGTTACTCCCTGTCTCTGCCCTGTGTCAGTCAGTGTCTGGAGGTGGCTGCCAGATTAAGATGTGCTCTGCTGCTGTGTTCCTGTTCTGTGGTTGCAGATCTGAGACTCCTGTGTGAACATGGCAAAATCCTGTAATCTGGTGGTGTAGGTGGGACACGAAAAAGGGTGGTTTAGACAAGAGCAAATCCACTGCAAGGGGTACACAGACAGGTGCTTTATGCAGTCTCTGCAAGATACCAATGAGTTAAGAACACAAATTATGCTAAAATGGGAATTTAGGAAGGGAAAGAAAACTGCAAAGGCAGAAAACTCAGAAAGAAGTGTGAATGATGATAAAGAAACCTGAAAACAGCCTACAGTTGTCACCAGGCTGCACAAAGTAATCCATATTCAAGTAGCTCCTTTGTGAAAACTGGATTTTGTTAAACTCCAGGTAATTATTTTCTGCTCAACAAGATGCAGATTCAACTAGACAGAGCCTTTGTAGATTAATGTATGTTGGAAAAGGCAAATAAATGTTAGACCACTTACTACACCATGAGGATCTAACACATCTCCTGTCTAACAAAGGGCTATTTTAATATTCTGTAAGGGGCAAAATTGTCCTACCAATGTATTGTTTCCATTGTCTCCATTGTTTCTTCACACACACTTATAAAAATACCATCAAACAAAGTCCGTTCCCTTTTTAACAAGAGATAACATCACTTAAGTAAATAGATATTCTTGAAATCCAGCCCTACCCCTTTGCAAACTCAAGTGTTCCCACAGATCTATAATGCTTGGGTATTTTGACACATAGAAGACACCAGACTGTTCAATATTATGTTTTTCTATAACCCATATATATTTTATGTATTTTTATGTACTTACATTTTAAACTTAAACCAACAATAACAAATTCGCGCTGGCTCAATATTTCCTCCTCCCCAAACAGGTAAAACAGCACATCTCCTGATAAAAAGCTAATGATGCATCTGCAGCAATACGTTCACTGGACACATTTGTGTTTTACACTGCAAATGCTGCCTGGAAGCTTGAGACATGAAGCAAACCAGCCACAGCAGCAGTAAGACTGCAGACACTTTCATCAAGAGCCATGTTACTGAATGTGACCATTGCCTAGAATACAAATCTTATGACATAATAGTAGCGAATGGCAAGAATTGACAGATGCAATGGATATCTGCCCTGGGGCTTGCTGGAAGCTTTAGTTATTAATCTTGTTTGTATAACAATAGCATCAATGTCATCCCAACATAGCATATTCCAAGAAAACTACCTGCTTCCCTGTCAGCTGCCACTGCGCTGAAATTAATTTCACATGGCCCACCTAGCAGGCATCAGATGGTAATGACTTTTAGGCAGCACTGATCTGAGTTGGCCTAAAGCTAGACTCCTAGAGGTAAAAGGATCCATACACTGAACTGTTCCTAAGTCATGTTGGCAGGACACTTAAAAAATAGAGAGCAAACAAAAGCCTTTGGTGTGTTCAACCTACGTCCTCCCTCCTAGCAAATCCAAAACCCCTCCAAACAAATTGGCAACCTAGTCATGATAGTGAGGAGACAAAAGGCAGTGAGCCCTGAAATTAGCTGATTTTGTTTGGCTTTTTCTGAAGTGACCTTCATCTGTTTCAGCAATTGTATAACTCTGGACTCTGGCTAAATTCCCCTTCTGTCACTGTACTGTTGCACTGTACCATTCACTCAGGGCCATTTACAAAGAGCTAGAAGCGGGAGCCTGTAAGTGTACAGGCTGCTTAAAATGAATATAAAGAATGCATTTGGTTTGAGCATTTAGCTGAAACAAGATAATAATAATAATAATAATAAATAATAATGGCCAGACTTCGCGAACGAAGATCTGAGGAAGGTCTTTGTACGCCTTCCAGCCTGCGCATTGGATTTTATTTTAGGTGGGACACAGTGTGCGCAGAACTGAGCCCACCCCTTAATCCTGAGGTTCGCCTGCTGGGGCCAAGCGAGCTTGGACAGTGGCAGCGAGGTCCTCAGGACGTCGGTGGATTGCCTTACAGGGCTAACGGGCTCCACCTGCCCGGGGAGTGTCCCCGACCGGGAATCGAACCCGGGCCTCGGCAGTTACAGTGCCATGTCCTTAACCACTAGACCACCAGGGGCTCCCACATGCTGAAACAAGAAAAACTGTAATAATTCATTTGGCTGGGAGCAGAGCCCCTTCCCACTCTTTCATCATGTGTTCTCTCTTTCAGTGACACACACCCCAAAAATCCCTGCACAGGTTTATTCCTCAAACTCAGCCTTTTGCTAGTTTCCCTGCTGGCCCTGCACTGCATTTCTCTCCTCACTGTTATCTGTGATTCTTTCATACTTAAATGCCATCTACAAAGTATGCTATTTTCTTTTTTCCATGCCATTAAAGATAATGTCAAATAAGATGAAACTGAAAACCACTCTCTCTGGCATCTCACTGGAAACATGCCCCAGCTCACTATCTTACCGCTTACCCTTGTTTGCTTTTTTATTTTCCCCAATTTCAAACACACATGGCCACACCCCTTTCCCAGACCGTTCAAGTGAAGGTCTTCAACTGCTGTTCTGAAAGCCGTGTTTCTTAGACCTGTAACATCCCTTCAAATCTTAAATGTCCATATCCCGCAAATAGTGTGGATGCACTTAACTTCACATATATAAACAGCTACATTAAAGACAATTGGAGTAATTGCCTGCTACAGCAGATGCAAATGTGTTTTCAGGATAGAGAAAATGGTATCATTTTGTACTTCTATTTAAAGAACACAGATCCATTTCATCTACCAAACTTCATTCTTTCCAAGAGCTTTAGCGATCATGGTTCTGTTTGATGTCTTCATTCTCTGTCAGTGGGAGTCTCGCTATTTTCTTAAATGCAACCAGAATGTCAAACCAGATGTTTAGTGATTTATTCTGATGTATTATTGGATACTGTGGATAACAAAACATTGGGTTGAGCACTCTGCTTTCTGCCTATATGAAGTCTTCCAAAGCTTTTCAGCATTATTGGTGATACAATAATTAGTTAATTCCCTTAATTGTGGAGAGGCCATATCAGCCAGAGCAGATGGAAATTGATGATTAAGCTCTATCACAACATTTCTGTAGTCTGTTACCTTTCCTTTTGCCTCTGTTTTGAAAAGGATATTCAACATGCTGAATATTTTTTAAAACTCTGAGGGAGAAGGTCTTAAAAAAAAAAGATCTTGGCCAGATTTTCAACAGCCTCAGTTCAGTAAAAGGTGTTGGATTTTCAAGGTCTTTGATGAACAATTTGTCCATCAATATTGTCTCAGCAATCTGCTGGATGCTGGGCTCCACTGAACAACAGTTTCTCTGTTGTTCACTCCCATACCTCTTTTAACATTTTTATCTCCTGTGCTTTTCACCCAACAATAGTTCCTTGTTTGTCCTTCAAGGAATTATCATCATTCTGATGAAAAAGTCAGGGGATTTCCAGCCCATATTCAATTCAATCCTTCCCCAAAACTGGGAAATGTTTAGATCTCTTCGCAGACTGAATTATTTCTCCAAATAAATTCCCCAGTAGTTTCACTTCTGAAATCTGGTAATCCTGTAATTCAGGCTTTACAATCCTAAATTCAAGTGCTTCATTCCTTTGTTACAGAGGATTTTGCACCATATAAGGATCAAAAACCCAAAACAAACAAATCTAAAAACCACACCACAAACCAAAAAAAAACAAACAACCCCCAACCAAATAACATTAACCTCCAAAGCAATCCTCCATGTTGTATCTGATATCTTAACCCCCTTAAAGCATAATGTGGACTTGAGACTTGATACAGGGATCATGCTTGAAGCTACACTTGCACCTTGGAGAGATAAAGGGGGTAGAAAACTCTCCACTTCTTTACTGCAGCTGCTGACTCTTTTTTTCCAAAAACTCCCTGAAGCCATTTCAGGAGTTGCTCAGGTATATGTCCTTAGTTGTCTGATCACTGGCCCAGAGCTATTTAGGGGTGAGCTGTGTTTCTCACACATATCTCAAGTCAGCAGATAGGAGCACTTGTTAGCTGAGTCATTTCTGCCAGCTTTGCATTAAGTACCATGGCTGGAGGGGATATGTGGCAGAATTAGGGCCAAGTAGGAGGGCAAAAACTTGGCATCACTCAAGAGCAAACTCCCTGCCATCGGGTCAAAAAAGCAGGCAAGAGTTCAAATAAGAGCATGTCATAGCTGCATGCAAGAGGTCCTGGCTCTCCCCACAGCCTCAGGAGCAGGAGGATCTACACTGGCATGAGGGTAACCTGAGGTGGCACTCACACAACCTGACAAGATCCCCACAGCATGACAGAGAGAAGACAGGAAAGCCAAACTACTCACAGAACCACACTGTACATCCAAAATTGTAGCTTGCATCATGTTACCTGTAAATCTTATGCAGAAAAAATTATGGAGGGAGGAAGAAGAAAGAATGGATAGCAAGATAATGTGCATTAAAATAAACTGCACAGGACAGGGAGAGCAGAAAAAGTGGACATTCAAGAGACCTTCTGGTCTCTTTATAAACACATTTTCTTTTCCTCATTTGAATGTGTAACCAAACAATGGCTACAAAATCACTCCAGGGCAGCCCCAGGGTTTCTGTCTGCTCAGAGGCCCACGGTCCTGATGCTGCAAAGGGGCAACACAAAGAACTCATGAAGTGCTCCCTGCAACAACCAGATTAATTTTTCTATCTGTCTGACTGCAATTGCTAAAAAATTAATAATTGCACCCCACCCTTTGAAAAACTACTAAACTACCCCTAAAGATAATGCAAAAGAATCTGAGGATCCTCACCTCTCTGAAATTCAGATTCAGGATTTTGTTCAGGCACATTCTAGAGATATGGTGGTGTCAGTGATAAAGCAGCAACACCGGTTCTTCAAATATGCCTCCCCAAAGCCTGGGGGCAACTTGAGGTAAAAAATCCAAGCTCATTTGAAAACTGCTGGGAAGGTTACAAAGATTTCAAAACCATGCAAAACTCAGCATCAAGCACAGCCAAGCTACCACCCAGGAAAGCAACCTTCAAAACATGCTGTAATTTCGAAGGGCTTGTAGGTTGTGCTTGCACTGGACATCTTCCTAAGAGTCTCCAGTGAGAGAGGGGAACATCAGCACTGAAGACAGCAGGGAAGACAGACACCAGGAAAACACATGCACAAGGCAAGGTCCCTGCAGCCAAGTCCTGCCTGTAAATCTGGGCAGCTGACATTACAGATGTCTTCCCGTTGCCCTACTGCTAAGAATGGCTGTCCTGAGAAGACAGATTGAGACAGGTCAGTGGGTACACACAAAACACTGCTCAGACACTGAGAAATATATTGGGTCAACGAACTACATCAAGACATGGGGCTGAGTTATTGGTCATCACTTAAGAGATCAAATTGGTGCCGTGTCAATAAACAAATAGTAAAGGAGATGGCAGAAATCCTTAGCCCTTTCCATCTCCTCCCTTTGCTTTTTTTTTCTCCTCTGCCCCAATTCTAGGCCTTGGTACCAAGCCCTGAGGTTTCAAAGTAGCATAGCAGCAAGGATCGCTGGAGGGAATCAATGGTGGGGTAAATTTTCTCTGGATACGTGACTGCCTGTTCCAGGGAGGAGGGAGAAGGCAGGGTGAAGACAAGAGCTCTGTATCAGCAATCAAAAACCCACATCAGCCCTCAGGGCATAAAAGGCTGAAAAGTTTCCTGATAATATAAGGCAGAACCTAAAACAAACAACGCCGTGGTATTCCTGCCTGGCAGGCACAAATTCTCTCCATCACCTCCAAGCTTTCAGAGCTCCCATCAAAACAATTACATTATAAAAACTGCTGAAACCAGAGCTTTTCAAGGAGGCCAGTCACGAAGTCACTGCACAATGAAAAAGTAAGCAGGGAGTGTTGCAGAGGTGGGAACCCTTCTTCCTGTGGTGGCTGCATATTGGCGTGTATTAAACATAGACACAACAATAAGCAATAAATCACAGCCCAGGAGAAGTGCCAGGTGGAACACACTGGAGGAAATTAAAATATCCTTCTTGGTACTGTTCAGTGTTGAAAGAAATACAAAGGAGGTCAAGTTGACTTATCACCTACATAGCCAGGATGCTAAGGGGAGAAAGGGTTTCAACATTTGAAGAGGAAAAATTTGCAATTGAATAATTTCCTAACAAACAAACACACACCACCAAAACCAAACCTTAGCTTTAAATATAAAAATAATATCACAAACATCTTTCAAACAAATAAACAAATAATGACCTCCCTTGGCTTTCCTATGTTTTCTTTTTTCCCTCCTTTTTTCAAATGCACAGTCCCCCTGCAAGAGTCTTCCATAGGGTGAAGGATCCTCTGCAATGCACACAAATACACTAGCTGGCCAGAACCCAGACCTCCCACACCTCATCCCACCATACTGTCAGGAGACCTTATCTAGGGTATATTGGTATTGCCCAGTGACTGGCTTATAATACTGCCTAAAAGTATCACGAAACTAGTCAGCGGAGGCAAAATTTGAGTCTCCATGCCCTAAACAACTGGGCTGTTTTCTTATTTCACTGAAAAGTGTCTCCAGAAAGTTTGTTTTGGAAAAAAACAGCATTGGTACACAAGCTTCCCAGTAACTTCAGTCAGGACTTAGTGCCCTACCATGCATAAAACTGAGGCTGCTTTTGGTCACCAGCAGGCAGGAGAAGTTTTTTGTTTTGCTGAGATAAGCTTCTAGAAGCAGGGGGCTGTTCTGCAGCCTCCAGATCCTAAATATATTGCTACTGTGATGCACCCCCACCTGTCTGCTCTCCAGGCACCGATTTTTCCCCGCTTGCTCCTTTTTAAGGCAATTCAGCAAACCTCCACCATTTGAGCTTTAACGGAAGTGTCATGCAAAGTATTCAGGCAGGCTGAAAATGGGACACTATCTATAAATTACCAGAAAGCTGAACTCAAGATTAGCAAAAGAAAGAAAAGGAAGAACTCGTTTGTCTTGAAACTGGATCACATAAATGTATACACACATAAATCTTCTCAAACTGAAACTCTGCAGGACAGCCCAAAGAGGACAGCTGTTATGTTCTACCTTTTAAAATCTCTGCTTTTAAGGGCTGAGGACAGGATGGCATTTTCCAGCTGTGGTTCTCTTTCTCTTACTAAACACTTTTGTGTCCATCTCTTTGTATAAGCAACTAAACCTTTACACATTAAACACTTCTGTGTCAAGCTTCAGTAATGACCAAGTTATATTTTCTGAAAGGGATAATTAGGAGGTTCAGTGAAAATAGAAAGTGCTGTCATTTTTATATTTAGACATCCACGAATTTAGTACAAGCCGATAAACTCTACTTGTTGAAAATAAAATTATGGTGACATTTTCTATATCAGGTTTTTTGGCAAGAGAACAGGGACATCTTGCAGTAGGCCAGGGAAGAGGGAATCCATTTAGAGGTTGCTAACAAAATCCTTCCTCTAGTCTAGCACGGAGGACATCAGTTTCACACAAAACTCTCATCAAGGAAAGCAAGGCAAAAGCATGAGAGGAGAAGGAAAACTATTTTCAAGAGATGTAAACAAGCAGTTGCCTGCTGCAGACCACACCACGCACTCAGTGAGGTTATTTGAGCATCTGTCTCAATCAATTGGTATCAGATTCTTTCACCTGCTTAAATGGAGGGGTGCCATTTAAATACAAAAACCTTCTCCACACACTTCTGGGTGGAAAACTGCTCTGGAGGCAGGGCTGACAATTAAAAAAAGGCATTTTTCCTACTCCCTTTAAAAGGTACAATCAAGGTACAGAATCTCTCCAGGTGTAAGAGGTGTCACACATAGTTGAGATGAGCTATTGATTTCCAAAAGCAATAACAAGCTGCCACACAGCCCAGCCCTGCCTCATCATATGTTTGAGAGGTGATCACTCAGATAAGCAAGAAAAGCCTGGCTGCCACCCAAATTCAGAAACCTTCAGCCCTATTGCCAACAAGAACCACCAGCAAAACACATGGACTTAATAAAAGCAACACTGAAGTATCAAGTTTTTTTAAAAAAGAAATAAATACTGTAAGCCCTTCCTTGGTAAACATACAATTAATTTCTGATGAGGACTAATTAATATTTACAAAAAAAAATTGCTTATCCTCATTGCTGCTGTCACGAATGTATCTGTTAGCAGATGCACGTCAGCAGTGTCTTTTGTCACTTAGTGATGAAAAAAAGCACCTTCTGAACCAAATCAGACTGGAATGTTTCTCTGGTGCTTTCCTTTTTAACCTGAAGTGGGATATATCAGAGCTGTAAATTTACTTACCCTTCTGTTCTGTACATGGAGCATCTCTCCAGAGGAATTTTTAGCACTCCATTATTTAAGCCCACAAAGAGCGACCTGTCACTGTGCAGGATTTGGAGGCTCTTGATTGCTTCCTGTTGTCCATCAGGGAGGATCTGCATTTCCTCTAAATAACAACTCCTTAGGCTCCTGTTAGTGGTAGAAAGGGCCTTCAAGATGGTGCCATACTCTAATAGAACAAGAAACAATGCACAAGTAAATCTTAGAGGCTCTGACTTCATTTCATACCTGCCTAAAGGGTGAAATATTGATGTCATCTTTACACAGCTGCTTTAAACCTAGTTCTGGATCACCTGCTGCCCATGATAGAGAATTGCAGCTACATCATTACAATCCTCAGTAGAAACCATCTGAGAATGTGTTTTAATGGGAACTCAGAAGGATGTGAACCATCTGGAGAGTGTGCACCTGGCAATATTTCCCAGTTGGAGCACTGAAGCAGAGGAGTCTGGTCCCATTACCTGTGAGTTACATAGCAAGGTGACCTAAGATAGCAGGGATCATTTCTGGTGCCTTGAGTCTGTATTTCTATTGGTTTATGGAGCAGATCGGTGTGGTTTGATGCCATGACAAATGACAACAGATGCAGCAGCCCTGCTGGAAATCCCTGAGGCCTCTGTAATGACTGCATGGGTCACGGACCTAATTGATCCTCTTCCTGGCAGAAGCAATCCTGCCAGCTTGACAAGGGGATGAGCAGTGCATACACAGAAACATATATGTTTGTGTTCACAGTGCTCTTCACTAAGCAATTTAAAGATCTGCTAAACTGTGGGAGGTTAATGCTGGGGAAAAGGGGGCAACCACAACGTTTTTCATTAAAACCCCCAAGAGGTCTGTTAACCCCGATTGTTCCTGAAGCTTAATCTTTCTGTCCTGATAACTTCTGCATTGCTGCCAAACCTTAGCAATTTTCAGTGGTGGGGTTGGCTACCATGTGAAGTTTCTCTTTCACTTAGGAGGGCCTTATATGTGGAACAAGACTGAAACCCAAGTCTAGGCTTGGTTTGTCTCAGGACTGGCTTTGTGTTCAGGGCTGCTTCTGGGTAGGGCTGTTTCTACTGAAGCATTTCACAGGTTTAAATGTTTCCAGCACACCTTATTCGTCGGTCACCACTAGCCAGGGCCAGAAAGCAAACACAAATAAGGAGGTAAGGTTATGGCAGTGGACCTTTCTACACTAATGATATGAAGCAGAAAGTATTTTATCTTTCTCTCAGGCTTGTAGCTTGGACTCCTCACTTCATATATCAAGATATCAAAATGGCAAAACAATGTTGTACTTCCGTTTAAGTACAGTCTTCTCATCACAATCAATGTCTGTGGAGACTTCCTCAGTTAGAGTGTTGCTAGAACACATCCAAGATGATCACTTTGAAATAACTGGTGGTAAAAGTTAGATAAATTATGACACAGTCCTGAAGGTCCATTCCCCTAAACATGAGAACAAGGCAATGACTTTGCATTCAGATGTGAGATTAAACTAACACTTATGGAGGTAATCCATCTTATTCTAAAGTCAAAGCTCCTGCAATAGAGGATAACAACATTATACCCATGAGGCTGGCCATATGCTCTGATTAATCAAACTATTTAATTTAACCTCTATCATTAGTATGAATATGGGCTAAGACAACCATTTATAACACTTTGTCCTTCTTCAGCATCTTTCATTTATCCAAGATATCTGTGCTTTTCAGGAGAGGCAAAGTGTCCTGCTAATTAGAGGATGGCAGCTGAAATCAAGAGACTAAATCATATACTTAATTCTACCACTGGCTTGCTATGCTACCACAAAAAAATCACTTGCCTCAGCTTCCCTGTCTGCATTACACTTCAGTGCATGCCCATTCCCGAAAACACTGGGAGTCATATACCAGTAGGTACATGGAAGTGCAGAGAAAGACATAATTAAAACCCTGGGCAAGCCTGGAGGCTAAGCATTATTACTGCTTACTCAGAGATCAGTGTGTCATAGCACAGAGAAGCAACTTACAGGCGTGAAACCACAGAGCATTCCAGCGACCTCTGCTCTTCCCCACTGTTATGTATTAGCCTGAGTAGTTGAAACATGTTTTTATAAGACGGAGAGAAATGTTATTGTTGTTTTTAAACACGATGTAGATTTATGGTCTGATCACTTGGGACTGTGCCTCAAGTCCTCCATCCTGCTCTTAATTTACTCAGGCAAACTAACTTCCATGCAGCTTTGTGCCAAAATCATATTGAATGACAGCCGTGTAAGGACATCACAACTGGGCTCCCAGGGCTGCTGGGTCTACAGGCAAATGGAGGGGACTGTCTCAAGCCCTGACACTCTTACCTGTTCCAATATACATCACGTGGTAGAGAGTATCCTTCCCCTGAACAATATCAACCACCAGTTTGGAAAATCGAATGCTGTCCTGAGTCACATATGGATCTACAGTCACCGGCTGCACGACATCATTCATCAGGAACAGGCGCTGTGCATCCTGCAGGACTCTCTCCGTCAGGTTCTCATTAGGGCTGTCATCATTCAGTGTCCCACACTAAATATGGAAGATTGAACTTCAGAAAATGCATTTTCTCCCAACTCCAGTATGGAAACTCACATCCTGTAGATTTCCTGGGGAGGTGGGCCTGTGTAAGGGTCACAGGATCAGGCCCACAGCCTGATCGTAGGTCCTTAGTCTAGATTTGGCCTTTAACCCACTCTTTAAAAATGTTTCTCACAGCTGGTCAACTGACCAGCAGTGTGGAGTTTCATTCCCTTGTGATACTCTCAGGCAGGACACCAGAAGGGCAAAAGGTATTAGCAAACCAGGGAGAAAAAGAAAGAATTAAAACTAGCTGTAGAAAGACTTAAAGCCAGCAGTGGGGAGAAAGTTTTCGTGGTGGTAAATCCTTGAAGCATTTCAAACAATCTTCAGACTCTACCTGGCATCTCAGTCTGTACAATGAACAAAAAATGGAGTTTAACAAACCTGAAAATGTATTGGTTTTGCATCAAAGAACCAAACTTGCCACACTGCTTTTCTTTGATGTGCTCCCTTCTGAACAGTCCCCCCCCTTCCATCTGAAGGCAAGTTATCCACTACCTCCTCTCTCCCCACATGCAGCTCTTCTATCCTCACAGAGAAAGCTGTGTCCATCCATCCTCCAGCACCAAGGGGTGCACTGAAATAGGTCTCAATTCCTTGTCCAACCAGAATAGGAGGGAAGAAGAGATCTCATCTTGTGTCTTTCAAACACCAGCATAAGTCCTGCCTGGTGGATCGTGCATTTTAAGGCCTGAGTTTCTATCTTACACTAATCTCTAGAATTCAGCATGTTCAAAAGCCAGTGCAAGTTTTGTGGCCCATGTCAGTAGCCAGGGCTGAATCTCACTCTTCCCCACAATGCCATGCATGGTGGGCAGAAAATTGATTACTCCAAAAGGCATCTGGGTGACTGGTTATTTATCTTGCCCAAGACCATGGGAGTCAGTGGTACAACAGAAATCCTGCCAACATTCATACTCACTACAGGAACAACTTTGTTTCTCACTAATTGAGTAACTCACACTTGAGTAATTTCACTAGGAAAAAAAATCCCACAAATATATTTTTCTTCATTTTGGGTCCAGGTGTTTGGGCTTTCCTTGGAAGAGAAGTCAGAATACTGAGAATTAGGATGTTGATTTACAGCACTCCAGCTACAGTGTACAAATTTCCCATGTGCATACTCTTGATGTGCATCAAAGCAACTCTCTGCAGTATGGCTGCCTTTCCCAAGTGCACCACACAGACTGCCTCTTACTATGTGCTAAAATGCGTTGTCAGGAATTTAGCTCACATTTCCACAATAAATATGGATCTCAATGTTTGGTGTACTAAACCCTACAACATTTTTTGGAGGTTGTGTGAACTAGGAGAACAGAGTTATACTAATTCTCACCACCTATGAACGTGGTCACTTTTTAATCAACTTGAGCATCTTCCTGAGTAGCCAGACTAAAGAAACATCAGTACATTTTGTATGTGTCCTCAGGTGGGTTTCAATGCTTTTTTCTATTGCAAGGGTCTTTTTTTAGTTCATGACTCATCCCACATTCTGAAGAGTTTTTAGATCTCTCTCTTCTGCTGTGTCCTATACTCCTGGTTCTCACTACTGTCTTGCTTGGATGCTTTTCTCCCCACTCGCTTTCCTTTCTAGAGCATCATCTAAAAGGAGTCCCAGTGGCAGGAATGTCATTGTTGGTTTTGTTTTCTGTTCTCAACAAGTCACAGATAATCCTTTTGTTCTACTGGCAGACCATGTGCTGACACAGCATCCCTTTGGTTTGGTTTTATTTTGTTTTGTTCTAATTTCCTGATTATCTGCACTGTCCTGATCCTCTGTATCCTTCAGTATTTCTCCTTCCTCTCCACAAGAAAAAAAAATTCTGGCATGCTTCCCTCATCTTCCTTTGTGAATACTGAGGCAAAAAACTAATTTAATTTTTTTTGCAATATCTGCCTCTTCTGTCACTAAATTACCCTTGTCATCTCCTAAAGGCCCCTCACTGACCTCTTGTTCCTTCTGTACTTGAAAAACATCTTAATCTGTTCTTGCAATCTCCCTTTTGTCTGCCACATACCTCCTTTTCCTTTCCTTATTCTCCTCTGACCCTTTTATTTCATCTTGCTGGTGCAATCTTTACACTTCACATTTTATCTGATACTTCTCATTACATGGAAATGCTTTCCAAAGTCCTTTTCTACTCCTTCTGCGTTATGTGAGGGACAGTAAGTCCTTGATTCTCAGCTAGCCTTAGTATTCCCTTTAAACCAAAAAACAACAACAAAAACCCACACACAAGACCAAACAAATACACAACACCACAAACAAAAAAAAAAGGCTCACCACGTTTGGCATGGCTCAGCCTTCAGAGAAGTTTTGTTTCCTTGTTTTTGAGTGCACCAAGCTGAGGGGGTGATCAAGAGTCCAAACCTGTCCCACCTTGTATGGGCAGAAGCCCTCAGTCAGGTGCCATGAGGGAATTCAGGGGAATTCAGGAAGAAAAGCCTGCAGGAGAGACATGCCTCCCATCTGCTCTTGCTGTGATTTCAGGTGACTGCAACCTCCTTTTGGAAGGTCCCTGACAACACCAACTTGAAGGCAGATGGCACTTGCAGGCAGCCATGGCACCTTTGCCATAGTAAAGGAGAGCCAGATTCATACAATCGGGATGAAGGGATTTACCATGGGGAAGCAAGGAAAGGAATACAAGTTCATCCTCCCTAGCATTCCTGAGGTGGAAAGAGACTGAGCTGTAAAATGGGTTCATGCTTCAGAAGACTGAAGTTTGCTGGGGCTGTCACACACATACTCTGCACTGCGCTGACTGGATCCAGGCATAAAGAGACTGAAGTTGTCTTACAATTTTCAAATTTGCTTTAACTAATAATCCTGAAAAGTTGCTAATTCATAAACTCAAGTATTTTTTAGCTGAGAAGGAACAATCCTCATATGTCCTCCTCCACCAGTTACTGTGGCAACACGTCCATGACTTCTGGCTGAGCTACCATGTCCTAGAAAGTCATCCATCTTCCACTGAAGCACTAGTAGCCTTAGGGGCCCTGTCAAGTGATGGAAAATTCATCACATCCTTCCAGAGTCACAGTGGTTAATTACATTTCTTGTTTAAAAAATACAGGTTGTCTCCATTCTAGTTTGACTTCGTCCAGCTTCAGCTTTCCATCCTTCCCAGCTCTGGTGTGGACATGTCTCTGTGTCCCCTTGTGAGAATCACATTCTCAGGGTACACGTGTCAGTGACAAGTATAACAGTGATTTAAATTATTCATTACTGTAAAAAATCAGAACATTCTTATCGGTTAAACCATTAAATTTTTGCCATGAATCCTGTGGTCTCAATAACATGTGGCAAGGAGCTCCACAACTAAAACACTCGTAAATATGGAGAAACACAATTTATCTGCACCGTGGGTCCACCTGGAAGAATGAGCCCTACACAAATCAACCCAATGGAGTGACAGAACGTAAAAGGGACTGCAGTAAAGTGAAGGGCAACAGCAGTACCTGGAAATTAGGGATGGGGTTTAACGTTGGCAGCCAGGCTGATCTTGGGTTTTCTTGGTAACGGAAAGGGCCATTAAACGCTTGAGTAATGGCACTCAGATTGAAGGCACACACTGCTGAGGCAGCTATGCTGTTTCTGGAAAAGGGGAGAAAAAAAAAATCAATTTAATCATTAGAACATTGACATTTTCATCATAACAGACATCAAACTCCACTCAAATGAAATACATGTAAATTGCTAGGTAGATGTACAGTGATGCCAATCTCTCAGGGAGTAAAAATAAATAAATAAATAAACTGTAAAATGCAGATGACTTGCGTGACAATTTTGAGAATGAATTTTAAGTTTGGTTTTAAAATGTCAGTGATTTAAGGGCCATGGGAGCAGTTTTGACAAGAAAGGTGAATACAGCTTAATTTGCATGGATTATTTGTGTTTGATTTTATTTTTATTTTTTTAACAACCCATCTATCTTTATTGATTACAACCAACCTGATTTTTAATCTCTTGGTGTTTCTCAAGGTGAAATTCTGTTTCTACAGGTTCCTGAAATCTTCAGCTATAAAATATATCACACAGTATTATATATATATATGCAGAGGAAGGGAAAGGGTGACAGTGAAAACCAGGCTGGTTGTGACAGCAGCTCAGCACACAAAAATGTCTTGCTAACTTATGAAAGCCTCTGTTTCCAATGACCACAGTTCACTTCTTCGTGTTCCCAGCTGGGAACAGCATCTGTCTCAGGCAGATTGTTCACCATGCACACACCAGCCAGGGGAGGCACAGCTAGGGAAATGCTGATGTAGGAATGACTCTTTGGAAGGGACTTTGTTTTAGGGATGCTCTGCTGCTCAGTCAGACTGGCACACAGATCAGCTGGCCTTTGCTGTTCCATTTCAGTCCCAGAGGACCCATTTCTGCAGAGTCCTCAGCCAGTTCAGTGCCTTTTGCCTCAAGAGGGTTGGAGGGCACTTCCTCGATGGTGAGGGCACCTCAGTGAAATTGATCCAAAGAGGGACGTTTGATAAATGTTAACCTGAAATTCAAACCTGCTCCCAGTTCATCCCTTGCCCCCACCTTTTTTTTTTTTCAAGGAAAGCTACAAGGTTAAGAGAAAAGATACCAGAATAAAACTAAAAATAGGGCTAGCATAAGAGACTGACTTGTCACAGTGCATTTTAAATAACCCAAGTCCTGCTGCATGTATCTTTCTGCTAATTAAAGCAATTTGAATTCTCTGAAAAGAATACTTTTTTTTTTTAACTAAACCAATAATTACACTCTCTTGCACACAAAAAAGCCTTTCTCTTCAATCCCAGGCTGGAAAGCCGAGAAACAGATTCTTTCACAGCGCATTTCTTCCAAGCAGCACAACATCAGGAAGAACTTCCTGCTTTGCCTTCCCATTCTCCGCTCTGCCCTTGCCCCTTCCATCCCCAGAATGATGGAGTAGCTCACTTTGGACATGTCAAAGCAACGCCAGGCCAACCTTTCTCCACTTTCGTCTGAACACTGCTGACGCAGAGCTCACAGATGGCAGCTCTTAAGACAAAGCTAATGATGGATGGCAAGTAAATGCCTTGAGGCGCACACAGAAAAAAAAAGAGGAAGAAAATGAAAAAGGAAAAGAATAAAATTCCACTAATCTAACAAAAATACATAGGGAAAAAACCCAGATATTTTTAGGGCCTTGCTAAGGACTCCATAGTTTAGACCTTTCCCTTTGCTGGAAAGGAGAAAAGAAAGAGGTTTTCCATTAAATCTGTGGACCATTTTTCTTTTCATTTGTGGTCCAGTGTACTTCCCATCCCTCCTTATGAAAAGTTTGATCTCAGTCTCAAGCCAGTGACATCAACTGGTGCAGCTGGCCCCTGTATTTTCCTGGTGTTTTCCTCCTTTATTCCCATCTCCTACCTCCTATGATTAACTAGCTGGTATAGTGAACGGGTGAAGTTCAAGGAGGTTTTAACGTTGTCTCTATTACCTCCCAGAAAAATTTTAATAAAAACATCTTAAATATTTCATCAGCAGCTTCCCCCAAAAGCTCTCTTTCCCACTGATTCAGCTGAGTATAACATAACATGAAGCAATAAATCTATATGTGGGCGTTACCAAAACCACTAATTCCCCTTTGTTAGAGAATGACCTTAAATTCATTAAACATGAACCTTCCAAAATAAAAAAATGCCTGTAAACAAAAAATAACATAGTTTTGTGATGCATTGGTATTTTATTATAAAGAAACTGAGACTGGTGCATACATTAACCCTCTTTGGTATGCAAAGCTCTTCCTAGTGGAAGTTAAAAGAATAATTACCATTATTTCTCTAGTTGGATGACAAATTGGAATATTTTCTGTTTGAACTCTCAAAAGAACACCATGTTGTAGACACGAAATGCTATTTGACCTAACTTTAGCTACTATCAATAATTAATTTCTTTAATTACACAAATGTTATATTGTGTCCAGAAGATACAAGATACAAGAGAGGATGTACATCCCTCATGTATGAAGAGTGACGTAAGTGTACTCAAAGGAGACAGATAACACTCATCACAGCTCATGTTAAACCTGGGGGACAGACACAGCAGAAGTGAACTGTTTCAACCAGAGCTAGTCTACGCCTCTCCCCTTATAGTCCAAAAACTTCACCGATTTGATAAATAAAATACAGTTATTAGTAAGTTTCTCATTTCCAACTTTTGTTCTCGGTTGGATGAACGGGCAAATGGATAGATAAAACATTATCACTGTGGGCACAGAAGGCCTCTCAAATTGAAAAAAAAAAAAAAAAAGAAAGCTCAGCTCAAGTGCCCAAAGCAGTGTCCAGGCTCCCTTTCAGTGTTCAGGAAGTTTGGCTAACATCCTTTAAATGTTTTTAGAGAATGACTCATGTGCCTTTCAATTGCAGAACAGATCTTCCCCAGTGTCCACAGTCAAGGTGCAGTGCTCAATCATGTTCATTTTTTCCAGTTGCTTCTCCACTGGCTTCTCCACTTTTGACTGATGTTGGCAATGGGTTTTTTTGTTGGAGCAGAAACAAAACATGAAGATGGATAAGGGTGGCCAAACATCTCCCTATTTCTTGGAACTTACAGAATGGGAGTAACATTCAGGCTCTGTTGACTCACAGTGAAACTCCCCACAGTGCTTTAGCTCAAGAAGTTGGGGCTGATGCTTTGTGACTTCAAGGGCAGAAGATCAAGCCCTGTCACCCCAACTGGTGACACATTAAAATAGGAAGGCTTGTACTTCAGCAGGGTTTCACTTCTTTGGTTTACCATGGCTTCTTGGGAACAGGCCCTTATTCACATTGGACAGTACACCACTGCACACAAAAACCCCAAAGAAGTTGGCTACCCACCATGAGGAAGGCACTTGGAGCATTTGCTGTGAGGAGTAACCACTCAGATTTTCATTCTCTAGTTTACACATCAGGCTAACACCCCCCTGGAGAACATGTATTATTGAAACTCAATACCAGGCAGACTGGTTATAGCTTGAAACTTATCAACCTAGCCTTGAGCACCAAAGTTATTTGAGTTTTCCTGACTTAAAAATATACATTATGAGTTTTTTAATATATTTTTTAATTAACTCCTCTTCTCCTTTCTGCTTTCACAGCTACACTAAATCATTCCAATTACAAGTTTTTTCAATATCAAGCCAAGAAGAGGTGATTATGAAGTATCAGAAATCATGCTTTCCTCTCAGAGTTCCAACGTTGCTTTTGATTTGTGGCCCTGAAGCAGTCTGTAGCAGAGGTAAAGCACCCCTCGGAAATGTCAAATGCCTTGTGGCCTGCATGACCTTGTTATACAGTGTTGGTCAACACCAATATATGTTGATTTCAGCCTAGGCTGTTGTGATCCCATCTGCCTCATTCTTCTCCTTCCAGTCCTTCTCTCCCAAATGTATGTACCTGTCCATCTCATGGGCCAACTCCAATATTTGCACAGTTGTGTCATATTGTCCAGGCAGTTAGCCTGTCTGGAAATCACTTGTGCTTTTCTGTTGGGTCATTTTCAGATCATCCCTCTGAACCACACAAGTTACATTGTCACTACAAAAAGTCAGAAGTCTGTTCACTGCTCAGGTTTATATCAAATTAAGTTACCCTAAAACTGCACAGTCACCTTTTATGGACTGCAGGAATCTATGAACCATGGATTAAAAACACAGTCCTGAAGCCTAAGTTGTTGTGATGGATATCACAGACCTATGCCTTCACGTTAACCAAAGGATCTTTCAAAAACGATTGCTCAGACTGTTTAAGAAATCAATATATTGTCAGCCTCAGACTGCTGGGTATAGAAGAAGGGCAGTAAAACCAGTACAACTTACACATTAGTAGTGAAGACACCATAGATCAGATCTTGCTCAGGAAGGTAGAAGGTGCTTTGCAATTCATTGTAATAGAAAGGAATTTCTCCAGAGCGGGAGCAGTTCAGTCTGGCCTTCATGAAGGTTGTCCATGTGTCCTCCAGCAAAAATCTCCCTCCAATATCATTTTTGCAAACCCTTGCCACACGAGAATACACTGTTTTCCCACAGTCATGTTCCACTGCATTCTCACGGAAGAAGAAGTAGGTGAATAAACCGATGTCATAGGCAGCAATAAAGTTAGGCTCTGAAAAACAAACATTTGAAGAGATTTATACAGGTTAGAAATCAATCCATGCTCACTGACTCGCTCACTGCATTGCGCTGCCAGCTCCCTTTATGCAGGCTGTCAAAGCTGGGACCACAAGGAGTTTGGAGTTAGCAGAGGACATAAAATAAGTAGATAATAATAATGATATATGGGGATATAACTCTCGTACATTTTTTCAGATCTTGGAAAGACCCCATTGTTTCCCCACTTTATTGGCAAAGCTACTACTGATTTCAGAGAAAGTAGAGTTCTACACTTTGCATATGCATGACTGTTCTCTGTACCTATACTGATTTTACAACACAAAGCCTTCCCATCGGGCTCTTTCACCTATTCACTTCTGAAGTGCACCTTATGATGTGTTAAATAGGCTGCATGCATCTGCCCAATTCCCTAGACTGCTGCACTGAAACATTCAACCTACTCTCCCAGCACAGTCACATCTGGCTTTTATCATGAAACCTTTCCAGTTTCTAGGCACAAAAGATTATCTTATGTCCACAAAACAAACCCATGCCATAGACTGGCAGCAGTGAAACAAGCTCTCTTTAATGCATTTTTTTTCCTAGAATTATTGTTATTATTTTCACAAGAATTTAAAATAACCTGGAATTGGTCTAGTAGGGAATATTTTAATTGGGTATTTAACAAGGCTTTAAAGCGTATAGTCTTTTATCCTAATAGTTTCTTTGGCAAAGGTAAAAGGCTGGCCAATGAACACTATTTGACCAAACAGAGAAAAAACCATGTTGGTTTTATAGGGTGCTTTTACAGTGTTCATTTCTGAGTCATGCTCAAAGGAAGAATAAAAAAGGGAAGTACGGAATTCCTTTCATGCTGCAGCCCAGGAGTTGTGGTTGAGGGGGAGGCAGCCTGCTGTTGCTGCACGGCAGGTTTGGGAGGCAGATGATGGTACAGAAGGAAGGGCACTGCAAAGCACCTCTCATCAAACTTTCTCCTTCAAATAAACCATGAACCTTAAAGGGACTGTTGTGATCACCAATTCCACCTTCTGTCTAACATGAACGAAAGAATTTCACCCTGTAATTCCACCATCGGATCCTGTAACTAACAGGTGAATTAGACCACATCCTTTGAAGGAGATCTGATCTTACTGGACAATGTCAAATGGCTTTACATCCATCACTTTCCTCTGTGACTTGTTCAAATGACTAAAGACTGACCCAGCTGCAACCTGTACTTCTTTTCCCATTTGACATTATCTGGTTTTAGCTTCCAATCACAGGTTCTTGTCATGACTTGTCTGCTAGATTAAAGAACTTTATCCTGTCCGAAATCTTCTCTTGATGTAAGTACTTCCATATCATGAACAAAACACCTTTTATCTCCTTTTCAGAAAGATAAATAAATTGAGCTCCTTAAGTCTCTCACTGTGAGGCAGGCTTTCCAAGCATCAAATCACTGCAAGGCTCTTCTCTGAATCACCTTCAAGTTTTCTGTTTCTTGTTGAAAAGTGGCCAGAACAGGATGAAATTACTCCAATGTCACCAATGCTGCACCAGGTTATAAATCCAAAAGACACATTAGATTTTCCAGTCATATACTAGAACGTCAGTTACTGTTTGTCTTTCTTAAACTCCCCTCTTACAATGTGGACTCCTTCTGAATCTCGCATTTATGTGCAGGTAAGAGGAACCTATTTCTAATGAGTGTATATGAGCTACAATGCTTCTTGGTCCTAATTCACAGTCTTGATGTGAATTGCCTGATGACATCCTTTTCCTAATATTCTGGATCTCCATACTGGCTTCAGTATGCCAGCAGAAATCTTAGTTTAGTGTCTTTAAGCTCCAGACAGTGCACAGTCCCACTGCTTTTATCTTTAATTGAAAGGTCCTGAAATCTAATAAAAAGATTCTGAATATCTTATCAATTTACCTAGGCAAAAGGAGATAGGGGGAATATTGGGATCTCCATCCCTAAAGTCTGCTCTGTACAAGAAGTGATTTGCCCCAGTCAGAACTGTGTGGACTCAGTGCAGGGATTACTGGTTGAAATTCCATAGCTTCCTTGATGCAGGGTATTATCACACTGGGGTAAGAGCTGCTTTTAATAACTATAAATCCACATCAGCATGAATTCACATGGAACATAATGCGCTGTGAAATTTCTCATTTTTGGACTGATCTTGCACTGAAACCAACCATGTTCAGCTGAGTCAGTGGAAGTAGAGTGCTTATCATTCTGCAGAACTGGGTCAACAATATGATGCTTAAAGTTGGTTTTGATTTTCAAATCTTTGAGTGGTTTTCTTGTTAAAATGATAAATGTGGTCATCTCACAAGACAGCGACCATATATATGTTAAGTAACCTGTAAGACCCACTTTCTATATTCTAAATCAACTTCTCTGAAATACTTTCAGGCTCTTTTTAAATGTCTTCCAAGCTGCATTGATTATTGCACCGGAAGCCCTTCCCCATCATACCTCTGGATCTCAATATGAAGAGAGGGAAAGATTTACAAGCTTGTCAAGCTGACTTTAATACATCTTTTGCTCAGATGTGACCCACATGACTTTACCATTGAGCCATTTGGAGTTGTATTGTGCTGTCCTAAGCGGGCGAACATTTCCAAGGCTGCGGTAAATAGCAGGATCCCGTCCAGAAAAATCAATCACAGTTGCAGCATAGAGTTCTCCTCGTGATGTAATCACAGCTGTCGAGTTATGCCGAGGGTCATATGGGCACCGAGCCACTCCATTAATTCTGTCAATGATTTTGCTGAGATTTCCTACCTGTATTTAAAAGAAAAGAGAACTTAAAGAGCATCTGGCTTTCTTACTGATGTAGAGAATTCAGTTTGCCCATGAATACCTACAAGCAGAACCCTGATTTTAAAAAACCAGGGAGCTGTGAGAATGTAACGTCAGTGATGACTATAAATTGATCTTTACATCCATCATTTGCCAATATAAGAAGTTGTGTCTGAGTCTCACTGTTTCTACTGCTTTGTACGAAGGGCAAATCCCCTGCCAATAAAGCCCCAACGTGCTCCGTGTAATTAGATGCTCCTGGTGCTAGCACAGGTTTCTAATCTTCCATAGACACCCCCTGAATACATACTGGCATTAAAAACTATAAAAATAAACACTGCCCTGGGCCTGCTCCTGCCTCTGTTGAAGCCAAAGGGAGTTTTGTCATTTATTCTAAAGAAAGTTTTAAGTATTCAGCTCAGGAGATACTCACAGCTAAGCTTGTCTATATTCCCCATTTTCAGCACCATACCCAAGGTTTACATGAGCAACACTTTGTCCAGATCCAACTTACGCATAAAACAAGCTTTTAGTTCCCAACTGCAGATAGTCATTGCCCCAAAGCAGCCCAAAGGGACCCAAAGAAGAAAACCAAAATAATTTCAGGTCAGCTACATTTAGAACATAGTCTCTGTAGCCATGATGCCCTGCCAAATGACTGGACTTCCCCAGAGCATGTGTCCTCTCCATCACTGTAAAAGAGGCAAAACAGACCTGTCGACTGGAACACACTGGTGAAAAGGCGTTGGTACCACAGGTAAAAACCTTCTTGCCATAAACAATCAGCACTCGGACATAGTTCTGGCACTCTTCCTATAGGGACAGAAGACAGAGACAAAGGATTTTTTAAAATTTTTATTACATTATAAAAATAGCTGCGTTGCAGCTGGAATACACCTTCCTCAGCTCTCACTTGGGCTGAGGTTTGTTGCATCAAGCAGTGCACAGCTGTAGGGAGCTAGTGGTCTAAGTGAGCAAGTTATTTCTCCAACCATAGCCCTGCACAGTCCCTGGATAGGATGTTATCCATCAGGTTGACTCTGAGTCTCATAACTACACAAATGACTCTTTCTGTGCTCTGCTTAGATTGGAAGAGAAATTCTCCCTCTTTCCATGATACTTCTGACCTATTTTCCCAGTAATGCTGCAGCTTTGAAAACATTACCCAGAAACAGACTCCAGTGAAGGACAGCGGGTCTGTCTGCAGTATAATTCAAACCAATGCCAGCAGGAAAACAGCAGGAACTTCTCTTTAATAGACCAGGCTGGTCAGAAGAATCTCATGCTTGAACAGGCTGTGATTTCCTGCCTCCCAGAGGATTGTGTGCCCAGGATTTTCCATGGCAGAAGGAGTTTCTCTTTAAGGCCAGGTCAGTGAAAAATAGCAAATTCTTTTTTCTCAGTTGCATGACCACTTGCTGGTACAAACAGGCAATTCCCTCCACATGCCAGTTCCCAAAGGTGCAGGGCTCCTGCTGTCCCATGCTGGGGTAGGGGTGGCAGCACAAGGCTGCAGTCAGCATTTTTTCAGAAAATCACCTTCAGAGCCATGGTCTCTTTTCCTCCCCACAGCCTCACATCACCTGTGGACTGCAGATCAGGCTAACTGAGCATCTCTCAGAGTTAAGTAGCAGGGGAGAAAGAGGCCACGTAAGGCAGGAACTTTCTACCAGTACACACAGGGAAAGGGAGGAGCGAGACTCGCGTGCAACTCCCACAGGCAGTGCAAGAGGGTGGAGAGCCACCTGCCCCAATGTTCATCCAAACGGCCCTGATGCACAGTGAGCCTGGCACAATCTGCCTACCCTGATCTCTGGGGCCACCTCAGAGGAAAGGATATGAAGAATAGCTAATGATGGCACCCACTGGGCTCCAAGTGAAGAAAGTCTATTATGTTGTACCGTAAACAGAAAAGGAAACTTGTTAAAAAATAACAAACTCAGCTGGGTTATCTGGCTGTTTAGCTTTCCTCCCTCTAATAGATCATCATTTGCCACTAAGCTGAGCCTACAGCTGCAGACACCATTTCTCCTTCTGTAAGCAGCATTCACTCTGCAAGCTTCCCTGTCTCACAGCACTCCACAGTGTTGATCATTTCCCTGAAGACTTCATTTGCAAGTTTCAGCAGTGTAAAAACATCCCCTGGAAAAGAAGGGGCTTGCTTAGCTGTATTACACACCACCTTCTTTCATTTGCTCTATGGAAATCAACTTGTTGAAGGATTCAATGCAGACATCCACCAGTGTTAGCCACAGACAAGTGACTGCATGGGCATGACACATGGTGCTTGCTTTTGAATGGAGAAGATCACAGGGACTGCACTTCAGAGCCAGCCCAGGAGCGCTCACCCAGCCCGGGCAGAAGCTATAGAGTGCCAGAGAGCAGATCCTGCCAGGCTTGAGGCTCAGCAGGGGCACAGGGGGGGATCAGATACCAAAGGCTTGTCACCCAAAAGCAAGAGGTTAGATTCATAACTGGGTCAACTTGGCACTTCCTATTTCAGAAGCAGATCAGTCATGGTGACTGTGCATCAGTCTATCAAACAGGACCTTGAGAAGCACTGTCCCACCTGCTGTATGCTGACAATAAAGGTTTCATTGCTTCCTTTAACAAGATGAAGGGCTTGGCAGCCTCTCTGCTCTCTCCTGTCGTTGCTGCATGGTGCTGGGATCCCTGCCATTTACTCCCTGCCCTAGAGATGTTTGTATCTCATGACTACTTCAAGTGATTCTTTTTCTGTAGACCACAGTTATTCAATCCCACATAATGTTAGGACCACTCCATATTTAAATGCAAAGTACTAGAAATTCTTGAGTGAATGCTATTATGAAAAGTATTATGTCCTCTCCCAACAGAGTTTTGTTTTCAGAATATGACTGATTTGGCACCTAACCCAAACTGCAGCTCTGTACTCATATTTCACACAATAAGAAAGTACCCATCTGCTCCCCCTCCACCTGCACCCTTCCCTGCTTTGTGCAGGGTCTG
The DNA here is from genome assembly GCA_013397135.1 of Pachyramphus minor. Taxonomy (NCBI): domain Eukaryota; kingdom Metazoa; phylum Chordata; class Aves; order Passeriformes; family Tyrannidae; genus Pachyramphus; species Pachyramphus minor. The sequence goes on from VYXB01000994.1 coordinate 2,246,805, forward strand.
AGCACAGCTTCTGACCTAAACCAGCTAGAACTATTTATGTTGCTGGACACTTTCCTGCCTAGCTACTACAATGTATTCCTAATTAAAGCCCTGTCCTGCAGAAATCTAAAATCCCAGTTTGGAGAATTCTCTTATTTGCACAGAACTGTATTACAGATTAACAAACAAATTTCTATAAAAATCTTCCCAGCTGAGAAGATAGCATACAAGAAGAATTTCTCTGGAAGATCATGTGCTGCAGTCCACTGACAGTGATGTATCTGTTGCACACTTTTACTCTAGGCACGGTAGCCTGGCTTGGTGAGGATGCTGGAAGCTGGTACAATCTTGTGTTATTTTAGCCTAACTATGCATGGCTTTATTTGCACCCATTCTGTCCAAAGCAGAAGTCATTTACTGAAATAGAGGAAGAAACCATACTGAGCAAATAGATCTGCTGCTATCTGAACCTGCTCCAGGATACTTCATCTGTGACTTCCAGCCCATTCCCAACTGCGGCAGCAAAGAGCAAAAGAGCACAGTCGGTATGGGTGAGGTGTCAGACTGGAAATATTGGACAGCTGATACTTTTCAGGGAACCGGATGCAACAAACCCACTATCTGGTTTTCATTAGCTGTAAAAAACAGACACTGGGATGACTAGTGGATGTTCTCTGCTCTGCTTAAAAACTATGCTACTAGGTGTGGGCCATGTCCAACTGTAGTTGTTCCTGTGAATTAACTGAATTGGCATTTTCTCTGGACCTGTCTTACTGATGATCATAGCAGCGCTCCATTCTTCTGGAAGAAGAGCAATGATAATATTCACATTTCATACACTGTTCTCAAAGCTATTTATACACTTAAAGAGATATACATGTGCCCTGATCTCTTGACCAAAACAATGCAGGTGCTAAACTTGCTGCGGTGACATGCTGAGTTAGAGGAACTCTTGAAGGGCAGCCACAGAGGTCTAACTACCAGAGCACATCTCTCTAACCTGCCTAGCCCAAAGAGGAATATGGTGTTTATCTCATGTTTCTTGTTGCTGTACTCATTGCCAGTCATGTCAGTCTATGAAAGCCTCCAACAAAAGCAAAGAAGAAACCAAACCACTTAAAAGCTCCAACTTGCGGGATTTTTCTCAAGACACTGTCTGGGAGATTTACATTAGATCCTCTTTCTACCCCATTCTCCAAAAAAACAGCAAGGAACAGCCTTCTCTCTGTGTTCTTTAAACCAGCCTGGAAGTGCTTTGAAAAGTCATTCAATATGCCGCTCTCTGCAACAATTCATAGCTGAGGCAACTGGTTAGTAAAATGATCTCACAAGCCTCTACAGAAAATAGGAGCTATTTAATGCAGTTTCTTCCATGTGGCTGGAAAACTCCAGGCATCCAGGAGGCAAAAGTCAGACGGGCTTTAATATAACCAGAAAATTTGGCAAGTTTGAATCCACCTCTGTCCAGACAAGATGATATTTGGATCCTGCTTTCACATTATGGAGTAGACAGTTAAAGCTGTGTATGATCAGTCTGCAAATCTCATCACCAGAAGATATTACTTGGATCAAGAGATTAAGGATTTAAATAAAGGGGGAAGACTGCATATTTATATGGTTAATAAGAATAACTCAGTTATATTAGTTGGGATTATTATTAAATATATGGCAGAGCTGATAAAAACCTGTGGCTCACTGCCAGAGAATTAAGTGTATCTCTGTTTTCCTATGAATTGCATGTTACCCACTTTGAGGTTCTTACTCTTTCCTCAAAATTACCTTCTTTGACATAAGGCCTTAAATTTCTAAAGTATCACTTTTTTTCCAGTCTAATGACCCTTGTTTTCCTAGAAAAGAAGAGTACATGACTTTTAATGCTCAACAAGACAAGGCACAGGATCTCATAGTCACAACGAACTTCCCTGAAGCCCCTCCCTCCCAGCCCCTCAGTTTAAGCCTGTGCTCATTTATTTTATTTTTTGTAACATTCAGAGTTACTGTTCATTCACTATCTGTGAATGCTCTGTGTCCACAGCTGTGGACAGAACCAGCTCTCGTTCTAGCTCACAGAGATGTCAGGCTGCTCCGAGAGCACATTTCAAACACGACAAGCAGGAGTGGTGCCCTGTTACTGCCTTTATTCGTGTGGACAGATCAGCAAATGGAGGGGCTGACCTAGTGCAGCTTCTGTTTGAGGTAAAGTTCAAAAAGACAATTTCAGGATGCTGCGAATAATCCAGTGTAGATGCTTCTTAGTTGTTTCTTCTGTCATCTCAACACCAGAGTTCTAAAAGGCTATAAGCCCTTAATCTCACTGTACAGATGCAGTTTTCTTTGAAAGCATAGCCATATATAGGCACTACTTAAAGTTCTAGTTTGAATAAACCATTCAAGCCCTGTTAAGGCTAACCCTATTTCATCACATACTGATATATTTTAATCATAGATTAAAACCTGTATTTTACAGGTTATATTATTTTACAGATTATTTTACACTGTATGAGACACATAGCTGTTGCAGATGGTCTGCCAACCTCAGAGAAAAACAAACTCCTGGAGTAAAACCTGGAGTTCTGAGAATCAGCCAGCAGAACTCCAAGTTACCAATGACACTTCAGAATGCAGCAAACATCTAATTTATCTGTTGCAGTCTATCCCAATTTGTTAAAAAATAATCAAGACCTAACTTGTTCTCGAGCACTGCTGTTAACACACTTTCAGATATCTATATTTATTTCCTTGGACAAACAATTCTGTTACTCAGTTTAAGCCAAGGCCCCAACCAAACTTTCTCCTCTGAGTGCAAGAGATAGCAAAGAGAATTGCTAATGATTTTTCCAGCCAACTTTTCTTTAATGGACTTTAATCAAACTTAAGGGCTGATTCTATATTGATAGCTTAGCAGAAGTAATAGGAATGTTGGTTCAAGTCTCTAGGAGCAGTTACAAAGGGTAAAAAATTAGCTGACAGCCTCCCAGTTATTTCTATTTGCCTGGGGATTTATATGGTGCCTGTCCTACTTGGATGCCTATTATTCTTAAGTGGTGCAGAGTTTCCCCGTTTCACCTGATAAGCAGAGAGCACATCCTCTGTGTTACACAGAGCCACTTGAAGGCCTGAAACAGCTGATTCCTCCATTAGCTCAGCAATTTCTGCACCAATCCCATTTAGCTGGGCTGAAGCCTTGGGCTAGGATTTCCAGTAACCTTGTGTGAATCATAAGACCCCACAGCATCAGGACATCATACAAAAAAAGAAGGAAGCGATACAGGCAACACAGTGGGACAAGTGCTGGCTGGATGCCTATCAGACTTTTTTCTCATTTGTTTCTTGCTCCAGAAGTGTCATTAGTGCATCATCTTCCTCCTGGCTATACAAAGCTCTTCAGGGAGCACGTAAGAGATGCCATTTTTCACTGTCATTTTCACAAACGGTTTCTTTTCACATTTTAAAATGATGTTGTGCTGCTTTCTGGAAAGTTTACAAATAATTTGGTGCTTAAACAAAAGAAAGACCAAGGTTCTCGTGTTTAAAAAGCCATGACTTTCCATGTCGGGCAAAAGTCCTTAGATGTGGTGGATGTGGACTGTTATGCAGAGACAAACCAGTTACAAACTAGGAGCTGAGCAACTCCTAATGAAATTAAATATACATCTTCCTTCTGCTCTATCCATCACTCATTTTAACTACAGCCTCTGGATGAGTTCATTTGGTAGACACAAAAACAAGGCAGCATAACACTGACTTTGTTCTCTGCACTGTTTCTCAGTAATGTGGATGTTTTCCAGGGGATAATTTAAAGGTGCTGATCACGATACATTTTACTAATGCTGCAAAAATAAGAATGATTACTTGTGGAAGCCAGCATGGATCTCCAGAGACATGGCAAGTAAAGCATGTACACTTCTTTGAGGAAACCACAAGTTTTAGTTGATAAAAATAACATAAATGAAAGAGGCCTTTCCAAGGTGTTTGTTTTAATACTGCATGATATATTGCAGAGAGTTAATTTTAAAATCAGTCTCAGGAACTTATACATTAAGGGATTAAAATCTGATAAATTGCTGGGATGAAAACAGTCCTCAAAGTGAAATCACTCATAAACTTGCTGTTCTAGCAGAGCCCCAGCTGGGGTGGTACCAGCCCAGTATCAACCTTTTTCTTAAATAACATTTGTGGATAACCCAAAAATTACAAACATAGTAATTACCAGTGAAGCCAATGCTTCTCTCTATATTTAGTGATATATGCCAGGATGGTTGGTGAGCTGGATCCAACAAACAAAATACATTTTTGTAAGATATTATGCATTAAAGAAAAAGGAACAAAAGGGCTTTATGTATAAGCATGGAGATAACATTCCAGGAGTAGTAAATGTGAAAAGGATTTAGTGGTCACAGTGGCCAGCCATTCTGCATGATCTCCTATGGTAGAAGAACTGCCATGTATATGAACAGAGGAAGGTGGGAGGATGTTTAAATCACACTCGGGCATCAGAGAGATTGATAAGAGAACAGAAGTGAAAAAATGGAGGAAAAAAAATGGACAAAAATATTCAAGGGCAGCAGAAAAATTACTTAGAGAAAGAGGCTTGTGGAACTCATATTTTTACTTTATCAAAAGGCCTAAGTACTGAATTGACAAGAGAGTATAAGTGCCTCTGTAAAAAATAAATATTGGTAACTAAAGGGCTCTTTAATCTAGCAGAGAAGGGCAAAATGAGACCCAGCCACTCAAAACGGAAGCCAGATAGAAAGAGAAAATAAAGTACATGTTGTTAACACAGAAGGTGATCTGCCATTAGAACAAGCCAGCAAAACATAGTCAACCCATTTGCTTCACGTCTTCAGTGCAAAACTTTCTGCTTTCTTCAGAAAGCTGCAGCAGCCAAAGACAAGGTACTGAGCTCAGTTTAGAAATAAGCAGGTGAAGTTTGTGGCCAGAGCTATACAAGGTGCCAGAAGAAATGGTTCCTTCCAGCCTTAAATCTGGGACCAAGATTTTTCATCTGCCTTTTCTCTGGACAATAGGCACTCAAATGGGGAGTATCCCTCATGCCATAATAATTACACTTCTGTGATATGAATGTTGTGCCTTTTATTCTTGCACTTATTTTTCCTATGGTACAGCTCTAAGCATTTTAGGAAGAAATTTTCTTAGCAGCAGGACGAATCTGATTTAGATACTCAACAGGCACAAGAATGAAGTGGGAGAAAAAGGCATTTTAATACACCTGGTGGTTTTGAAAGCCTCACCCTAAAATACATACATTATTAAATGGGCAAGGAAAATGGACCAGTCATACAATTTCTGCAAACTACACTGTGAATTAATGTAAGAGCCAAAGGTCCTCCTTATTTCTAGCTTCTATCACCACATATCTAAGTGCCTGACAGTCCATAACATATTTATCATCAAATCATCTGTGCTAGGTAGAAAGATGCCATTAGTCAAGTTTTGACAAGGCAGTGCTGAGGCAGCCAGCTCTGCATCTTGTACCACCATTGCACAGCAGAATCAGAAATGTTCACATTTCTTCTACATTTACCCAGACAAGAGCAGAGATGCTGAGTCAGAGTTGGACTTCTTAGCTGGTGTAGAGCACTTCACCAGCTGCCTAGACTAAACTCAGTATTTTTGAGCTACTGCTGAGTCATTTCTCTGCAGTGTAACAAAAAATGGAAGTGTAGAGTTGCCCCAAGAGGGACTCAGCTGTGGACACATAGGTTAGAGTAGATACAGACCTGACAGATCTGTGTTTGCTTAGCTGCTGCAGAATCCTTCCACCTTTATAACTTCCTGCCTTCTCGTCAGACTCTTAGTCAACAACTCTGTTTGCCACTAATTGTATACCAAAAAGTGTCTAACAGTCTGCTTAATTATTGTTCCTCAGAACTTCACCCATAGTCACTGCACCCCGCAAACAATTTCAAGCTCTGTATCAAAATCAGCATAAACTCAGCTGTTCAGAGCATCACCCTTCTGAAATTTTTGGTAAACCCTTTACAGTGTAAGGAGGCAGCAGTGAAGATACTCAGACCATTGCTGTCTTTTGGCAAGACAGTAACAAAGATAAACTGAAATTATCCTAGAATTTGTTCAGTCAAATGAACGGTTTTATCCAGGGGTTGACAAAATAATTCTGGGTTATAAATTCAAATTCTTCACAAACAATATGATACAGCTTAAATCTCATAGACTTTACAATGGGAGAAAGGAGGAAAATCCTTTCTTTGCACATTTAAAGTAGAAAGGCCATAAATTCAAAAATTCCTCATGTCTTGGGTTCTGGAGTTTGTTAATTTTGTCCTACTTTCTCTTGTGGCTTGCCATGTTTGGTGTTCACCTAACCCAATCCATTTTGCCTCCATGATGCATAAAGTAGATTCTACATGAAACTCTAAGAGATGTTCTAGGATACTCATACTCCTGGTCTCCACAGTCACATAAAATAAATTGTTGCTTATCTGGCAAAATTCAAGCGCTTTTTTGTGTACATACAAGTTAATACTGTAATCACATAAAGTGTATTATATAAAATTAATATAGTCAATGGAAACCCAGATAATCCTGTGTTTAAAGCAGAGAACTGTAACTTGGCAGATTCCAGCATTTTGGGTCAGCTACACAATCACTCTCTGCTTGATTGTTCATGTTTATCGTGTCTTATCCTTCATCCAGCTCCTTTGGTTTGGACTGAGAGCTCTCTGCAGTGCAGCATTAAGGACAATAGGATACCCTTGCAGGGGTCACCCTTGAGACCTCATTAAGGACAATAGGATACCCTTGCAGGGGTCACCCTTGAGACCTGAAGATTCTTTAAGAGAACGAATATCACATTTGAAGAATCAAAATATTTCCTGCTTTTAGATAGATGCCTTTGTTTTAGCTTCTCAGAAGAGGGGCAGAAGGGCCCTGTGATTGGATCAGAAAGGCCCAAGCAATTCTACTGCAGTTTAGCAGACTGTACCTGCCTCCAAAGCAGCTCTGTGATGTTCCACCTGAACAGACTGCAGTGTGTGAGCAGATTCAGTTCTCAGGTGAATTGTATGATGATGAAGTCTAACTGCAAACATGCATTGAAGCCCACATGGCCAAATGCCAGCGGCTCACTGCTGAGCACCCAGACTAAGCCAACCTGCCCGGCCTCAGACCCCACTGCAAGATGCTTGCCACCACTCTGCTCTTTGATGTGTCACAAATTGTGTCCTCTCCAGCAGCGAAATCACCTTTAGATTTCCTGCAGAGCAAGTGTAATAACTTGGACAGGGGCCTTTGAAATGGCTCGCTCGGTGGTGCTTATACACATGTGGTGGTACAGCTGAACTGCTGCAAATTTACAGGCTCAAGCTGGTGTCAGATGCTCCCTGTGTGGATTTCACATGTTGCAAATATATTTACCCATAACATCATTATAACATTGGAAAATTTACCTCTGTTTTCCCTTTACTTTGACAGGACCTCCTGGTATCTTCATCTGAACCCCATGCTGTTGCCTGAAAAACCAAAATGCACAAGTCACATAAGAATGCCAACAGCCACCATGTCTGGAGACTCCCAAAACAAGAGCAAGCATCTCCAGCCAATTTACACAGCCCAATTTAAAAGCAGCATTGTGACAGTAAACATGTATCTCGCTCCCACTGTGCTCACAGTGCACACAAATGATAAATAGATGAGAAGTCCAGAGGCAGAAGCAACTGGAATGTTCACAGAGGACAAACTTTAATTTACATGTAAATACAACTTCTGATCACCATTCAGCTGGAAGGTCCAAGACATAAACCCCACACACCAGTCATCACCTTCTTTTCAAGGAGGACAGTGATGTATAAAACCACCAGCTTTCATCACCAAAACAAAAACATTCCATACAGCAAAGTTCAGCAGTTCCGCACAAATCTGTTGGTCTTAAATTTACCCCCAAGATTATCACCTTTAAAGTAACCCTGCAGTGAGGCAAGCTGCATAAAACAACTGGGAGTTGGGGAAGCAAGGAGAAAGGTTGATGGTGGGTGATTTGTGATGCCAGAAAACTGGGGTCAGATCCTGATGGATCTGAACACATGGAGAGGAGTAAAACACATCAGTGCTGAGGGCACTATTGACTGGGGTCTGAGAATGTGTGGGGTCCCCAGTTGGCTCTGACTGACTGCTTTGGAGCAAGAAAAGTCAAGACCAGAAAAGCTGCATTAGAGAGAACTTTTGGATTTAAAATATTCAGCAACATACCCAGCCATTCAGTGCCTTCCCCAATTTTCCTCCCTTCAGCACTTTTTAAAAATAGTCCTAACAAATTCAAGCAGGTATAGTTAGCTGGAGGTGAAAATACAAATAAACATCCATACTATACATAATACATCATTCTGAGTACAAGAAAAATAGCTCTGTTACATAAGGAAAGGCCAGGCTCACAAAGTTCAGATACAGATCCAAAGCTTCCCCCAACAGAGCCAGGTTTTCTTTATTTTCCTCAGTCCATTACCAACAAAGGAAATGGCTTCAAAGTTCGGTCCGGATCTGAACTCTTCTTGAACCTTCTGACTGCAGCCAATATATTTTTTAAAACCTGGGCTTCCATAGAAATTGTCCCCTCGACACATGATAAATCCAGCTTTTTTGCTGGAGAGAGTTAGGAAACCACTGAGAAGAGAGGATGAATTTTCCTACTCCCAGCTCAGGTCCATGAAGACACTCATTCAGAACTGCAGGAAATGCCACCACCCAGGAAATGCATTCATAAACAACATTCAGGGAAGAGATATTTCTACCTCCTTTAAAAAAAAAAAAAAGAAAAAAGGCATCTCCCCATTAGCTGAGCATTCTGTTCAATTTGGCTTGAAGTAAGACTTTATGAGCACAGTCAAAGATCTGGTCAGAGAAGGGAAGAGCACAGATCTTTCCCTGGGAATCACCAGGGAAATACATTCTATGTACTGCAACCCAATCCAGGCTGAAGGTCAAAAGCTTGTGCTTCACTTGTGCTTCAAAAGTGTTTTTGTGAGACCTGGGATGAGTCCTTTTCTGGAAAGGATCATTAGGCTGTAATCTGAGAGGGTATATGCCACTGGATGAGAGAGCTCACATAGTAAGCCACCACAGGAGAGCAAGGAATTTTGAATGGTGACTCCCAGGAGCCCTTGACATCTGCAACACAATTGCACAGCAGCATTTTGATCCCCAGTCCCAGCTCTAGCCCATATTCACCTAACCATAATATCTTTGCACCTTGGATTATATTTCTGACAATCTTAATAAAAAAAAAAAAAGAAAATTAGGAAAAAAAAAAAGAAAAAAGAAAAAAATTCAGAAAAGAGGTCACATATTAGGTGGTCCTTCTTCCCATTTAAAAAAACAGAGACAGAGCTCCATTACAGAGCCCAGTTTACCCTAACAGTGCTTGACAGGACAAAATGAAAACAAAAATTGTTGGTTACAACAATCGATTCTTCTCTGCAAATACTCTGGGTCTTCCGAGATTACAGCAGTGCAAGAGAGAAGAATTTGGCCTCCCAGAGGACACGTAGCTCTTCCTGCCAGACACCTGCAACTTTGAGGCATGTTGCAAACATAGCCCATGTCAGAGCACTGCTCTCCTCCAGCTATGTTCTGATGTGCCTAAATGTTTTCTTTTATTAGGCACATTGCCCTTCAGCTTTCTGAAGCACTACCTTGATGAGTCTAGTGATAACAGAAGATCTTGCTGATGGCCCAAATTATAGGAACATGTTGTTTGTGACTGCACCATTAGTCAGGGTGCACTTCATTAGAGCTAAGAGGATAATTAAGCAATATGGCAATCCACAGCATGTTTTACAAGTCCCACACATGTCTTTGGCAGGACAGGGAGGAGTTAGTTTGTGGGCTAAGTAACTCCAATGACCTCTGGTGACTCAAAGAAAATATTCATGACCCTGCAAAGCAGAACATCTTAACAATAATAAAAGTATAATTGCAAAGCCAAGCAGCTAATGTGCATTTAAATATTTGTACTGCAAGGTCCACTGACCTACAGCCTAGACAAGTCCTTGTGCTGGGCTCCCAGGGGTCTGCTATATCCATGGGCAGGGCCTCTGGATTGGACCTGGACAGGCTCAGACCTCTGATCTTGGGGCTTTCACATCAGCTTTCCAGCATTGTTTGGTTTCTTTGCTTGACTGACCAGCTGTCTTTTCGGATCAAAATGTCCCACCCTCATCATCTCTGTTGCCTTGGGCTCCTCTGTGCAAACTCCCTGTGTAATGCTGGTGCTCCGCATCCTCTCACTGCTATGTCCAACCCAAGCCCCTCCTCCACAGATGAACATATGTTCTTTCTCTGCTGTAGATTCATTTTACCCCAGTATCAAACTACATCCTGGACATTTGACAGAGAAACTTTCAGAAAGATCTCTCTTCTGGAGCACATGTGTATGTACCCATATTGTTCTCAGTAGGGCAGAGACCTACTTAACACTTGCATAACACCACAGCACTGTAGGAGATGCTTTGTACTTTCACCTTCTTACCTGATCATAATGCTTCTCAAAAGCCACCTTCTTGAACAATGACTTAGGTGCCTCCCCTCCCTCTTCTCATCTCCCTCAATAAACCAGTTTAATACTTTTTTTTTTTTTTCACTGCTGAAACAGCCTCTGCACACTTGGATGAGGTACAGACTGTATCCACCAGATGTTTTTGGTCACTCTGTTGGGTCATCATCCTGAATTTATGATTAATTTTCTCAGTTGTCTGAGACACTTAAGTTTCCCAGCCTGAGAAAACACACCTGGGATTATTTTTATTTCTCCTGCGACACCAGTCAGTCAAAAGCAGTAGACATCTCTGGACCCACATGCAAAAAGACAACTTTCATGGCATAGGTCATGGAAACAGAGCCTGGATGAAGATGTGACAAACCTGGAGGAAAGCTACCTACAAATACAGGACAGTATGTGCTTTCTCCAAGCCCTGCTTGCCACGTGCTTAAGCAACCAAGCTGAGACTTTTTTAGGCTGAAAGGTGTCAGCAATTCCTCCCCTTACATTCTTAACAAGAGGTAAAAAAATAAGGAGGGGGTGGGCTGGTGTTTGTTTATTATTTCTGAATTTTTAGGAAGTTGCATGAAGGAGATAATCACAGAGAAGCAGTCGTATGTACAACTACATGTACCTGGTGCAACATTGCTCAACAGGAATTAATATAAATGGGCCACAATAGCTAAGCTCAGTACATATCTGAATATTCAAATCTCACACCCAGACACAGAAAGAATGAGTTAATATCTCTCCCAATAAATTAGGAGCATCATGGTTTGCTCCCAGTTCAGACTGCAGATCAACAGTCCTCTAGAAATTCTATCTCATCATGTGCTGTCAAATCAGTTATTCAGCACACTGCTGAGAGAAGATTTCTAGATACATTTATTTAATTACCAGCACATCCCAGTGTTTTTATCCAAAGTACCTGCCTGTCGCTATCAAGTCCTGTTATCAATAGTTATGTGCATCCTCAACGGTTGGTGTGGAAATCTCTTAGACTTCTATAGACCAGCTTTTACATTCAGGTCAGGAATTTATAATTACCTCAAACACCACATATGAATTTACTAGATTAAGCATACACTAATCCCTTCACTGTACTTGCACAACAGAGGTTGCAAGTTTTTGTGCAAAACCAGAATACTGCTTTAAAACTGGAAACTTAGGACTGGAAGAGAATATGTTACATGCATATTTATCAGGTAAATTAAACCTGTTGTTAATTTCCAAGGTCTTTTATTACAAACCTATCCATCTGTTACCAATCTCACTTCCATTAAATAAGTGCTCCATGAAAACCACTGGAAGCCTTGCATACCTGCAGACAGACTCACAATCATGTCGTTGTCTCCTATTAGGAGAAAAAAAGTGTAAGATGAGAATATACACTGTGTATCTTTAAAAGGAGACAAAAAAACCCTCAAACACAGGCTTGTACTTGAGTACTGAAAAAAAAAAAAAAAAACTAATCCACCAAAAATCAGGGATTGATTCTGTGAGATGCCAGCATTTTCTAGAAGGTACTGTGTTCCTCAGGTTTCTGCTGTTGTCAGCAAAAGCAGCACCTTGTGTCCCAGGCCCAGGTCTGGAGGGATTGCTGACAGCAGGAGCTTCCATTTCCATCAACCCTCCCCAGTGCCCATAGGAGACTTCTCCATTTGCCCACAGAATATGAGGTGATTTTGGTTCTCCACTTGTGCTGTGCTGGGCACCCTGATCAGAGTCTGCCAGTCACATCACCCTTTGCTGAGTTATGCATGAGGAAGGAGGGCAGGAGGTGCTGTGATATGACAGCTACTGTGCACTAGAGACCTGAGCTGGCAGAGTCATTTCTTTCCCTGTGTATTTATTTACATCTTCCTTCACAGTAACTGTACAAGGCACTGGCATGTTGAGAGAAATGTAGCTCTGGAAAAAATAAAAAATACTTGCTTTGAAGGCAGCTTCCTGGATTCCACATATGGGCCAAAAATCTCTGTATTTCTTGTTTACATTTACAAAATTTTTTTGGATCAGCTTATTTCACAGCAAGGTATAGACTCTTCTCCAAAGGGAGAAAAGAAACACGGAGGGACTATGCTTCTGCCATGCTTTTAAAATCTGTTGACTTTAATGGAAATAAAGCACACAGTTACATACCCTACTGGACCAGTTTAGCTTAACCACATGCTTAAGGTGCCACTGGGGTACAGACCAAGTCCTTCACACAGTGGATGCTCAGAGCTGCTTCATTCCCCTACAAAATGTCAGCCTCAATCTTTTCATCCATACTGATAAATATATTTCAGACCTCTAAAATATCACCCATAGATTGTTGCTGATAATGAGAAATCAATTTCACAAGGCTATATACTCTGCAGTGTCTACATAATACAGCAGACCTAGTCTTCTCTGGGCAAACTCTACAACATTAAAAGAAATTGATAAGTTCCAGGTCTTACAGCACCTGGGAGAAAAAAATCTTTGAATGAAGTTCTACAGGCTGGATCCAGAAAACCCATGAAGAAATTCTTCATTTTCTATTATGTTTACTGAGAAAGCATTTCTACAACACTCTACCCTCTTTACTTCACTTTCTCCCCTAATTAGTTTTCCAGGACTTCTCCATAACGACTTGCTGGTTTAGTCTAAGAGTGGAAAGTTAAATCCCCTTTTTGAAGCATTGACTTTTGTCTCTAGAGGACAAGGCACATTTACAGTGCTCCAAAAATAATAACTTATTGAAAATCTAACTTCTTAATAATAAAGCACAGTAGCTTAATACACTAGGGGCCATTTCTGAAGTTCCAACACTGGTAATTTATTAAAACTGTGATAAGCATGTCTGATAAAAAGATAACTACTACCGAAAGAACAGAATGCCAAGCTTCAGTAATTAGTTCTGCTTCATACTGCAGTATACAAATTGCAAATCACTGCTGCATGCAGTGACAGGTATGAGGAATGATCACAGAATTCAGTCAATTCGTTGCGGGGAGAGGAGGGGGCCTGGATGAAGGGAACTGCATAGTGTGTTATCAAATTATTAATTGATTTCCCTTAAGTGATTTTGGATCCTTCAAAATGTGGTAAAACTCAGGCTGTTTGCTCCATTTAAATTAAAGCACCCACAGTGCCTATCAACAGACTGGCCCAGTCACATGGCTCTTCTGGAGTGGCTGGACAGTAACTCAGATGGCGAAGACCTCAAATGTAACACTTAGAAGATGGAGGTTGGCAAACAAACAAACAAACAAACAAATCCACTAGTGAGTTTCAGGTCCCATAACCTTAATCTCTGAATCAGACCTTCTCTCTATAAACAAAAGTCAACATCTTACTATACAGGGACTGCTTTTGTCCTGGCATTTATTGGCTGCTGAACACAACTGCTCACTCTGTTCAAGTCAGAGCAGAAGTGAATGCTACATACTGGCATAGTAAGGATGGAATAATTCATCAGAAAGAAGGACTTTCTCATTTTAAGAACGGGTATTTAGCTCCAAACAATACCATCTTTGAAGATTTATGTTTGTCTATCTCATGGACTGTTATCACCCTTACAAAGAGAAATGCAACAGTCAGATGCATGTTCCTCTGCCCTAGCTCACCTATTGCACCAAAAAATACAGAAATGGTGTACATCAGCACACAATAGACAGTGAGAAGAGTTTCCAGGAGGACTGACCATGTTGCCTTCAGTGGTTTCATTCTGAAGACTCACTGATGTAGAGTTGAGTCAGTCCTCCCACCTTATGTTTTCAGACTGTAGGCACACACAAACAGAGCTTCACTTTAACACCTGGCAGAACAGGGCCTCAGCCTCCAGGTATGGGAGCTCTACCTTTTTGATCAAGTTATCCCAATGAATCCAAATGAGATACTGTACATCATCTGAGTCACAGTAACCCGCCCTGTTCATGGTCCTCCCTTATCTCAGATGCGAGGTAAAATGCTTCAGTTTTCCTCCTGTGAAGAGAGCGCATCCCAGCACCCAGCACTGCACCAGCTGGGTAAGCTCCTGGACCAGGGCTGGCTGGCTGTGCGTACAAGCACAATCTGTTCTCCACTGCAAATGTTAGTTTTTCAGGGAAAGTTTTTAGCTGCTGTGAGCTCTTCTTTGATGGCCATTGCTGCTGATTTTGTCTCTTTCACAGCTTCAAAATCCCTTGTTATTTACTTGTATTGTAGAAGCACGTAGAGGAGTGAACTTAGATTGCGACCCCGTATTTCTAGGCAATATACAAACATGCTGTGGGAGAGAATTTCTGTCTGAGAGCACTTACAAGCTAAACAGAAAGCACAGGCATGTGGGAGGAATGGAAAACCAGAAGCACAGAGGGGTCAACCGACTAGGAGAAGCCACTGAGCTGTCAGAGGCAGAGATGAGCACTGACCTTTGCTCTCGTGAGGACTAAAAACTTTCCTGTCTAGCACAAATGAGTCCTTAGACAGCATTTTTTCGCTAGTGTCACAAAATACATCCACTGAGTCAGTGGTGGATGAGGAAGAGGGTTTAGAGATTAGAACAATGGGCAAGACACTGCACATCCTGATGTCTATTTTCTGACATCTTGGGCACAGCCACAAACTCATGTACACAAAGAAATTTGAATCTGGGTGCCTTCAACTTCCATTCGTCCTGCAGGAGATTAATTAAACAACATAAGGTCTGTAAATCTGACACTCCCCTCTCTCTGCAGTTTCAGGTAGGAATTTCCAACTCCAGACAAGCATTGCCATATCTGAAAGGAGCATTATATAAGGCTTAACAGATCAGTTTCTACAGTGTACCCAAATGGAACCACTGTACAAGGTTTTATTATTAAAGACGATTGTCTAAAGCTTTAGTCAAGAACATTTGATACCAAGTACTGAAACCAAAATGGTGCTTTCTAAGATAAACAACAGCCACATCCGGGTTACAGCTTTTTTCAGCTCTTTGGGAATTTCAGTGTACAAGGAACATATTAAAATGGAGCAGCCGGCTCAGCCTTGAGGAGCTGCTGTCAAGATTCCATTTGAAGCAGATTGACTTGCTGTTCCTTTAAGTACACTTCCAGTAACCCTGGCATAAAACATTCGTAACTTGATGCTGAATTCCATAAAGAGGAGAATTTGAGCTTTTTTACATAATGGAACTTTGTCATCCAAATTTTCAGTTTTCATAGCACCTGTGAGCCTCCAGCATGCCCAAAGACTCCCTGTGCACGCCTGTGTACATACAGCCTTGCCAAAATGTATTATAAGTAAAGTGCAATAATATATGATGCATCAGGCAGCAGTGGACAGCAGAGCATAGAGAGACAACGGAGCACAACCACGCAGAAAGGAAAGTTATGTGGCACAACAGCCACATAACTCACTGCATCACCAGAAGTTTTAGTATACCAGGGATGGGATTCTTCCGAGACACAAAGGGGACACATGGGAGAAGACAAGAGGATAAGGTGCATTAACCTAAGGGAAGAGAGATGCTGGGCTAATTCAAAGTGGGGTAAACCTCTTACTGGAAGTGACAGGCAGGTTCGTGAAACACCCTTAAAATTAATACAAGTAATGGCACAAGGATACGTCCAAAGAGAGGGGAATCAGCGTAAGGGTACAAAGGTACTGGCATGCAGTGCTGTCCATAATGATAAAGCAAGCAGGAGTACACATTCTGCTGTGACTCTATGCCGAGTTTGACAGTTACATATTTATACAGCAATGTTACTGAACATGCCAACACAGTATTTTGGAAGAAAGATGCAGCTCTGAAGAAGAGAGATAAAGATGGCACTGCATTTCTGTTTCTACTATCTAGTGTTTGTATTTTTATCATACTATGAAAAGAAAAATGTCAGTCTGTGATGATTTCATTTTGCTGGTGATCTACTTCATTTTGCTTGAAAGTTCTTAAGACTGCAATGATTTATTTGCATGTTCTATATGGAAATGCTTATCTATTGCTTTTAAGCATGAAAAAGCATGGATGGAGCCAAATATAAATTGATAGTCTTAGTAAACTGGGATATTTCACATGCTAGTGAAAAAAGACCTTGAAAGTCTCACCTATACCCAATTTAGAATGAATCACAACATCCAGAACTGCAGAACAGCGGAGGAGACGTTGGGGAAGGATGTCTTATATGTTTCCTATTACTGAAGAACAAAAGCATACAGAAACTGAGATGAGACTTTTAGCACACCAGGTAATTAACAGCCACAGCAGAATTTGGTTTCTTGCCATGTCACATTCAGTTTATAGCTTATGACAACAAACATTTACAAAATGTACTGGAGATTACAGAGACATAAGATTATATGTTAAATCAATAAAATAACTAAATGAAGAGGTTAAAAATATACTGAGGGCAAAATGATGAAAGAAAAATTTCACTGCAGTCAAGCACAGGTCAGGAACATAAGTACTGCTGATGCACACGCAGGTGCAGTTGTCACTGGCCAGGTGGGCACCACAGAGCACTATTTCTCACACCACCAGCACTGTTTATTCTGTAAAGAATAGGTTTTGTTGTGGGGTTCCTTTTTTTCAGTTGCTACAAACAAGGTACAACAAGCCATTTCTAAGAAGTGAGCCAACGAATGGAGTCACAGCAATCGTTTCCCTTGATATAGTGGAGGCAATTCTTCCTTCGAGGCTCCTTTACCACCAAAAGATGTCCATCTCCACGCCTTTATGTTCTTTGGCAGAGTCGCCATTCAGAACTAAATCCCTCCTTCCTCTTTGTGGCCTCTGCTGATGGATGTGACAAGACTTCTAAGCAGCCTCCTCTTACTGTTTTGCACAATGATTTCTGGAGTAGGAGGTTCAAAACCCCTTCCAATGGACCAGCCCATATTCAGTACAAAATCAATTTACCATGGCTATAGTCTCCTTTGTATTTCTGCATCAAGCAAGGCGATTTTGTTCTCCTTCATTTTTCTGCTCTGGGTTTCCTTGCCATTGTGCCTCTTTGAAGCTCACTGCTATGCAGAGATGTTAAGGGATCTCCACCATACATTTTTGCATTCCCTCCTCCCCTCCTTCTGGACAAATCCTACAGTCAACTCAGTGCATTTCTGTGCACCCACATTAAGTGTTCAGCTATGAAAACCAATCTTTCCATATATGCTTCAAACTGAAAATGTAATCAGTGAAGCACACATGAAACCCCTGTGTATTATCAGCTTTCTAAAGTGGGAAAGTCTTGCATTCTTTATTCCTCTCTAGGTTACATCATTGAATATACTTGTTCAGTGTTTATTTGTTTGCTTTAAGAAGGAGGTAAAATAAGTTTAAGCAACTGTCCAATTTGGATCTTATTCTCCCAACAATTAGGTTGAGATTCAGGAATCAAAATCAGCACATCCTGCAGTATTAGAGAGACTAATAGAGAACTAAGATGACATTTTCACTGCTCTGCACCTTCTGTTTTTCTTTAGGGAAATCACATCTATTGCACTGGGGGTGCTAATACTCTTTCAGATGACAAACACTGCAATACATTCTCATTAAAATTTGTGTAAGAGGTTGAACATGATTTGAGTCCTGTTTTGGCTTAAAAAAAAAAAAAGGGGGAAGTGCACAATTAAACAAATAAATGTGCATGTGATTTAATTTATCCTATCAACATTCTTTTCTGGTTGTGCACTTAAGCTTGGTGTAGTACAACCAAAAGGGAAAAAAAGGCACTGGAAATCTTTAATTAAGTGAAAGCTGCATTATTGAGACCAAATGAAAGCTTTGAGATTACTTTAATGAGCCAAGGTCAGTTTTGTGCAAGCCAGAGAGATTGGGAAAGTTTTGCAAGACAGGCTGAAAACAGAGATCCTGCCTGAGCCTGCTTGTACCATGGGAACTTAAGTGAAACCAGACTCTCCCTCTTGCTCTTCCCCAATATAAAATAATAGCTTTTGAGCTTCAATAATATGGGCAAAAAATTCTAAACCCTCAGATAAAAAGGAGTCTTTGTTCAGTTCAGTTCAGCAGATTTATGTCTGAATTTCCATTTGTTTAGCACACCTAGCAAAAAAGATCCAGATCCTGTTCCTACTATGATTTTGACATATACTGCAGAAGCACATGAGGCACATCAACGAGTCAGCTGCATTCTGCTAGGCACTTCTGTTTAAAATTAAATGGTAATTCTGCCCCACTGAGCCCAAATCCTAGGACTGAGGTGAAACACAAGGTGTGACTGTAAAAAACAGGCAGAAGGAACAGGAGGGAGCAATGAGATGACTGATACTTGCAGTCAGGGAGTACACATGGTGCACAGGCAAGTGTGGTGTAAGCTTCCCAGGAAGGTTTTTGGCAATACACACAGATTTTGACCTTTAGACTTTCTGGTTTCTATGGGGTTTGGTGTTCAGCAGCATAAAGTGTCAGAAAACGCCATTTTTGATAAACCACTAATAACCAAGAATGGGTAGGACCTTTCAGAAGTTACCAGGCTGGGCTGGAAGAGAAAGCCAGAAATGAGAAGTCCTCCATGTTTCATAAAAGAGATTTCAGTATTTTTTATTGTTCTACAGCTACAATGTGCATTACATCTCTGCTTTCCTCCGCCAGGTGCCTAACGCTCTTGATAAGCTAATTACAGCCTTCTGCTTATTTCATGTCAAGCCTAACTCCCCAGTCTGAGCCTAGCCTGCAGTTCTGGCATGTATTTTCCTTAATCTAAGACCATCTGTGCTCCATCAGCAAGGAACACTTAAATACAGACAAAAGTGAAGAACCAACAGTGTTGAATTCCCTGTATGCTGCCTCCAACTCCTTTCCCTAGCATTTCCAATTAAGTGTGAAGCCAACATGCATCCAGTCCTAAATACACTCGAAGGCTCTGAGCAGGCCAGAGTCAGCTACAGATGCAGCAATACTTTTCAGTGGTCAGTGGGGAAATGACAAGCCAAAAGGGACCTGAATCTCTCAATTTTTTTACATCAAAAGCTTCATAATTCAAGTACTATCACAACGCCAGCAATACATGCAGTGGTTGAGTTCAGCACTTGATCAATGTAAATCAAATACTTGTCTAAGAGAAGAATAAGGAGTCAGTTTGGGGGGGAAAAGCAATGAGGTTGATTTATCAAGAATCCAAAAGATATTTCTCAAGTCTTATGTTTATTGCTGCACAATGGAAGGGCACAGCAATTTAAATCAACTGAAATCAAAACTGGACTGCAATGTTAGAGAAGATGGCTCTCTGCCACTCCAGTCCCACCACCAAAGGTTCAAGTGTTTCTGACCCCTTCTGTGCCCTCGCTGCCCAGCCCAGCTGGATACAGTCCCTGCCTGCTGCCGCTGTCAGTGGCCAGAACCTGACCACTGCGTGCCCCACCAATCCACTCATTTTCCTCCTAAGGCTGAGAAACAGATGCCTTCAGACTCCCTGCTTGGTCTGTCACAGTTTGCCTTGCTTCTGCCTCCTCTCTTCCAACACCAGACGTCAGCACCTGATGCCGTAGTAAGCTCTGCCAAGCTTCATCTCAACAAGAAATTTATTTGCTCCCTTTTCTCCTGCAAAGATGGCTCTGATGCAGTGTCTTTTATTCCTTCCTCCCAGCTCCTATGTTCTGTTCTCCAGTCTGCACTCTCCTGCCAACCCAGGATTTATTTTCCAATTTCCCTCAGTTTGAGTCCTGCCCTTACATTCCCCTTTCCACCTGGCTCTTCTCTTACTTCCCCTCCAGCACGTTTGCATTTGACCTCTATCAAGGTCAAAGATTCCATAAATGAGTTTTGAGAATATGCCTTATAATTAAGATGAGGGAATACAAAATTATTCTACAACAGGATTAATGTAGCATACTCCTTTGTGTTTCTTCTGTCTAACTCCTTTTTGGTGGTTTTCAAAGCTTTCACATTTATCTCTCATTGAAAAAAAAACCTTCTTCCTTTTTTTTGCCTTATTCTTCAATCCTCAATAACTGATCTCACAGTAAAAGCTACTAAATTTGTAACAATTATATTAGCTACATACATTTTTTCTCCTGTCACTCTGTTTACCACTATTATATTTATGAACCATTGATCATTCCTTTCTGCCCCATGCACCAAAATCCCCTCCTCTTATGCAATTGCAGTTTGTCTCTTAATACTTCCAGGCTAACTGAAGAACTTTTTTCCTCATTCTTAATAAAGTTTAAATCTCTTCTTTCTGAGAGACCTTGCCGCCTATTTAAATAGCTGCAGCCCTGTTATTCCTTTTCCCTTTACTTATATGGAATTTAAACACCCTATTTCTAAAACCTCAAAACCATGCTATATTTCCTGTTTGAAGTGAATAATTAATAATTAAAATAACGTATGGAATTTGGTCCACATTCCTGACACAAAAGTGTTTCTGACGAAAACATATTTATTAACTCTCCCCCAAATTCCTTCCAAGCCATTCTCTTTTTAAAATAAATTTATAGATTTTGTCATATTCTAAGTATTTTTATCTGAAGGGATACATTCATGTTTCATTTTTCCCCTAGCAGACCCCAACTGTTCTATTTTTACATTCAAAGGTTTTCATTCAAAATGTTTAGTAAACAAGTAGTGAAAAATGGGTCCATTTGAAACACACAGACATGCTGAAATTGCTTAACTGCTTACCTAGAAAGCAGAGGTGAAAATAACAACTGCTTAATTTTATAACTATTATGAATCAGAATATAACAATTTTGTGGGGTCACAGTTAAGACAAATTTTCTATATTTACAAGTTCCATCATGTACAACACTCAGGTCTTAAACAGAAAGCCACATATTTCAATGGGTTATTGAATTATACAATATAATATATAATTATTTCAATTCAAAGTACTTCAAGAGGACAAAATGTCATTCATTGTCTCAGCTTCACATGTGGAAAAGGAAAGCTCAGACTGGACGTGGCTGGGAAAACCTTACCTCCTCGCAGCTGTCTACAAGTGAGGCAGCCAATCCATGCTTTCCAAGTGCTCCTTACGAAGAATGGAGAAAAATATGTGATTTTTCTGCATATCTCCTTCCCTTGACTCCTCACACTTGGTCTCCACAGTATCAGAATACCTTAGTCTCTACTTGATCATGTTACTGGTAGTATTGGATAGCTAAAACCATGGCGCGACTTTCAGATGAAAGAAGCATTTCAGTGACATTAGAATTAACTTAAGATCATTGTTCCTTTAACTGCTCAAGCTGCAGTGGCACCCAGCAGCTCAGTTATGCATCACAACCACATTCCCTCATGCTCCTCCAGTGATACAACCCAACCTTCCTTTCCCACTACGCACCCATTAGCAGGAAATCCACAGCAGCTACTGCCTGATCTTGTTTAGCTGGAGGTTTGCTGCTCCTCTTCCTCCAGCCCTGAAGAAAGGTTTTTGAGCCTGGAATTTCCCATCCTTCTCCAGTCACAGTGGCTGGGGATGCCATAGGCATAGTCAAGGTTGTGGCTGTTTACTCATCTATCCTCTTAGATGTGGGTTGTGCTTTCCTTGAGTTCAGCCTGGGGAAGGCAGATGAAACCTTGGAGGCCAAAGCTCTTTGAGGCTTCCAAAGGATTCAGCTGTACCTGCCATGCTGAGACAGGATCAGTGTCCTGTGGGAGTGATGAGCAAACTGTTCCCATCTCAGCTCCCCAGTTCTGGGTCTCTAGCAACAGCTGTGCAGGCCATGTCTGTGACTCTGCTCTGTAGATCCAATAATCTCCTTGTATTAGTCATTCAGAACTGCTGCATTTAAAAGAAGCTGTAAAACACACATCAGCTGAACTGTTACTAACACAGAAAAGTAGGATTATTTATCTAGGGGGGAAAATGCACACAGTGACATGAAATGTATTTACTATAAAATATTGGTTTTTTCTAAGAGCTCAACAGTTTGGTTCTAGAAGAAACATGAGGTCATTTGTGGGCCGTTTTAGAGAGATGCAAATCAATACATGGTGATTCTTTTTAATGCTCTCATTATAAATGACTGGATGCTATCAGGGTCAAACTTAATCCTGTGCAGAGAGCCAGTACAAGGGATGTGTATCATCTGGATCTCTCTTAAGCTCTGCTTTGAGAATAAAATGTAGACATTTCTCTGTATTCTCAGTCTTAAAAAAAGCAACAACCTGCTGCTTTTTTTGCAGTAATTGTCTCACATACTTCATTGTTCATCTTGTAAGAGGCCCAGTGTGCTCCTTTGTGTTTTCAAGGACTCCTCTTACTTCTGACTTCCCAGTACGTGCTGCTCAGCTCCCACACCAGGGATGGGTCAGGGCACTGTGTCCCAGGTCAGAAGAGCACTTCCCTGAGCACACAGCCCTGGACAGCAGCAAACCGCAGTGCCAGCTCAGCAGGATGCCTGGACCTCTGCCCAGGATCCAACAGCAGCTTGCCACCAGCACAAACCTGGGCTTGCTGAACAGGGAAGATTGTGGGACATATCACCTTCTCCCCAGCAGAGCATGAGGCAGGAGCTGGCTGCGTGAACCCTGCGCTCAGTGTGTGAAAGTCAATAAGTCGCTGCTCCCACATCAACTGCTCTTAGTGAAGGTGCTGCATAAAACCCGTGCTGTGTTGGAGCCTTCAGTAATGATCATATCAGAGAGCCCTAATTGGGACAGGAGCAATTAGGAAATGCTTTCTGTGCCAAGCGATAAGCACTTAAAGCCAGAGAATAAACCACTCCGATGTCTAAACATATCCCACATCCCTAAAGTAATAATAATAAAAAAGCAGCATATTTTTATATAAATCTCAGTTTATATAAATGTCAGTTTAGGTAAGGTGTTGTCCACAAGAAGAGGCTGATTTGCCTCTCAGGAACATCTGCAGGGCTGGATTTGTTGACAGCAGCCGCGGATGAATGTGTGTGTCAGGGCAGGGGACAGCCAGGGCATAAGCACATGCAGATCCCCCAGAGCCTCCTGGAGCTGGTGGAGTGGGAAGCAGCCCACAGAGAAAAAGGGCTAAACAGGCAAACAAAAATACATTTTGCAAAGATACTGAAGCAATGCTGGTGACAAGAAATGAGAAGTCCAAGGAATTTTTTCTTTTTTAATTTTAATTTTTCCCTCCCTCTTTCTAAAGGACATCTAATGGTCCTGACTGTAAGCTGCAAGAAATAAGAGCATTAGTCTTCATTCCCTACACATAAAATGCCTGACAGGATTTTATCAAATAAGGAGTCCAATATGCTACTGTTATCAGTAAGTGACTTCAGCAGCTAATTAAATTCTCAGTTTCTAAATCCTGCTCATAATGTTTGCTGACAAAGACCAAAACCCCTGTAGTAATTCTGGCTTTTAGGTGAGGTGAGGCAGGGAAGGAGGGAATGACAACTAACAAATTACCCAGAAAAGCAGGCTGGCAATCCACAGCTGACATTCATCATGCAAACCTCACTTTACTGTGTAACAGGGCAGTTCCCCTCTGGATGCAAATCAGACCCATGGCCTTCACTGACTTCAAGAAGGCTGCCCTGCTTATGTTTAGCTCCTGTACCTCCTCTACATGCTACCTCCTCCACACCCTTATGTACCCTATATGATCCTCCTGTGTGTGGGCACATAAATAAAAAAAGATATGTAAATATATATATATAAGACCTTCCTACACCATGCCTGAATACTCACTTTAGAGGGCAATTACATCGGTCATAACTAGGCAGTGGACTCTGACCCAGTTTAGCAGACCTATGAATGCACTTATTGAAATATATTCTCACTCACTAGAGCATGCAGCATGTTCTTAACTCAGGGAATTCTCAAAGGAAAACTGGCATTTATTTAAAGCTAAACCTGGGCTTAAAAGCTTTGCTGGCTATAAACAGACTCCTCAGTTTGGTTCTCTCAGACAGGGGGAATGTTGTGTTCAGAAAGCACTCAATGCCATGGAGTATGAGAAGAGATTTGCTTTCTTTGCTCTCTGAATTTCAGCTGATGACTAACATCAGCACAAGGCTGGTCCCCAACTGCAGACATCAGAACCTGTTAAAGAGTACAGTTCCCAGCAGTGAGGAGCTGGAGAAGTGTGTCCTTGAAGGATGAAGTGTGGCCTTCAGACATGGCCCCGTCAGTCTGACAGGCCTTGTTTTCATCCCTCATCTCCCACTCCCTGCAGAAATTTCTGTCTAAGATAAATCTTTGGAAAGGAGATCTATGCCTGAAAGCCTCAATCTAGCTCCTGACCAGACACTTTTAAGAAAGGGTATATTCAGGGAGTATATTTCATTTGGGAACCTGAAACCATAAGAATAAAAAGCTGAATTTACCAGAAAGTTTGTTCAGCCCATATAACCTTTATTATGGAACAGTTTTACACTTCTAGCCTGAGAGTGAGAGGTTTTAGATGCAGCTTTGGAAGGTGATTTATGAATAGATTTATATGTTAATCTGTTAATAAAAAATGTTTCATACTGATAAAATATGTGACAATCTGAACTCAGCTATGAGCCACATATTAAAGACTGCATCTGCTCTAGTAGAGGTTTTGATTATGTTTTTAAATGAGGGAACTGCATTGGCCTAAAAATAAAGAAATAAACGTTGTATCTAGAAATATGTGCCATATAATTCAAATATGTATCTAGGAATCTGCAAGAAACAAATAATAAACTGCTTTGAAGAAAACGGCTTCTGGAAAGTCACACTTATTCCTGAACGTTTCAAAATAGATTTCCTGTCAGGCAGCTCAGTGGTACATAAAGACAGGCAAAATATTCTCACTCTTTCCCAAAATTACTTCCCAAACTGGATTTTAAACTGGATGATAATCTTAACACTCCAACTAGGATGAAGAAATAAATATCTTCAGCAAAGTTGGGCCAGCTTCTGAGCACCCCTGGGCTCATGTTGCATATCAATGCCTAATTTCTTCATGATTTCTGAAAAGATATTTTGAAAAATAGAAACAGTACTGGCTCAAGGATGTTTCTGCCAGTAAATCTGAAATACAACACTTTTACCTCTTTTTTATTGGTAAAGCCCACAGCACTTTACAAACGAGTGCTATATCCCTATTTCACACGCAGACAAACTGGGCAGATTAACTTTACCTCAGGCACCTGTGTGCAGAGCCAGCACTACAAATTTGGCCCTCCAAGGCCCATCTGGTGCCTATCCAGAAACTCTTGGGGATGTAAGATTTATCTAATATTTGCAAGTTTTCTGATGAGTGCAAGGGCTTCATATTGTGAATCCTTAACACTTCTCAGTAAAATATTTTCACCAGGAGAGATTACTTGAGTGACAATTTGTGATGTAATCTATATAATTCACTGTTCCCCGTTGGGTTTATCATATTTTATTCAAATATACAGAGAAAAACTAAGTTAACTCTAAGTTAACCTCTCCTCACACTTCCATACACTTGCAGAGCGTGTTTCTCATCAGCACACATAAGTGTGGCATTACTGAGCCCTAAATAAGTAGAAAATAATGCATTTAATGCTCAGTTTGATTCAAAGTGCAAAAGACAAAACCTGTTCCATTTGTTGCTATGTGACATATTCAGGACTGATAGACAAGTTTTATTAACCACGCTTTGTTGATACATACTGTTCATTTACTAGTGATTAGGCCACAGAGTTAAAAATCCCTTTAGGGAGTAGCAGGGAGGGAAGTTTGTCTTCAGGAGCAGCTGTGTGGTCTAAGAGCTTCATCTCTGTAGCAAGAATGTTGCTGCTGCTTTGACTGAGGGAATTAAAATTGAAGTAAAACTGTCCTTACCAGAAATGCACTGGATAGGAGGCTGAAGTTCATCTGCTACAGGACCCTACGGAAATGTTTTGTCTCTACTTCAAAATGCTCATTCCAAAGCCCCACAATATCAGCAGAAAGAAATTGATTTCAGTAAGCTTCAGATCAAGCCTTAAGAGCGGATACTGCCTCAGCATGTGGATAACTTTAAGCTTGGGTTTAAGTGTTATGCCTCAGTGGGACTGAGATGTTCATCAAGTTTTGCCCTAGTGACTGAGTAACACTCTACAAAGGGCCCATGTGAATGTAGGGGATCTTATTTAGAAATCTCGAGCCAAATTTCAGAAGGAAATAAAGTTGCATTTTTTGTAGCCTTTTCATGTTTTGCAAATGGGGTAATTGTAGATCCAGGTGGTACTGGACAGTGTGTAACTCCAAAGGGAATCCTTCCAAATTCATATTTATGACTACCGAGGAACTAACACTCTCTCTGAACTTAATTCTCTCTTCAATTTTTGTCATCAGGAAAAAATATTAAATTGTTAATTAAAACATAGTTTAATCTCAAATTTTTTTGTCTTTCTTAGCAGAAGAAATAACTTGTGTCATCCAAATAGTTTTGCAATAGATGTAGTCATTTGCTCTTTCATAGTCTGTTAAAATACAGTACAGATTCTTAAAGTATTTTAAATGCTTAAATACTACTAACCTGATATAACGTATCAGCACACAGACTTCACAGGGCTGGTTAGAAACTTTTTAATATGAGATCTTCCAGTAAAAAAAAAAATTGAAACAAAAACATCTTTAGAAATTATAACAGTTGCTATTAAACTTATCAGATGAGAGTCCAAAAGGACTTCTTAGATCCAGAGAGAAGGGAAACGGAAGGGAAGAGAAAGAAAAGGGGAAGGGGAAGGGAACGGGAAAGGAAAAAGGGATGCAGCAAACAAACCAGGTCAACTGTTTGAGATGAGAGAAATGCACATTCAAATGCTCTCCTTTGATGCTTCAGAAAATAACTTGACCCAGAGTATTTGCATCCAAAGTAACCACATGTCTATCTCCTTCTCTTTCAGATTTTACATAAAGTCTTGTTTTCATCTCAGTGCAAAAAAGGCTGGAAATCTTGGCATCTCAAAAAGGTTGAAAAAGTAATTTCCTACTCAGTTCAATTGAGAACTCTAAGATCCAGGTAAAATCAGGGTGAACAGAGGGTAGGCACGGCACTGGGATTTATGAAATGCCAGCAAGTAGCCTACTTTTAACACACACCAGAGAATAGCATTCCTTGATAAGAGGTCCTAATCAGCCTTGTGCATTTTTAAAAATTTGCTCAAAGGCTTCTGTTTTTAAAATGACCCTTCCACCTACTCTATTAATTATCAACTCCAGTATAAAACTGACTTTTCTATGGCCTCACCATGAAAGATGCAGATTAGGAGCTAACCTTGTTTCAGACCGATGCATAAATTAAATAGCATGTGCTCCAAGTGCACACCATTTATAAAACAGATTCCATAAAATGTCTCATACTGAGAGTTTACAATGCATGTAAGAGGACAATTTAAAGATGGACATGAAACACATTGCAGAGATTTTGTTTAAAAGAGGTGCTAAAGATTTAGGGAACAGTATCCATTTTCAAACTATGCCTCTTTGCTGCAAGAATTTGAATACTACATGCCAAAGTTTCCAATATTAACAGGTGCTTTTGGATATCTCACCTCAAGATGCCGATTTTCGGTAATTCTTTAACAAGGTGCCTCAATTTTGGCAAGAAAAACAGGCAGACAAAATCACAAGTGATCCCAAAAATACCTTGGCCTCAACTTCCTTATGGATACTGAAATTCAGTAAAAAATGTTTTTCACAAAAAAATTAACCACCACAAAAGTTTCTCATGCAACTAAAACTCATTTGGTGAAAAGTTTCTCAGATTCCAAATGGAATTTCTGAAATACATTTCAGAACCAAAGAGAGGAAGGGAAAAAATCTCTGAGAAGTTGGGACATTTGGTTTTCTGGAGCAGGAAATGAGCTTGTTCTGCTTCATTTTCTGCTGTGCTCCACTCAGTAGTTCTCATGTAAAAGCTTAGCACTACAGTTTTGGAGAAACAACCTCAGCAGAACCAACAGGACATTCTAAATGAGGAGGGAACATCAGCACATGGTAGGGCAGAGGTAAGAGATGGTAGAGAGCTAAGAAAGGGGGAAAAATGACCCCTTTATAATGTGGCTCGAGAGCTGACACACCCTAAAATTGACCTTTCTTCCTTCATTCTCCTGAAATCAAAATTATTCTGTAATGATATCCTTTTTACACAACTCTCAATCAGTAACTTGATCATACAACACTAAATTTTGTCTTTTAGTCTTCTGCAATTCCAAGACAATAACTTCCTATCCAAACTATGTTGCTTGGCTACATGATGTTCCAGTATTCTTATGCTGTGGAGATTACAAAATTTAGTTTATGTTAATGGCAGTCCAACCAGACTCAAGATTAATACCATAATTTTAGCTTCTGAAACTGAAGATAGCGAAACTGTGTTTTCAAGAGTGACTGTTTCATAAAATGATCCTTGAAGTTGATGGAAAACTTCTGCTCATTTTAATTGATTTTGTATCGGGCTTAAATGAAAGTTCTCTACTGTCATTCAACAGGTATAAGGAAAGAGCACAGTCTTTTAAAGTGTTGCAGCTGAAAACCTTTCTAAAACCAGGGAGTAATGACATGGTTAGCACTGGGTTTGTGATATGCAATATTCATAAAGAGGATTATAATCCAAAAAAATAATAATATATTCCCACTGGAAAGCAACGAATAGAGTCATGCTGTGATGAAAAACATTATGGTCTGCTCAATGGCAGAAAATATTCATTTCCTGGTTAAAGAACAGATAACTGCCAAGGAAAACACGCATTAGGTACAGTGAGCTAGTAAATCTACCCGTTAGAGAATGAGAGACTGAAGCACTGAATTTGCTGTGCTAATGAGCAGTGGCACGGGGATATTGCTCCTCTGAGATGCTGCTGCCACCCATACTGGAAAGACCGTTCAGAGTAATCTCCTTCACAGGAACA
This sequence comes from Pachyramphus minor, assembly GCA_013397135.1. Lineage (NCBI taxonomy): Eukaryota > Metazoa > Chordata > Aves > Passeriformes > Tyrannidae > Pachyramphus > Pachyramphus minor. The sequence goes on from VYXB01000994.1 coordinate 2,276,014, forward strand.
CCCTGGCCTCCCCTCCTTTCTGTGACAACTGTGGGGCTGAAACGTGCTCTCCCCATTTCCCCACAAGGACAGTGCAGCTTAGGGATACAAATGATTGCACAAGAACATCCAGGAAAAAGCAGCTTTAAACTTCACCAAACCCTGCCTGGAGAGGTACATTCCACACACTGCCAGGCTTTGTCCCACAACCAGCATATCCTGCTGTCTCATAGGCTGTGCTCCTCATGTTTCTTGCCCCACCTCGTAGTAGTACAAATGCAAGGGAGCAGACATCTGTCAGCACAAACCTGCACCATGAAGCAGATTTAGCACCACTGGCAGCATGAAATCCCATGAGCAGAAATAAATCAGGACACAATCTCAAGATGAAAAACTAGCCCAAATCAGGCCTGACAAGATCCACACTATATTTTACTTAAAAGCAAAGAGGAGATACAAAATAATGTAAATTAATATTGTGATTATTTCTTAAACTGCACCCCTGTAGAACTAAATGCAAGCTCTTTGTGTTTCTTGCCTTCCTTTCTGATCTGATCTTATAAAATGATGCACGGCGAAGGGAAGGTGGGAGCGGGTGCCTCTAAGCTGCATCATGTGCTTTATGGAGACAAGCCAAGCAGCTACTTAGGCAACCATTAGGTCGGGAAACAATTGCTTCCATCATTCCCAACACGTGTGTCAACATAATTCCATGCTCTCTTTGTCATGCAAAAAGTCTTGGCAAAGTGACCGGATACACCCAGAAAGCAGGAGCAAACTAAGCTCATTATGTTAACCGGAGATCTCACAGCAACCTCCAGTGCCACAGAAGGAGACTTGCCATGTTTTGCACTGTAGAAAAGGAAAATCACTGCACTGAAAAGAGCCCGAGCCAAGCCTGACTTCAGAAGTATATTAGGGAGATTCACAATTGTGTTTCATAGAAGGGGATCCCTCATCTGACAAGCACAAGAGGCTGTGTCAGGCAGTGTGATAATAGGCACTACAGAAGGTATTACACCTCTCATAACTACAGAGACTTCCCTCTCCTGTGTGCTTGCTGGAAACCTTCCAGCCGTGTTAATATGGCTCTGCAAAGGGAAATTATTGCCAAATGGGAGTATCAGCTTCTCTAATTCTTTATTGTTGTCATTGGTAACTCTGGACTTTGTTTTCCTTTTAAAGGAAGATTCAATGCATTTTACAACCATTAAACATCTTTTCTTCTCTCCATCTATACTTGTAACTCTTACTAACAGCAAAAGGCTTGTGCACATCAGAATGGCTGGTGGTACTACTCTAAGGGCTTCTTTGCATTGTCAGGTACAGGAGTAAGGCCCCTCAAACTCTCTGAGAAATGCTGAATACATCTTTGGTGCTCTAGCAATCATAGAAGAAGGTAAATATCCCAAAGCATAAGTATTTCTTTATCTAAAGATAAGCAGCTGGGGTTTCCACTAACAGTTTTTGCCACATCTTTCAATTCCAGATTCTGTGCAGTGAGAGTGAAGTCCTAGTATTGCTGGATATTTGCAAGCCCCTTCAAACTTCGGCTGTTGCCTTTTGGTAAAGGCACAGGTAACATACATTTTATAACCCATTTTCCCTCTTGAGTGCTTGCAAGTCCAGTCATGGGTTTAGCAATGTGTTCAGCAAAGCACAGGTCCTCAGCAATTCATGTTCACAGAGGCTAAAATGGGCTAAAAATGAGGATGGACGAGAACAGTAAAAGCTTCTCTGACATGTTGCTGACATCTGTAAAGAAAGCCAAGGATTTCTGTTGATTGTTGTGTTTAAGCATGTATCAGTCACACTACTTGTTTTATTCCTTAAGATTTCATATTTTTGGCAGATCCCGTTACCACCCAAACACTCAAGAATCAACACCAGAGACCACCATCCAAGGGGGCAAGTGTAGGAGAGTCCTTCCCCCAGCATTATCACTACAGTGGGAATAAGCACCTGGCTCTCACTTTGTCTTCTCCCTGCTCCACCACTTTGGGCAAATTTACACTATACAGACTTCTGAAAATGTACATCAAATATTACAGAACTTTCATTAACAAGTCAAATAAAACAAGAGAGTAAAAAGTGAACATACCTGAATAAGAGAAACGTTGTGTAGACTAAGTCTGAAGAGGTAGTTCCTGCATGAACAAGCAGAAAAATTACAAACTATTAGGCTACCAAAGAAGGAAGGGAAAAGTGATTAAAGCAAGTAAAAGTTTTTGGTCATTCATGTCTACAAACAAAAGTTTTTCCTGGACTACTCTCCACAGAATACAAAAACAGTTACATGCCTGTTCACTGAGTTGCACATCAGTATCTTAGTGAACCTGGTAACAAAGTTCTGAGCGGGTCCTGGTGTTAAATATTCCAGAATCCATAATGAAGAGCCACAATGAAATCCCAACCACAAAGGACTGTTTGCAAACCCTCAACAGGCTTTAGTTGCAGTCCATATGGGCTGCAGTCATGTTTTTCACTGCATTCTAAGAAAACTGGGATTGGACAGAAGCCAGCTTGGAGCAAAGCTGACTCCTGGAGTATGCTCCCCCAAGCCTCTCCTTGTGGGCATTCCCATTGAGGACTTCATGGAAGAGAAGAGGGCAAATACTGCTCAGCGGAATCTCTCTGCACAGAATATCAGCAGGGAAATCAAGGCAGTGACTGCAGATATTCCCAATCCCCCTGTCATCGTCTCTTCACCAGCAAAGCGAGGGAATTCCTGACAGAATTCACTGTAGCATGAGATACCACACATCAGCTGAGCTCCTGTCACCTTCTTCTGAATGTTCATATCCCAACACAAATAGGAGGGAACAACATTTGCATAAACAACAACTATGGATGAGGCTTAATTAACAGGATTTATCTCACTTTTTTGCTTGCTAAGACAATGCAGTTACCAGGAATCAGCAGACATATTAAGCCATACGGACTGGATTCTGTGCTTGAGGCTTTTGGCCACATCTAACTTCGTATTTTGCATCCCATCTGTCAGGAGGTCTAAAGAGCTGTGATCCTTTTCCAACATCCCTGTCACCACAATCTCCCAGAGAAGACACATTTATATCGTACAAGGTGAACTGAACCATGTTTCTGCAAAAGACTCTATTTAAATTGTAGAAAGTGCATCTTTAATGATACACTTTCATCTGTTCTAGAGGTACCAGTGTACAGACATTCCCCTACCTAGTGAAAATGCAAGTTCCAATCTTAGGTCAGTAAAGTCAGAGAAGCCAATGGAAAGCTCCTATAGTGATGAAAAGGTCCTAAGGACTCTTCTGAAGAGCCTTGTTTAGGGTCTGTATTCAGCAGCATACTCTGCCCAAGCAAAAAAAAATAATTAAAAATTCAACATAGGAGAGATTTATATTGGGTCACAATGACCACTACAAAGCTTGAGCAATTTTTCCTCCTTCTGTTATCTATCACTTGTATATCACCTAAGTCATAATGATAGAGTTGCCTGTGTACTTTGTTCCAGTTCTATAAATAAATCAAAAGGTCTCAAATGCTGCTGACTGTCAATAAAGAAGGATAGGAACAACGATGATGGGGAACTTGGGAAGTCAAACTCCTGGTACCAAATCTTCAGCTGATGTAGCTCTGACTTGCTCTGATTTGCACCATCCTATTCTGTACTGGCACCGGTTACCCACAGAAGAATGACACCCATTAGCAATATCTGAAGGAAATATATAAGTTATTATACCTCCTGTAAGTATGCAGAGAAGTACACACACACAGACAAAACCTCCATTCTCTCCCCTAGTCCTATCAGTGACAATCCAGCAGTTCTTTCGTACAGTCTGAAAACCTATTCTGTCTCAAAGGGCTTCATACTCTGCCAAATAATTTGTTATTAACTCCTCAGCATCAGCATCAGCCTTAAATATTAGATCTTGAAGGTGCATTCAGCAGACCAGAGGCACGAAGCATACACACAGCTAAAATTTCAAAATGGAAATAAATTCTCATCCAGTGATAGATCTGACAGCTCCCTTAGAACACCACATAGCCACTCACACCAAAATATTAATGCAACACCAGGACATGAGATATCATGGAAGAAGCCTACTCCTGGAGAAGACCTCCAATCTTACAATACCCTCAGGAGAAAGTTCTCATAACTAGGGACTTGAAGTTTCTATCCTGTTGTTAAGCATGCTATTTAAATGCATTGATTTTGGAAGTCTTATAATGCAGATTTCAGCTCCTTGTTCTAGTCTTGCAAAAACTGGACAGTTTGACTAAGTAATAAATTTTAATATTCAGGGGTTTTTTCCTGGATAGCACTGCAGAGCAAATTCAACCAAAATATCTTGAATGAAAGAGACGTATCTAAGGAACACAATTTTCATTGCACTCAGCCAAAACAGATGCAGACAGGAATACTGTCCATTTCAATAAAGCCAGTCTGTCCGCTCAGTGATTGCTGGGTGGCACCTGGACAAAGCCACTCCAGTGGCTGAGACCTAAACCAGGCAGGAATATTGTACTAATGTGAACAGCACAACGATCTTCCAAAAGCTTTATAATAACCTTAGCTCTCCAAGTCTGACCTTGGGGCTTTCTTACAGAAAGGAGGGTTTCCCTAAATTTTTCATCAGCTTGCCTCACCTGGTGTCTGAACAGCTACTGGCAGTTTCTTTTTGTTTGTTTGATCCTTCTCACATCTTATCAGCAGCAACACAAACACCTGTAGGCAGACCAGGCTATCAGAGAAACCTCCTGGCTCCAGTTGACCTGCCCAGCTAGAACTGACTAATCCTTAATTAATAACATGCTCTTTTAGCCACACTTGTTCTGTAAAGCTATACCAGGAGTAAAAAGCCAAAGGGAAAGAGCTGCTGAATCAGACAGCGACATTTTTATGAATTGCACTTTAACAGCAATTTCAGTCCAAGAATGAGCAAGGTCTCTGAATGACAGGCATGGTTTTATTGTACCTACAATTGCCCCATTTGTGTCCTTTTCTTCTGCTTGTGTTTGAAGTTATGTCTGTTTAAATACCTTGCTGAACTATAATTTAGAGCAACTGAAAGAGTATGATTAAGAAACATATGAGAACACTGAGATCTCTGCATGAATCAATGAGGTGCCTTCTTGATCTTTTTTTTTTTGCCTTTATTTTGCTACTGTTTTGTCTTCCAAGTGAATGTTGGCTAATTTCTTTCTCTCCTAAATTAAACCCATCTGGACTAGGCCAGAACAGCAATTGCCTCATGCAACCAGCTTATTCTAACATCCTCCTTCTTCTGTATAAAAAGCTGGCGCCCAAACTTGGAGGGATAGAACAACGTTCTTAATTTCTGTCCTAGAAGGTCACACAGCTTCACTCCACAGTATTAAACACAAGCTTTGTTTCATCCCAGTTGGTTGCATTTCGGCCACCTCCAGAGCAAGTGACTACATTCCTCTGAGTACTCTGGGAGAAATGGCATTATGCCTCAAGCCGCTAATTATTATTACTACTAACCTTATTATTCATGAACATCAGTGCACTCCTAAATACGCCCGTGTTAAACAGTAATGAACTCTCAGCCAAGACAGTGGTTTTGTTGCATTAAGACACAGAGTGGGTTGATAGTGATTCCTCTGGAGACTGATTCACAGCTGATGCCTGTTTAAACAACTTGAGGGCAGATCCTTTCTCTGCCACCTCTGATTGCAGAGGGATATTATTCCCCAGCTCAGATATATGAATTTACCTGTTGTAAAGACCTTCAACCTAGTCTTGAAGAATTTGCCATCTAAATACATACAAAAGAGGGAAAAAGATACATAATTCTCATTTAAATTTAAAGCACAGATTGACCAATTCAGTCAACATCACAGAGCATATCTGCAGCACAACCAGGAGCTGATCTCCTGGTCCATTAGTCCATGCCGTGGTTTGGAGAATAACTCTCCCCCAAGGCTGGGGCACAGCATGTAAACCTCTGCTGAAGTGTCATTTACACTCATGGGTAGACGTCAAATTACTTTCTTGAACTGGGCCCAATATGCTCATGTCCATATGAACAGAGCCAAGCTGCAGTGTAAATCCTGTAAATTAAAGTGTTTGCTAATTGGCTTCATAATTTGTATTTGGCTGCTTGTAAAATGATTAAGTGCTCGCTGTGCCTGGTACCACATAGCATACGTACCAGAACAGCAGGAGAGCAGCTGAGATGTGTTTCAAGAAAGGGTGTGGAAGAATATATCCACTTAAATCTGCTTGCCATGACATTCCCAAGTCAAAGCTGCTTATTAAGTGTTTATTTCATATAGCCAAGAGCACACTGGGTGAACTTTGTAACATGGTGCCTGTGCACTTGTTCACACGTTGCCTGGCCTTGAATGAATTTATATTGAAGGCAAAGCACTTCATCTACGACGCCACTGAGCAACAGAGATAAAAGACAAATTAAGCCTTTCCTTTGGGAAGCCACATAACAAGAGTGCTTGAATAATAGCAGAGACCCTTCCTCTTCAGAGTTCTGAAATTCTAAGGGTTGCAACATGCTTCAGTAATTCGTTCAGGCCTCTTTTTCAGTGCCTCTTTTTAGGCACTGCATCTGTCAGCACTGAGCTGGCTGATTAAAAGGTACTTTCTTCTAATTAAGAGAGAGCAATCCTTTCAGTTCTGCTGTGGCAGATCAGGAGGAACATGCCTGCAGCCATGGACTGATCACGTACCAATGAAAGACCACCCTACCTTCAGATTAGTTTTTCTATTTAAATGAGTGAGGTTTCACATTTCCTAACTCCTCATACACCAAGCAGGTAAGATAACCTCTCTATGCTTCAGAACAACCCCTGCTAGCAAACTGGGAGCCACAAGACCCCTCACACTGACCACCACCAGAACCCCTCAGTGCTTGGACACACACACACACAGACCAATAATATGCTGCCTAGACTCAGCTAGTCTGTATCACTACAAGACACATTACACCTGCTCATTTGTTGCTACTTCCCTGCACTTCATAGTCAATGTAAGAAGCTCAACCTTCCCTCTTTACAGGGCAGGCTTTCTCAAGCCCTCTTGCTTTGTAGGCGGACAATTACTCTGCAAGTAGAAACAAAGCGAACAGAAGCTGCTAATAATGTTTGATCACGAAAAAAATTACATTTAGTAATTTTAATTAATGTTGGGGTTTAACCCCAGCCAGCAACAAAGTACTATGCAGCCACTTGCTCACTCCCCACCCTCCCTGGTGGGATGGGGAGGAGAACTGGAAAAGTGTAAAACGCATGGGCTGAGATAAGAATGCTTTAATAACTGAAATAAAGTAAATTATTATCATTGCTGTTGTTATTGTTGTAATAATAACAAAAATAATAACAGGAAAAAGAGAAAGAGGAAAAAAGCCTAAGAAACATATGTCTTGCACAAGATCACTCCCCCTCGCCCAATGCCCAGTCCATCCCCAAGCAGTCATTGGCTGCTCCTGCCCACCTGCCCCCTTGAGTTTATACACTCAAGCATGATGTTCTATGGTATGGAATATCCCTCTGGCCAGTTTGGGTCAGCTGTCCTGGCCACACTCCCTCCTGGCTTCTTGTGCATCTGATCTCTGGCAGAGCATGGGAAACTGAAAAGTCCTTGACTTAGTGTAAGCACTACTTAGCAACAACTAAAACATCAGTGTGGTATCGACATTATTCTCACGCTGAATCCAAAATACAGTCCTGTACTAGCTACTAAGAAGAAAATTAACTCTATTCCAGACAAAACCAGGACAGGGAAAGTTGAAGAGAACTGAATGAACAGTTTCTCTCTCTGTTAGGGACTATTATTGCACTGAAACAGGCATCCAACACAGCCCAGGTGAGGTACTGCAGCCTCAAGTAGGCTCATGGTGCTCTGGAAAGAGGCTCCCTTTATTCATAGAATAAAATCAGATAGACTATTTTAGTTGTGTGGGACCTACAAGGATCATCTGGTTCAACTACCTGACTATTCATGTCTGACCAAAGTTAAAGCATGTTTTTAAGGGCATTGTCTAAATGCCCCGTAAACACTGACAGGCTCGGGGCATTGACAACCCCTCTAGGAAGCCTGCTCCAGTGTTTGACCACTGTCTTGGTAAAGAAAGGCTTCCTAATGTGAGTCAGAACCTCCTCTGGCACAGCTTCAAACCTTTCCCATGCATCCCATGCATCTTCTCCCAGGGAGAAGATCTGGGAAATCTGCACCTCCCTCTCCACTTCCCCTTCTCAGGGTAGGATTGTGCTGCAAGCAGGGACCAGGTCTGCAAGAGGGACTAACAACTGTCACAGAGCAGATAATAAGAGAAATAATTAACAGAACAAGGTCCTTTGGGTGATATGAAACTAGACACAGAATCACACATATTGCAAACCTAATGCTTCCTTCTGGCATTCCTGGAAGCCACATGCTGGGGCTGAGCCCCAGGCTAGGAGCCAGCAACTCCTGTCAGCTCTTCCTATCTTTGCTTCTGGAGGCCTTAGATATACTTTGTACTTCTACACTACATGACAAACACAGCTTAGTCACGCTTCACAACTTCCTAGGAGCTGGTTAGGATCATTCCCCCCTTATACTAATGGAGAAAATGAGCCAGAAAAAGGTTAAATGACCTTCTCCAAAGCACACAGCAAGTCAGTGATGGAATCGAGATCAGACCCCAGGGCTCTTGGCTACTGAATCTCATGCTAGATTAACACACAGTGCCTCTACACAGGTCCAGCTGTGGCTGAACTTTGCAGATGGTTATCCACATTTCTGAACTAGCCAACCATACCAAGAAACCCAGCTCCTGAAGGATGATTGTGGCCTTTGCTCTCAGAAGGAGTTAATTGCATGCCTGATCTAGGGTGCAATGTGATCATCTGTTTGCAAATGTTACTTCAGTGACTCATTTGAAGAGCCTGGCACACACGAACCGAGGAAAAGGTGGAGAACCAGCATCTCCCCAACAAACTGGATTCTTATTCACCAGTAATTTTGTTTCTATTGAAGAAAAACTTGTCCAATCCATCATTCTTCCTTAAAAATCAATAGATGTACAGCAAAGAACCATACTAAATGGCAGACAGTAATATGATGTAGTTGCTGTATGAGCAATTGCTTTTCCCAATGCAACATTTCTCAGTGATAAATTCAGCCAGAGCTAGAGAAACATCGTCTTAGAAGAGGCTCCTTATGCAGCCAGCATATCACTCCGATTAAACAGCTTCCAAATTAAGCCAAGGGCTTAGCTACTGTTTCTAGGTTGCCACTGAGGTCCATTTTGTACTTCTGGGTGGACACAAGGATGCAAATCAAATCCTCTATATTCTAGTCTCCAGAGGAGAACTACCATCAGCTTTAATGGCACAGGGTGCATGGCACAGATCTGCTCAGGCTCGATGTTGTATATACAGGGCCACTCTAGAAAGAGTCAAAAGAGGCAGACACTTACAGCTGCAGAACAGGCAGAACAACAGCAAAGCTGAGGCCCACTTGGGCTACACCAATATGCAGAAATCTGGACAAAATGATGGTGCCATGGAAGGGACAAGGAGGAAGGGGATCAGCCCCTTCCTTGTCCCCTCTTCCCTCGCCTTGCAAAGGGAGCAGCAAGCTGGCTCTGCCGTCTCTGGCACTTCTCCTTCCCCAGGGTAGGAGAGGCAAAGTCCTCACTCCAGTATGATTCCACATCCTTGGGGGTTGGCAGTATTTGCTATGCTCCTGAGACCCTTGACCCAGCTGTTTTGTGGAGCATAGCCATGTGTATACACTTCAGAGAATGGGGATTGGGATTTCTTTTGTAATACTGTTTGAATATATTTGTAAAATGAGGGTAAGTTTCCTTTTTTTTTTTTTTTTTTTGTTAAGTTTCCTTCCTCTGTTTCACTAGATGAGTTTGTTCGAAACCTCAGAGATGAAAACCGAGCCAAATTTTCAAAACTCATGTGTGGGTTTGTTCTTATTTTCCTGGAAGAGTGATTCCATCTCTCAGACCATCACATATTATGCCACATGCCACCTCAAGTCTCTTGTGACATGTGGCTGACAGCTCCTCTCTTCCTCTCTCATCCAGTTGGCAGAGTCACAGAGCACTTAGAGCACCTTGATATGGCCCCAAGCCACACGGGGGTCTTTGATCTGCTATTTGCCCATCACTTTCAGTTGTGCTTTCAGTAAGTCACAAGGTAAAATTCCTTTTCTTCTGAGGCACTGATTATTGTTCAGATCTTCCCTGGCAGCCTCCCCACCTGCCTACTAAGGCTGATAAACATGCTCAGTTCTGTCAGGCTTTCCTCAAACTCTGGATGAGTTTAACATGACTTGTATGTACATAATGGTAGAGTTGGCTGGTGAGATTAAGTTATTACCAAACAACCCCTTCTCTTTGCTGGGTTTTTATACCTTTGCAGTGGCACAGAACAGTAGGCTTAGCACCTAAACATCTGGATATAAAATGATATGCAAGTCACTGTGGTGAGCCCTGCCATATAAAACTGACATATCACCACCTTAACCAGAGCAAGAGAAAGTATTTTCAGTAATGCAGAGGAAAACTGCTCTGCAGCCCCATTCTGTGATGCTGTAAAACACATTAGGTCCAAGTCTCCAAGGCTTTCACCAAAGTATCCTGACCTTGTGTTTGCATCCACCCCACTCTCAATCTTCAAACTTAATTATTCTCAGTGTGTTACTAAAGTAAGTGAGCCTCTCATGGGTGGCTGCTTTCATGATAGGGTATCACTGATTTTCATTTTTTGTGGAATATGAGATATTTTTCTAATCAGGCCTGCAATTCGCTGTGTAAGGATGCTGCCTATCAGCCTGTGCTGCACCAAGATTGCCTTTCACACAGCACTGGCTGTGAGTCAGCCAAAAGCCTGCTTCCCCTTGAGGAGGGGCACAAGTGCTCAGATCCCACACCACTAAGGTCATTTGCAGGGAGGTGGATGGTACTTTCTTGCAGGCGATTTGAAGGACCAACTGTTTTCTCTGCCAACAAATATGACAGACCAGAGACTGCCACTGCCTCACCCTCTTCTCTGTGTACAACACCTGGTGCAAAACTGTCCCTTTGCCTTCCTACAGCTGTAACTTCTTCTGCACATTTGTCCGTCCCAACAACCAGACAGTGTTGCAATATAGCATTTTATTTTATTTATTTATTCTGACTTAACAAAAAATTCATGTTCTTTGCTTGAGAAAATGCAAAAATTTTAACTAAGAAAAAAAATTATATTTTGAACAAAATTTGGGTCAGGCTTTGAACTCCAGAATCCCATAATTACAAAAATTGTCCTTCATGCTTTCCTGTCCCTTTCCCCTCCTCCTCAAGGGGTTAAGTCAGGGACAGCACGGATTTGAGGTATGACAAATTCAGACTGCTGGCAGACCAGCAGAGGAAAGCAAACCCTATAGGTGAAAAACAGACACCTCAAGTGGGGCTTCACCACTCCACACTTATACAAGGGCTGAGCTCACCTCACCTGGCACAGTATCAGAGAGGAAAAATCTCCCTCTGAACTATCTCAGACTCAAGCAGAGAGGTTAAAACCTGCACTTGAAATCACACTTTTGTTCCCTGTGTAAAAAACTGTGCATCCCCAATTATGGATTTAAGTAGCTGCAGTATCTAATCACAGCTATCTCACCTTTACGATATTCTTTACCATGCAGGTCAGACAATTTCTTTAAAAAACATTAATATCCCTCTGAAAGTTTCTGTTAATTTCAGAGGTTGATTTTGCTTCCCCCCCACCACATCCCTATGTTATTTACCCCTCTCCAGTCCACAATACGAGGATGCAACTGTAATTAGAGCATTCTTTTGTCTGACAGGAAAAAAATCACAGTGAAAAAGGAAGGTATTTGTTTTTCTACATTTCTCTGCAGCAGCGTTTTCAGCTGCCCACCTTAGATCTGAATATAATCAAAAACATTACCATGCTCTTTGCTTGCTCACGTTCTCGTTAATACCTCAACTGGCAAGGTAATTTCTCAGCCAAATGTGCCCTAGTAGGGGGTAAAGCTGGCGTAAGACAGCACGATAGTAACGCAAGCCATAAGAAAGGGCTCAGTCAATCTGCCTCAGAAAGTATTCAGACAAATCCTGGAGTCAGACATTAGCAGGGACAAATGGCACATCACTCCTGGCTGTTAACAGGACAAGCCTATGAACTATATAACTGTTGGCTATGCCCACATGGTTGTGCCCAATGTTAAGTTGTTTGCATTTTAATCCCTCCATGCTATATAAGACACACCTTCTTCAGCCCTGCTGAGGCCCCACTGTCCCAGTGTAAGTGCACAGGGCTCACAGACTTTCACGAGCATTTTGAAAACTTGCATCCTTTTTGGAGAGAAAAGGTTGACAGCAAATCACACCTCTGCCATGGGTTTTCTGAGTCCATAGAAGAATTTTGGCTATGTCCACATTAGTCAAGTGTGGAGATCTCTGAGGTTGTGCAGAGCTTGACGGGCACCTTCAGAAAGTGCAGTCACACTGCAGGAGTAGCTGTATTAGGTACAATACTGTACTACCTTTCAGATTTATGTAAACTCATGTGACTCAACATCACAGCCTTTTCACAGGGCAGGCTAGCTCTTAATCCCTTTGAGCCTCAGGTTCCCATCTACTGCATGAAATTATTAGTCCTTCCTGGCCTCACCAAAGCCCTGTGAGAATAAATGCTGTTGAGGGGTCTCGATCATTTGGCAACACAAAGTACTGCTGACAGACTTCAAAGTCTGTGGATCTGTGGATCAACTGTGACCCGACTGCTACCACTGAATTTCCTGGTTTGCAAAATGCTTTTTGGCTAGCCAGCATAATCTGTGGAGAACTATTCTCTTCAGGTTTTACTGGCAGTCCAGATCTGGACAGGATTGAAGGTGCCCAAGGGTAAGAGTGATATTTTCCAACCAGCACAGGTTTTGATGTTTTACTGCAGTGCTCTGGAGCTTTCTGCCAAGCAGGCAGGAATCAGCCTATGTTCAGCCAGAAATCTGCATATAACCTGGTGTCTGACAGATTAATTTATCATACACCGGAGACTTTCAATAAACTCAGGGTGCCAAACCTGCTGGTTGAGGGTCCTAGAGTATATTTACAATGTGCCATATTTCTGCAAGCTGCAACTTGGAGGAACCCTTTTGGGACATCAGTCATTCCATTCAGCCTTCAACTCCTAAGCCTGCATGATTCAGAGCTTTTTTAGTGCTTATACAGCCAGGAGCATAATAGTCAGGAAGGGGTGTGCCCAGGCTGTGCTCCCCCTAAAACAACCCTTGAAAGTTCATATAGCACCTTCCCTGCTCCCCAAACTCATCATAATGATTCCCCATTCCTGGAAGTATTCAAGACCAGAATGAATGGGGTCCTACTTGATCTAATAGGTGGCATCCCTGCCTAAGGTTGGATAGTTGGATAGATGATCTTTAAGATCCCTTCCAACCCAAGTCTTTCTGTGATTCTATGGTATCTCCTTTCTTGCACCTACTTGGTAGTAACAAACACATTCAGATCAGCTCTAAACCAAGTATGAAAATCACTCCTGTCAAAGCATCAAGACTTGCACCACAAGCAGCTTAGTATTTTTACATTTATTGCAGAGAAGTCTGGCATTCCAGGATGACATGCACTTTACTTTCCAGTTCTGAGTCCCTTGATGCAGCCTTTGCTCTCTACCCTCTACCTCTGGGCTCTTCTTGGTAACAGCCAGTTGTGACAAGGGCTCCTCAGCTGCAGCTCCCCATGCGACAGCCCCTCATGGACAGTCCTTTCCCATCTCCTGATGGAGCTGACAGCCCTCTTGGCAGGCAAAACTGCAAGGACTTCTGGTCATAATGCTTTCTGGCTCGTTTTCTACAGTAACACCTTCACTTGCTGTGAATGGCCAACCCTTGTAGCCATGCCTCTCACATCCGCAGCCCCAGCAGGCTACTGCCCCAAGCTGACACCCCTGCAGTTTCCTTCTGGGAAAAGTCAAATGTTTCCCTTACGGCTTCCCAGTCACTCTCTGTGCAGTCATTTGTTTGGGTACCATCCTCCTGTTGTCCAAGCTGTTTCCCTTCAGCTTGCTTTTGTGCCAGATTGTCACACGGTGTCTCAGCCACCCTCCGTTAAACCTTTTATGTCGTCCTCGACAGGGAGCTCTTGGGAAGCATGATTTTTGGCCTGACTCCAAGCAGGGTCTTTCATATCATCACTTCTTTACTGGCTCCTGTCTCTGCCCAACCAGCAATCAGACAGTCTCGACGAGTAAGGCTTCTCAACGAGGTGGGATGTCACAGGTACACTATGTCCCTTTTCTACAAAACCCACCCTCCTCGGGGCCTGGGCACCCTGCCTACAGCACAGGTGAGAGAGCAGAGAACTTCCTCTCCAAAACATAAGTGAAGTCACTGTGACCATATTTTCAATTTTTTTTTCAGTAATAATGAGGTCTAGAAAATCATTTTTCCTCCAATTAAAATAAGCTCAAATAGTGATCACTTGTGCTCAGGAGCTGAAAAAAGCAGCAAATATTTCAAAACAAGCACTCATTCACAGAAGAAAAACAGTACATTAAAATACTAACTCTATATCCAAAACAAAAACAAAACATGCAAACTGTGAGTCAAAATGAAGGTTATGAAATCTGAAACGTGTGTTTTTATACTTAATGAAATGTGACTCATAATATGGGTAGTGTAGATTTACAATGTTCTAAACTATTCATATCCTTACTTGCAAGCGTTTGGATGTTACAAATGATGTGACAAGTAAATACGTTGCTTGGAAACCATGGTGGGCTTTTGAAACTAATTCTTTTGTTTCTGGGATTTTGACTTGGCAGGTGTTTGGTGCAGTGGAGTTATCAAACTCCTCTGGTTTACTCTCAGACAGCACCAATCATTCGGGGAGGGCTCTCAGATAAGGATAAAGCTTAAAAATCTGTGGCTTGTGTTATTCCAGCTCCCTGCCTGCATGGCATGCCCTCAATACCTCTTACAGTTTCAGTCACGCTGTGTCCAATTCCTGAAACCAAAAACCCTTGTGAGCCCCAGGATCTTCTTTTCTTCTAGGAAGTATTTTCTATGAAGCTTTGAAACACAGGACGAACTAAGCCAAAGAGATGCTGTGGTGAGGTCATACTGCTTTTAAATAGAGAAAGAAAGAACTAGTCTGAAATAATTTATAACGCTATCATCTAAGACAATGATGTTAACCAGGAAATTGAGAAGTGGGAGTACTTATAAACGCCACCCTGATCCCAAACTCCTTCCATAACCCCAGAATAGCTGGCGTTACTACTAATATGATCTACAGCAGCACATTTAAACGTGGTTAACATTTAAATTTAGGTTTCATAAATTACACCCTGCAGAGATGGATAGAGACAGCTCCTATCTCTTTGAGGTATTGTTTCATTTGCAAATTCAAGCAGATGGTGCACGAGCAACTAATGACTCAAAAATCACCCCTAAAAATAGTCCAGAACAAGGTGTGGATTTACCAGGGAGGAGGGAACAGAAAAGGCTTTACTTCCCTTGCCCATTTTTCAGGCACAGCTCCAGAAGCCCAGCGCACCCAGAGCTGTACAGCACTAAGGACCCCTTCCACACCCGCTTTTCAAGTCTATCTCCCTCACACAGGGGAGAAATGAGATGGTGAAGAGGAAAAGGATTAGCATTCCCCCCTTTCCCCACACCAAGCCTGTATATAACCCCAAAAAAACCCCCACCCTGGGAAATTACAACTTCCTTAACTGTGTCCAGAACTGCTCAGCACAGCAGTGTGGCACCACTGAAACTTTCAGTCTCCCAGTCAGGTGGGTAGTGCTTCATGAAAACTGACTTTTCCAAGCAAATTCTATAAATACTTGTCACTGCTTCCTCATGAGGCAATACACTGCAATATATTGTACTTCCAGCGGGAAGCCAAACTTGCTGTCATTTCCCCGTTTATAATGACATTGTAGCCTCCTGTCTAAACACACTTGCACAAACTCTTGGGGAGGTAGAGAGTCCCTCCAGGACGTGTTGCTGGGTTCTGAGCAGGGGTGAAGCACATCAACGTTAGCAGCATCTGCGTGGGGAGAAACCTGCCATGCAGCCGAATTATGTAAAGCATGAATTCCTCAGAGCACCGTGCCTGTGTTTGTGCAATGCCTGGTAGAAGGCAATGTTCACAGCCATCCCCAAAGCAATGACATTCTGAAGTAATAAATATTAATACTTTCTGGTTAAAGATCCCAGCACAAGTAAAGCCGCAGTTTGAAAAGTAAAATGTTTCTGTATGAAAAGTAGGAGGGCCTCTGGCAATTTTAACAGGTACAGGAAGGTAAGTGTTATTATTTACTGCACAAATACACACAGAATATGTATATTAAATCACACTTCAGTTGTTTCTGTGAAGCAAGAGACTCTCCTTCTGCTACAAGACTTGCTCTTTTCTCTTGTTTGTACCATGAGTTCTTCCGCCTCCGCTTCTTGCATCCTTGTCCTCTACTGCTGAATACCCTGGGAAGAAAGCTGTCTCTTCCTCCATTTTCATTAATAGTAGAGACTGCTACTACAGTGTTATCTTATTCTAAATGTTATACTTAAATGGATTTGTTAGATCATGCTTAGTCTTTTTTTTTTGTCTTGTCTTATGTGTTTATTATGCAATAAAAAATAGTTGCTGTTGGGGCTCATGATTCAACAACTCCTGACGTATATTATTTCACTGAAGCACAGCTCTTTTTCCCATTACAAATGCAGCTCTAAATTTGTAAGACCTTGTCTATGCTCATCTTCTGTGATTCCAACCCCCTCGTATGGCATCCTAAATAAAAACAATGTTTAAAAATAAAGGAAAATATATGCTAATTATATACAATGGGCCAGAAGAATAGAGTTGCACGAAAATGCATTGGGTGAGGAACTGACTGTATCAGCCAGATGAAGCAAACAGGTTCTGAAGTGAATTCTAAGAGAGAAGAAAGCAACTATTCACATTGCCACTATGACTTTTTACAAAGGTGCACAGACAAACCTGGTTCTGAGGGAAAGTCAGCATATAAACCATGATGTCAAATTCTGTGCTGGCAGAGGGATGATGCAGAATGATTTACTGTGGCTCTTCTAACATTCACAACACTGAGTGAGATGCCAGCATTCTGATTCATTAACCAGTCATTTGGATTGCATCTTTCTTTTTTTTTTTTAATTCCAGTAATTTTCTCTTCTTTGCAATTATACTAGACATCTCAATCCCTCTACATAAATTATAGCTTTCTTTTTGAGAAGGAAACTGGCCACATAAGCTGGAAACACACTCTCCTCTGAAGCCACAACCTGAAGGGAAAGAGCTTGAGCAGCCACCCTAAACTAATTAAAAGATTATTTTACCTTGCTCCCACAATGAGCTGGTTCCTGTTGGCATCCAGTGCAAGCTGAGAAAAGTCATGCACACCTGGATAGGTGAAATTCGACACCCAGGGCTTCAGATCTGCAATGAAAACGAGAAAACAGAAAATAATAAAGCTGCTCCAAAAGCAGTGAGTTCACCCGGACATTCGCTAATGGATTTCCTACCGAGTCATCTGTCAGGGGAAGGCTAATTAATAACCTCTTTAAAGGGCTTCTATTCATTATGATTCTCAGCAGAATGTGCAAAAAACCCTCACATAAACACAAGGCCATCTCAGCACTTATTTTCACATCCAAAATGAAGTGTCAGCATTGGTTTCAGAGACAACAGCAGCTCCATTTTACTTCTGTTAAAACCAAGGAAACATCTTCAGTGTGAGGATTAAGTGGTGTAAAGGGACAAGGCTACCTGCCATAAGACCTGCATAGCCTTCTCTTCTGTGCTAATCAAAGGGAAACTGCTGCCCACCAGAAACAGAAGGTAAGACCTTCTGCAGAACCAACTTAGAGTACAAGTGCTCTGTACTCAGGACCCAGCTGCTCCAATGACAGGTTTTACCTTCTGTTTCAGGTCTTACGTTCTCTGCTAGGTTTTACTTTACCTAACATCTCAGATCCCTATCAGTTAAATGATTCCTTCATTTTCAGGTGATGGGGTGTGGGGTGTCATCACAGCATCTTTGTGGCTGAGTCTCAAGCACAAGCTTGAGACTGGCTCTATCAACTAGCTTGGATTTGCCAGTCTAGGCAATTGTCTAAACTGCAATCACACAGGTTGAATGGAAAGCAAAAGATTTGCCTATGCTTTACTCACAGAGGCAAAACTCTTCTAGAAGCTAATCTATTACACAAAATCAACTGAGAGATCTAGGATAGGTAGTCCTGTTGTAAGAAAAAACACACCCATTTAAAGAAAAAGGTGAATTACTACTTTTAAGGTACTCTCAGACATGAGGAGTATTCTAGGGTATTCACAGGATCCCAGCTTTCAATACCACTACCAATTTTGACCTTGTGTGTATTACAGATCACAGAATTTCAACCTCTCACCCTTCACTTTTACAGCACAAAGTAACCGGGAAGAGATTTAAATGTATCTTTCTGAAAGTCATCCAGCTCTACTGTGAGAACTTCTCTTGAGAACTGTTAACTACTATGGCTGTAAAATACATGGAGAATACCAATTATCTCAGGGAGCAAGGCACAAAGGAGACCAAATCAGTATATCCCTCTGTGACCTGTTGACAAGTAACTCTGCCTCACTCAAGGACTGGATCCAGGAGGCTCAACATGAAAGGTAATATCTTCTGGCCTCATGCCAACAAGATACCAATACACAGGCCAATGACCTGATGACTCATAACAATAACGATATAGTTCAGACCAGTTCAAAAGAGCTCTGAAAAAACACGCTCCACTGTCATTTTATATCCCCAATGATAAATTGAGTAGTCTCACTGAAGGCAGCCAGGTTTGAACGCTTTGTTGTAGGCATTAGTTCCCATTTCCACAGGAGTGAGAGGACAATGCTGACGAGGAATCTCATTAAGGCCTTTGTTGTCTTGGCATGTTTCATGGGATTACAGATGTGCAACGGTATAAAACCTTTGACGCAGGGATATTTGTTGAGTGATTTCAAGTCCTTTCTCCTTCCAGGGATAGATGAAATTTAATCAAGCCCTTAAGTTACCAAAACCTTAAGAAAAAAGTCCCTACACTCTACATGGTCTGCCTCTCTTTCCAAAGCAGGATCTTGTTCTGCCTCTGCCCTGAGCACCACCATGTTTCGTAGCAGCTCCTATGGTCCCTCACCATGGAGCTGGACACCATCAGGCCTGGTTCCATGCCCTCCCTAACTGGATGCTGCTAGGACCTCTCCAACAGCAAGATCCCCATCCTCACAATCTAAAAACTCCATTGCTGGGAGCTGGAGGCTTCCAATCCTTCTCAGCATTCCTGTCACACCGCATAACCACACACAACACGTGTACCTCCTCTGCTCTTCGATGAAAAGGCATGAGTTAAGGAATAACTCAACCCGTCTAACCTTCAAGCATCTCCACCTCCTACACTCCTCTGGGACCCTTAATGATGTACTAGCACCAGGGAGGCACCGCAGTTTCACCTCTGGCATTCTCCTAACTAATGGGGCTCTGACTTCTTTTCCTGTAGCTTTTTAGCTGCAGAGACATTTCTGAGCCAAGCAGCAGAACCAGCAACAATAACACCTTTCAGGCAGGTTAACCGGCTGACATGTGCTGCAGATCTTCTGGCATTTCTGCTGGCTGACGGGGGTGGGATTAGGGGATTGCTATATAATGATGATACCTTTTAAGGATCCTGCTTTTAGGCCATAATTTCTCTTGTCATTTTACCTCCTCTTCTACCAACTCTTTCCTACTAACTAACCCACTATTACAGTGCAGTGGCAGGAAGAACATGTCTTTATCTGCAGCTCTAAGCAAAAGCTCCTCACTTCAGAGAGGTACACTCATCAGTTCTTCCTTTTAATGGCAAGCTCTGACAAACTACAGGTAAAAACAATTTTAAAAAAATTAAAGGTAGTAGTTTGCTTGAATCTTTCCAAGTTGGTTCAAATGTCAATCAAGCCCAAGAAATAACAGGCAGTGTCTTGATTTCTATTACTACTGCAGGTGGTACAACTTATAAAGAAACCCTTCCCGGTTATTAAATTAAAGGCTGAAAGGCATGCATCCTCATAGCAAAATTAAGCTTTTATAGGCATGTAGTTGGAGATTATTAAACCCAGCGTGGTCCCAGATAAGAATGTATAAATGCAAGTTGTCAGAATTAATGCCAAACAGCACATTTTCCTTTCCAACTTTCTTTCCTCCTGTTAAGAGGGAATGGAACTGCAACCAAGAGTCAGAACATGGGTCTTTTTTCATTCAACACATTCAAATGTACTACTCAGACCACATGCATCCCTAAGGACAGTTTCAGCCTTTCACTCTGAAACTAGCTCAGTACTGTAAGGTAAGTGTTGCCCTGGTCTATCCCATATTAGCTGAATTTTACACATATGGACCCAATGAACTCCAGAGATTGCTTGAATTTGACCTTCCTCTGAAGGCTGATTTTTCCTGTGCTGACTCTTTAATTTGGCTGGAAACCTTCAGTGCTGGGGCATGTTTACATTTGCAAAAGTATCTGTTTAAAAACAGTATGAAAAATTAAAACCCAAGGCTCTGGCTTCACATGTCGGCAGCAGGAGCTGGAAAGCTAGGAACCACATGGCTTGGGGCAAAATGTTCATCAAGGCCTCCTTTGTGCTTCTCATCTCTAATCACGTCCAGGGGGTTAAAGATCCACATTCTCACTTCCTCCACACAAGAATCAACGAACAAAGATTTAACAGTTTCCAAAACCGTCCATCTCCAGATATTGATACAGAACCTCTAATGCTCTGCAAGTCCCTCCAGGTTGTTCAGGTATCTAGCTGCAAATAAGACAAAGCTTCATGGGAAATATAAGTCTGGAGACACAGCTGTGTTCAAGCTTTTCTGCATGCCTAAGGCAAGGTGAAAGGAGGCCCTCTGCCATTTCAGAGGGTGGTCCCTGCAGCCTGCTAGCACATTGTTGTGCTCCGACTTCCTGAGAGTACTGGGATGAGGATTACTCAGCTGCACAAAGATCAGTGTGCCGAATTGCAGGAGCTGGGTTTAAGGGCCTGATCCAGACACTCCTCAAATCATTGGCGATTTTCCACTGAGCTTGATGGGTTTTGTATCAGCTTCTAAAGATGTGGTAAACCTGGTAATACTTGAGTCTTCATCTCCTCAAAATCAGGTGCTCCCCACCTTACCCTTACTCCGTGTGTTTTGGAGGAAAGAAAGATGTAAACACTGAGTTGAGACTTCCCTGTCTGTAGGGCAGCATTTACTGCTTCACCTCACTTAAGCCCACTTGTCACTCCCATCCTGAGCAGGCTGCAGCAGCTTTGTGCGTCCAGCACACATCACACAAGAGGTGACAGGTTAAATGCCCATGCCAAGCCATTGCTAGGTGCAGCGAGTACAGCCAACCACTGTGCTATTCGAGAACAGCTCTTGCAAAATAATCCTCAGCATGGATTTCCTAGTCTGAAGCAAAAGAAACTAAACTGAACAGGACCAAGGATTTTTGTGTAGAATGCTCCTATTTAACCATGCTCTAATCCTAGGATTGCAGAGAAAAGCTTCAAAGAGATCGTAAAAAGACTTTAAGGGAAGAAGATAGGGAAGTTAAACAAGAAGGAAGATTCAGAGGGTCCCCATTCCAGAAAAGGCAACCTGAAACCCATACCTTATGTAAAGCTCCTGTAAAATAGGCTGACTCAACAGTAAAAGTTTGTGCAATGAAGTAGAGCATGCATATAACACTTCGGGCTTGTAAGACTCAAAGGCAATAAATAAATATAATAATACCTGTTGTGCAGATATTCAGACCTACTTTTGTGCCATGTTAACTTGACCACTCATTAAGTGCTTCCTTACTGCCTCAGCATGGTCTCTTCTAAGTTCTCTTAACTCTGCTTACTAGTTAATGGCATACCTAATTACTGTGTGTGAGTATTTCACCACTCCTGGAGAGACCCAGATGACAGCCATGACTTCTGTAACTTGTACAATCTCCTCCCCTTTTGGTTTGTTTCAGCCTTGGCCCAGAGCAAATTATGTACAGGGGTTGGCAGATACTCCACTTTGCAAGAACTCAGGCACTTAGCTTTTTTTCAGACCATCCACCAACCTGAAGGACTCTGTGTTGCATCCCAACCATGACCAACAGATGCAAATCACTTTGTATCATAAGGTAAGGCATCAGGATGTCTCCTTGGTATAGACCAATGAAATGTCCCCTTTTCAGAATTAGACCTACCCCCTCAGACTATCCTCTGCTTCAACTATCCTCAATATTCAGAGCATTTTTCATGAAGTAGACAGTTTTTGTTCTGTGTGGGCCACTGACCAGAAGCCATCAGACACAATGCAAACAAGGCTGTAACCAAAGCTCAGAAGGTTAATGACTACCCACCCATGCAAGTGCTACCACCTGTAGCAAGTGTGGACACTTCCAAGAATTCATAGAAGTTAAAGTGAAATTACAGCATTATCTTTATTGGACTGACAATGAATCATATTTTAATATCAGCTTCATTTTAAATTTTATCTGTCTGTTGTAGGTCACACCATAGGCTAGTGCAATAGACTTTGGACATTAACTTTCACTTCCACCCCATGCTGAGTTGTAAAAGTAGCCTCCACAATGCAAAGACACTCCACAATTTAGCAAATTTATCAGGGGAGGGAGAAATCTTCTGCTGTGCAGGCAGAGCTGAGCAAACAAATTTGTCAGCACACAGAACTCAACTTTACTTATAAGACCAAAAAGCTCAATCTGGCTTTACCCCAGAAGTCCTCCTACACATTCGTATCACCCTGCTGTCTTGTCTTCCCATCACCACCTCCACCTCATTACTGGTGTTCTCTCT
Source organism: Pachyramphus minor (assembly GCA_013397135.1). Taxonomy (NCBI): domain Eukaryota; kingdom Metazoa; phylum Chordata; class Aves; order Passeriformes; family Tyrannidae; genus Pachyramphus; species Pachyramphus minor. The sequence goes on from VYXB01000994.1 coordinate 2,298,846, forward strand.
TTCTTTTAACCTGATCCGTTGAAATCTTTAATTGTACATTAAATATGTCCTCATCCCAACTGCTGCAATTTCTAACTTCATTGTCTTCCTAAATCTCTGATCTTTACTCACAGCTATGAGGAAGGACTTGAAAGACTGTTGACAGAGTACATGCCCTTCTACAAAGTGGACCAAACCAACACTTTCTTTCTCTCTCCCCTCAATATCCAAACCCAACTCAGATGTTCTTCCAGATGTCTGATTTTTATGGTGTCATTCAGTTTACCCTTCTGACCTCACATTCACCTCTCCTCCCACTCCTGCTTTCTTTTCTCAAGCAGTCTTCACCTTCTACCCAAATTTCTACCTCATTTCCTGCCCACTCAAACCCACGTTTCTACCTCATTTCCCACCCACTCAAACAATTTTTCCTGTCTTGACCAACTAGCAGCTTACAGTGAGCCATTCTCTTTCCATGAGATCCAAGAAGCAAGAGAGTTCCTAATGTCCCTCTCCAAACTGTCCAAGGATATGTGGATAGGAAATGACTGGGTAAAGAAAGAATAAGACTTTCTCTCTTGGTATCATAAAAGAAGGAATAGTACTATCCCTCAGCTACCAAGGAATAGAACAAGACAGAAGAAAAGGTTCTGTTTTTTACCACACTGAAGGGGAAAAAAAAAAAAACCCAAAACAAAGACTCAGGGTGTACCTCCACAGAGACATAGGACTCACAATAAACACAGTAAGCATTTAAAGATATGTCAAACCTGGAAAATTTTGTGCCTCTCCCCTTACTGTTTACCGCTCCTCCTTGAACTGACCTTGCTGAGTTTCTTCCATCTCAAGAAACGACATGTAGAGACCTAGGCAAGGTCCCAAGAGCCCAATAGTCCTCTGTCTTGGGCATATCATGAAACTATTGAGTGTCTCAGTACTGATTACTAAATGGGTTTAGGGATAGTGGCTGGTATATCAAGGTCTAATTATCTGCAATGCACACAATATACAGGAGGCACTAAGTATGGCTATTGCATACCAAACATTTTGACTTTATTTCCTAAATTTTAATCATTTCTTCAAAACAAGTGTTGCTAAATTGTTTCAATATGGAGAAAAAAGAACTTAGTCCAAACCCAATTTTTACAAAAGTACAATTATGACTGCTTGTTTATTTACTTTTTTATTATTAATATGGACCAGCTGGCAAAACACACCAACATAGGAGGAAGAACCCAGGGATTCAATCCTAGATAAAGAAAACACCAGATAACAAGCATGAACTAGTGCTTACTTCCAGTATGGGACAATGTGCTGGTAAGTTGTCCTGGGGCCACCTCAAGGCAGGATATTGAAGGACTGCAATTCACATTCCCAATTTGCACATTTCTGCAGTATTCAGCAGTTCTGCTCCATCAGCGAGGTCAGTCTCAGTCCATTCTCAGTTTCACTTGGGTTCCTATTTGCACATGGTGAAGGGCAGGCAGAAGCTCTATTGAGACCTGCCCCAGGTAGAGAGCCAGAAGACTTCCAGGAGCTAGAAGACTCTCCACTTGGTCAATCCCCAGGCCTCAGAGTGGGGATTGGGAAAGAAGTCCATATATACCATTTCAGGTCCTTACTGTCCATGGCCAATGAAAAACAAGAGGGGATGGCACAGTGCTGGGGATGTTGGTAATGGATGCACATCCATGAGAAATAAGCATGTCCGTTTGCCCTGCCTGAGATTTACAGTACCAAAGGTGTGTGTCTATGTAGCCCAGGACTTTATGGAAAGAACAGATTTGGCTTTCCTCAGCAGTCTGTCAGCTGGGGCAAACACCACCCTTACACTGCCTCTCTCTCCTCAACAACCTTGCCTGCTGCCCCACACGGCACTGTAGTCCCATCACCACCTTGTGAAACTCAGCTAACTGCTGCCACACACAGTCTCAGTGCTAGCAAACCCAGGGATTTCTTGTTCTCTTAAGGACATTGAAATGCTTAAGTATTGTGATCCATTGTTTACCAAGACAAGCCCTGCAGCTGTCACGAAATCTCCCTCCCTGAGAAAGATAAAGTGAGTGCTCATGCATCACTTGCAGTTTCCTATGACATTCTGATCAGCATAATCCCTCTTTTCAGACAGGAAAGCAAGCTGCATCTTGGCTCCTACCACCACTGCAGTCTGATGGGAAAAAAAAACAACACCCCTTTGTCATCATTCAAGGATCCTTCAGTCTGACTCCTCCACATCTGGAGGCAAATTTTTTTCACTTCCTTACAGTTACATGTTCACAGCAGCCACTTGTGCCAGCAGAGGTGGTACAAGATGAAGGACAACCATTTTCACTAGTAAGAAGGTAGGAGAGGGCAGAGAAAGCAAGGCTAAACTCTCCTTGAGAGTTCCTAATTTCACCTGCAGGTAGCCAGATCTGCCATGGAAGCAGATGTGTCTGATTGTGATGAACATCTGAAGCAGAAGGTGATCCTTTTTGCTGGCTTGCCAGAGACTGAACTGGAGATGCCCAGTCAAACGCAGTTTGTGCTGTTTAACTGCCAGACTTACTTCTGAGGACAAAGGTCCCACCATGAGTCAGTTACAGCAATGAATGAATCAGAGCAGAGGCTGTAAATTCCTGAAAGTGTTTTGAAATGAAGCTGTTCTCATAAGGATCAGTATTTTTAGATTGGACACTGGCTAATAGTTGTAAAGAATTATCAGAAACTACATTTTGTCAATGGCCTCCACCTCTTTTACTGACGTGCTGTAAAACTGCGCAATCCCCATGTATAAAATGCAAATCTGAATTTTGCAACTTAAGCACTTCCACTGAAATATATTGCTGGATCAACCAATATTATACAAAGGAAAGGATGGATGAGCTATGAAGTCAGACCTCTTTAAGTCAAAGGAAGAGTTTCTTGAGGATTTTATCTGCACCTCCCAAAGCTAGAAATTATCATAAAAACCTCTAACCCAGTCTACTGTGTATTGCAGATCACAGACTTTCATCCAGCTAATCCTATACTAAGCCAAAGAACATGTTGGATTACTTAACCACTTGAGTCAGCCATGTTAGAAAAAACAATTTGTCCAGCCGGACCTATGAACGTTCTGATAGTATAACACTTTAGAAACAAAATTATATGGTAGGGTTTCCATTTACAGAATTGATGTTCCAGTGCTGTGCACTTTGACTGTGGCCTAGCCCAGCACATTAGCATACTCTTGGTTTCAAGTACACAATCCCACTTCAATATAAGTACTTGACTTCAGTGCTTGACTGAGCTCAGACTGTTTGTAGCCTTCCAGGGTGAACCCTGCATGATTAAACAAGAATATGTCTTATGAGACTGCTGGTACTAAAGAGAACTTTATCAAAGCATAATGACACTCTTGAATGGAAGGTTTCAGGAGAATGTGATATATTAACACTCATCAGAAGCAGATGTGCTAAATAAATGAGGCCTGCTGTACCACTGGCACACAAACTCATTCCATTAGGGAACTATACTAAGTAAACTTTAAAATTGAGAATAAGGTCTCTGTAAGGCGTGCCTTTGTTTGCAACCAAACCACAGAAAAAGAAGATGAACACTTGCCTTTACTTTTCACCCTGTTTCCTTTCTCTGGTGTGGGATCTGTGTGCCTGGGACCCAGATCCAACCCCTGTGCCAAAGACAGGAGCACATATATGCTGCTGTTAGGCCCAGTTACACCAGTGGTACCTCTGGGAAATATTAATAAGCTACTCTGATGGTGACATGAGTTTTTGATGGCCTTGGTCCACACAGAATACACTGGAGCACGTGTTCTTCCACACTGTGAGCCTACCTCAGTTGGTCATGCTGCTGAGGGTGCCCCCCTCTCATCAACACCACCACTCATGGTCAGAGGCTGCTCCTTTTCTTCACCTGCTGCACCTCTTTAAACTTTTACCTTTCCTCACTCCAATATATGAATTAATTGATCACTTTGCTTCCTGAAGCTTCATTGTAAAGTCTTCCTTTCTCCCCTGCTTGTCATGATTTATTCCATCTAAAGCATTTCCTGAATGAAGGGCACTCTTCCAAACCCCCTTTTCTTCTTGAGGCCCCAAGAAACAGCATACTGAATAATTTTTTCAATCAAATCTCATTGCAATTATTTGTGAAGTGCCTTGGACACCATTAATGAGAAAGTGTCAAAGAACTAGCATCATTACTGTTATAATTATTACTATGGAATGAAAAATATATTGAGAGCTGTAGGGTGTAATTTTCAGAAGTTTTGCCTGAGAGCAAATTACTTCCCTAACCACTGTATATTTATGGCTTTATCAGTCATAATTTTCAACAAAATCTAAATCAAATCTAAAGAAGAACATACCAGCTTCATTTGCCACAGTTCTATTTTTCAAGATTAAAAAGAAAATTGCCACAAGGCATGCTTAATGGATATAAAATCCATACTGAAATGCACTGAAGGTTAAGTATTCTGAAGGACTCACAGGATTCCACCAGTTTCCAGCCAACACTCCATCACTAGTTAACATTTGGACTCCCTGTGTAGACACTCAAGGGCACCAAGGCTGTGAGCTAGAAGACAACTCTCCTATGGTGTATTTTGCCTTCCCTTTGATGCTTAGCCAGATACACTTCTAATACTTCACCCCACAGTCTTCATCCTTCATTAATTAAAACTTTGGTTTGGATCGTCAAGATCTTACTTGCTTGATGGAAGTGTAAATTTTTACCAGAAATTCCTAAGAGGCTTTCCTAGCTGGCCTTTGGAGTTGATGAATGCTAATACACTTTTTTCCCCCGTCAATATACAGTAAAGGGAATAATGTATTAGTGACCAATTCAACATTAGTGGGGGTGTTCGGTGAAACGTAAAGAACCTTCTAAAGAAATAAATCATACCTTATTATCCTTCAGCCCACAACGTTAAAACAGCTTTTGCTTTCAATACAACAAGTGAACACTTAGCTGCTCCCCACAGGTTTCAGTGTTTGAAGCTGGCCATGTTTCAATAAAATGTTTTTAAAAGAAATAAAATACTGAGAAAATATGTAGCAACCTACATTCTAGAATCACATTTATCTGCTAGGGGGTAATAATTACAGGCAGTCTGAAGTAACACCCCAGATTTAAACACTCACAGACTATTTAATTTTGAAAACCTGAGGCAACAAGCAGAGAAACTTGTCTGCATCTAGGAGAGATTGAGGATTAGACAATGGATCAAATGCCACACATTGAGAACTCACACCAGCCATTATGATACAGTCTGCAAAGCTGAGATTTGCAGTCCTGAGAAGATCTGAGATATAAACTATTTAACCAAGTCCACCTCTCTCCTCTGCCTCAGCATGGGATCAGTTGAAGTGTTTTTATGGCTGAAGACAGGCGGCAATTATTAAAGCAGGGACAAATGATGTTCTTCCAGCTTACCCTAACTGCCATGACCCAGAGGAGAGAGCCCTTGGAGACAGAACAGAGAAAAACCTGGGAAGTCTATGATACTTTTTCCTGAGCATAGTGATTTAATGGATAAAACTAATGAGAAATACATAATGGTAGAAACTGCAAGTGGAAATCTGTCTACAACTCATTTGTAGTGAAGTTGTGAATGTCCAAATAATTCATGAAACACAGATGAGTTTGCAAACTCTTAAGCATTTCCTTGGTAAACAAGCTGAAACCAAGCCATTACAAACATTTATACATATCATTCATGGCTCTGGCTCTCGAAACAAGAAACCTTACATAGTATTGGTGTGGAAGATGTTTCTGGCTTTCCCAAGAGGCATGTTACAAAGGAACTCCAAGTGTCTTTATTGAACAGCAAAGGTGCTTTGTGTCCAAGAAAGAGCTGTACAACAAGTAATCAGGACAAGTATGACACAGGCATCCCCCAGTTGCAAATGGAGGGAACGCTCTATTGTTTATAAGATGCATATGGAAAATATGAGAAAGATGAACATGATTGACACGACCTAGGACCAATTTCTCTGGTGTTCAGCTTACCAGAGTGGTCCACAGGGGAGCTGTGCCAGGATGACAAACTGTTTTGTAAAATGGGACTTGGATGCATGTGTTCGTGCATATATAAATAAAAAAGGATGCTCTAAGGATATACTTGACTTGTTTCACTAATTTCTCAACTGAAAAATAAACAAGCATGCAAGACCCTTAATGTAGCTACCTACTCACAGCAAAACAGGTAATAAAACACCAGAAACAGTCTCCTGGGAAGTAGAAGATCATTTTCTTATTGATCTAACAAGGGAAATCAAACTTTAACTGGATTTCCTATAAGCACAGAGTAGAACAATCTAATTATGGAAAGCCCAAACTGGGTATGTTATTATTGTTGGTGAATTGCACAATAAGCATCATTTATACGCCCCAGGGTAATTGGGGCACCATTGTGTTAGTTTGGTACTGTGCAAACACATAGGACAGTGCTTGCAGCATGAAATTCCTAACCTGTTCCTCACAATCTCTATGCAGGCTGCTAGGATAAACCATTCAGCTTATGGCCCCTTCCCAGCCTACATCTCTCCTGGCAGTGTAAACTTTATCTTTAGAATGTAAAGTATATTTAGAGACAGAATTTATGTCCCATGACTTGTCCAGACCATTTTCTCTAGGTCACAAGTAACAGCAGGTGGTTTGGAGAATGAACTCTGTAAAGAAACAGGCATTTTGTCTGAACACAGCTAAAGTAAAAGCATTTTGCATATGTAGACTCCTTTTTCCTTAAATGAGTAGGGCCTGTATTGTCTTCTGTCTTTCTTACCACTCTCTTAGCAATAGAAAGAAATACCAATTCAAACAGATGGTTGACTAGTGTGGATGATACACCATAAGCACAACACAGAAAATACATAACTTCTCGGGAAATAAGGGAAAAGACAGACAGAAAGAAGTTTTATTTGGATTCTTCCATGACAGGGATATTATCCTGTCAACTGGATGTTAAAAATGTCATCATCTAGGGGTAAAGTACAACAAACAGACTGAGCACAAGCAAGGTGGGAACTGAACACTAGAGAACACAAAACATGTTATGGCATCCCATTTGTCTGGTGATGGGAAGCCTGGTTAGCAAGGCTGTGAAAAAGAAGCTATTCAACCCCTTGGTAACATGAACTGTTTTGTTAACCTTTTCATTCTGGCAGTAAATTAATGCATCCTGTATGACCGAATGGTCAGGGGCCTTTTTATTATTATGGTCCATCTACTGAAAATTGCTGATGTAACATAATCCTTTCCCCTGGCAGCAGGAGCATCAGCAGGGCTGCTGCTGGGGTCATTCCTTCAATCTTTACACATTCCCATTGCGTACCAGGTTGTGATCCATGAGACAATGCATTTGGAGACCCACAGAAAGCCCACAAGACACACTGTTAAGCAGAGACATCCTCAGAGCAATCTGGAACAGCATATAAAATCTACATAAAATGCAGATTCCCTTATTTCTCCCCCTTGCAGCCTAAACCTGCATGTGCTGGTATCATAATAGGGTATAGCTCTAAGGTAAATTAGATTATGAACTGAGATATGTTTTTGGATGTGTGAGCCCTTTTCCACAGATCTTAAAAGATATGTGCAGTGGAAAAAAGGTGCCTTTAATTTTATTCATGTGTATTTTCCAGCTGAGCCTTGCAGCAGAAAACATAAGATTAAACTATCATGAACAATTGCAAGGAAACAGGTGCTGAGAAAAAACAATAACTCTGAATCTAACTTGGGTTCAAGAGACTCAAATGATAATCTGGGTCCTTTTCTTGATGTGTCTGCAATTTCAATCTTTCTTTTGCACAGTTGTGAAGTTCTAATTAACTCAACAGTTTTTGCCCTCTATCACTGAAGAGAGAAAGTGAACAAGAACAGTGAAAGAGGAAGGCAGATTATTGTTTTTCTGTGAAATATCCATGCCTGATTAAAACAAAGCAAACTGGCAGATTATGAGTGTGTTTACATAGCCAACAATTCTGTGGAGAAGCACTCATATTGAGTATCAAAAAATGCCCACCAATTCCTCAGCATCAGGAATTGTGGCTCCTAATGCAATGAAAGAATTAATTAATGCAGAATGATTTACCTCAGTGCTGGATCACACAGATACAGCCTCTATAAACTCAAAGTTTGGTGCTCCTGGTTAATAGAAAGAGTAACACTTTTTCTCTGTTCTGTACCTATAACATCTTCATTATTGTATTATCTATCTAAATATCGAACTGAGGTTCACCAAGTTTAAAAAGCAAGGGATTCTACTTTTGGTCCTACCCAGTTAAAACAGATGGTTAGACTTACTTAGCAATTAAAATCAAGGTTTATTTATCGGAGCAAGGTTAGAGCCAGTGCTGTATCCTATAGGCTTAAAGATTTTGCTAATTTATTTTAATCCATTTAAACCTTTAAGGCGTGGATAATGGAAAACAGACAAGAAATCTCTTAAACTTTCCAATTTAAGAGACAAGAGTTTCCTTCTCTGTGAAGAATAGTAAAGCTCTCTAGAAGAATCCTGAAAGGTCAGCAAGGAAGCCTTTGACTACTTTCTTCCTGGAAACTCTATCTCAAAGGTCACAAAACCACAACTAAATTGCCTTTAGCAAAGAACCTAACTAGAGACACATTGCAAGGTACTTAATTGCCTTTAGCAAAGAATGTAACTGGAGATGCATTGCAAAGCCTTAAATGGAAACCAAAATCGATATTTCAACATTTAGGAGGAAACCATTTTTAGCAAGGAGACGCAGCAGCTGCTCATGCTGGCACACTGAGCTTAACACACTGGTCTGGAGTGTATTTTCAAATAATGGTGGTACCAATATAATGTCATTTGGATAAGTGGACAGATTATCCAGATAACAATTTAGGAGTACATGTATGCTCATGGAAAATCTGACTGGGATAAAGATAAGAGAAATTCCATGCTTCAAAAGAATAACAAAAAGATTGCCCACTGCCACACAAAGGACCCTTCTCACATTCAAGTTAATTGCCCAGATGAATGAAAAAGGAACTACTGGCACAGGTGACAAATATGTGACCAAACCAAACCAAAAAAGCTACAAACAAAAGGGCCACCACTCCCTGCAATTTTAAATCAACTTACTTCTCTTGCATCCAAGTGTGTCCACGTTCTCTATTACATTTCACTTATTAAATGTCTGGCTCTAGCAAGCCAGGTGAGGTATATAAGCACTACTGAATCCAGTCAGAGAAAAGGAAACTTAAACATGGTTTTGGCATGGCACAGGATTACAGGGAGCCTGTAGCAGACTACAAAATGGAGATTCTTAGACCAATAGTTCCAAATCTGCCTATATTAAGTGACTGCTGTGAAACCTCAAATTAAAATACAGTAAAGCATTCATGGAAAAATGATTGTCAGGTCACTTTCACTGGCCTGTGGATTACAGGTGTAAGGAAAACAGCACAGACTAAACCAAAATGGATCATCCTACTGGAATCTGAAACAGGAATAGCTCTTACCTTCAAAAGCAATTGTGGGGTGTTCTTTCCTGACACATTGCTGATGTTCAGCTTCAGAGTATTCAGGTACATTCTGTGACGCTGAGAGATGAAAAGCAAGAAGAAAAAGGCTTGGCAATGACAGGGAAATAGCCTTTAATCTTGAAACAATCATGACTGAAGGGCGGCTGCAGAACTAGCTTCCAAGATAGACCCAGGGAGGATACCTGAAATACAAATAATTCCACTTTCAGAAAGACGAATCCTTATCCAGAGCATGTAGCAAAGGTAGGGAAGGATGGAGGTTCCCTTTTCATCCCAACCCCACTTGTGCTAGGTGCACAAGGTATTCCACAAAGAACATCTAGAAAAAGAAAGGAAAAAAAAAAAGGACCAATTTACAACTGTATTTTGACTTCTAACTTCAAATACAAGGGAAGTGCACAGCTCCCTAAATATCTATCTCTGTGTGCCTTTGGGGTATATGTCCTTAAACAGTAGCTGGTGTGCAATGGCTGACACTGACAACATGAAATCTCTAATACTCCAGGTGTAAATGTGTCCCCCAATGTGTACACCTCCCTCCTCAGTTTCATGATGTGCCATGTTAAATGTTATGCTACATTAAAGAGATTGCTAAGGAAAGGCCAACATCAGACATCAGGAAAACACATGTGTAATTAATACTGTTCTAATAGGTGATTTATACATTTTATGACTGCTGTTTATAATGTCTTGAAACAAAAAAAGCCAATCCAAGGGTGTTGCCAGGAAAGTGCTAATTAAGGTACAATAAAAATTAGAAGAGTTTATTGGGGAAAATGGTGAGAACTGAGTCAATTGCTTGCATTATTATGGGATGCTATAGCTCCCAGTCACAACAGCTGAGGCACAGCTAAAGAGGAGGAGCACTCACTCTCGGGAGACAAGAGTGGAAAGTCATGCCTTTTCTGTGTGAGCTTTTTTAACAACAGCAGCAGCAGTAAAGGCATAGCTCTAAAAACTCCCTTGGGCCAAACAGGCCTCAGGCAGGGGATGGAGGATTAATTAGCCCATGCCACAGGCTCCCCAAGATGATCCTGCAGCTTAGTAAAATCTGCATAAAATTTAATCTTACTGATGTGCATATTATATTTTCCTATGTAACTGTGTTCAATTATTGCAAACACGTGTTTTCAAACAAATGGAGTCTTCTACCCTTAAATCCTACCCAGTGATAAAGCTGACTCCTATTAAATTCACAAGTAACAAGATTTTCAACTCCTGCCGGTGTAGTGATTCACAAAGTGTAACACTCAACACCTGCAGTGCCTGATACCTCTTTTGTTTGGAGTCTCTAAAACACTTTCAGTGACCTGAAATGGTCAAGCTGATGGCAGGTAACATGAGGCACTGATGCACAATGGCAGGCTTGTGGTGGGGAGCAAACTCCAATATTGTTACATCAAGGAGCTGGAAGAAGCTTGTAAAGGTCTTTGGGCATCATAGGAGCAATAAGGGACTGCTTATAGCAGCAATGGGACATGGTTTGAAAGATGTTTTATTCTTAACCGCATTTCTCTGTGACTTTAAACACTGGCATAAAGATGAGCTGCCAGCATATCCATTATGTGTGTGCTCAGCAGCAGCTACATACCTCTGACTGAAAATAGCACTGGCATTCAGGACTTGGGGTAGTTCTAAGGACTTCGTTTCCCAGCTAGTGTGAGTGAGACATTACAGCATTTCACTTTTTTTCCAGCCCCATATACATGCAGATTTTATGCAGTGATGTACAAAAACGTCTTCCAGTTCTCCAAAAGAGGTTCTACACCACTTTACTACAGAGGGTGGCTTTTTTAAAAACACAGCAAATATAACGTTACATTAAAAAATGGGACTGGCAGAAGGGAGAGATGTGAAATCATTTAAAGCTCAGGCCAGCACAGCATTTAGTCATTAAGCACAGGCATACTGAAGGGTGTACAACACTGAGCACCATGGCACCTCACATGATGGACATGTTGTGCAAGTCACACTGTAATAAAAATTACTGATGATGAGGCATCTAATTATATTTTCAGCCATTGGTTTAAACGATGTGTTTTTTTCCAGTACAGATCCAGAAGAGAAGCACAGCTCAGAGATGTGAAGGCCAGGGAGATGCATTTTGTACAGCTTTCGGATACACTTAAAGTCAAAGCCAAACTTTCCTTAGGTAGGAGATGGTTGTTGTGGGAAATGCACAAAAAGCAAAAGGACTTTTTCACTGTCAGATATCCTTGCTGGAAACTGGAAGAGACAGTCATGGAAATCTCACTTTATGCATGCTCTACTACTCCCAGTGCAGCCATTACTGGCTAATCCTGGAAATAAGGTACTAAACTAGACAGATTTTAGTCTGAGCCAATATGGCCATTTTCATGTAGTAATAATCCAAACAATGATCTCAAGCTAGGTGAAAAAAAATTTTAAAACAAAGACACAGGGTAGGGTCTCATGCTCCTCTACAGCCCAATGTGTTGTACAATCAGAAGATGAGTAAATTCTAGTTTCAAACTTACCAGGGTCATGAAATGATAAAAAGTTGTATACGAGAAACCTTCAGAACATCCCTCTGCCTATTCTGTGCCAAAGCAGAGTGCATTTACTAGTGTTTTGTCTGGACTAGTTGTAAAATGTGCCAAGTAGCTGGATTTCTGCCACTTTCCCCGGGAGATTTTACCACAGTCCAAGAGACTTCAGTGTTCCTTAGAAAGCTCTAACCAGTATTTTGGGTAAAGTTCCATCTTCTTTTTCCTTATTGTCATAGGGAAATCCAAAGTGTGCACGAACACAATGATTTCAAATTTGATTTTAAGTGAGAGTTAACATATGACCAAACAAAGATGAAAAAGAAACATATAAAAAACCTGTACCCTTCATCACGTTCCCTGTATCCTACATCCAAGTGTGTGAAGCTCTCACGTGCTGAAAACTTGAACAAAATCAGCGTCATGTGCAGCCCTGAGCTGGTGTCTACTGGAGTCAGAGTCAATGGGTAAATGCCAGCTTGATCAAGGGTGACGAAGCCAGAGCCCTGGAGCGCCAGACGAACAATAGCGAGACAGTGGATAGAACTGCAAAAGCTTACTCCTTCAACCTGCCCCTTCCCAGGCTGCCTTGCTCGCTTTTTCTCAATATTTTAAGAAAGACTCTAACTTAGTAATTACTATTTCCAGCTGGTGCAATTTGTTTCCAAAAAAAACCCCCATACTCCAAATATGAAGCAGTGCCATGTGCACGCACAGGTCAATTGAGTGCCAAGAGAAAGCTCATAACTGCCTGGGAGAGCCCAGCAGTTATGAAGTGTTTTAATGAAATGAAATGTTTTAATTTTACTGGAGATGGCCAAGCCCATCCTCCAATTTTGCCCAAGTTGCAGATTTTCACTGTGAGGGCTGGAGTATGACCAGCGCTTAGGACCAGTCCGCATCCAGACTGCTAGAACACTGAATGTCCCAAGCACAGCCCAGGCTAGCACTGCTTTGCACTGCTGGAACTTGCCCTGGCCTCAAGCAGTTTAGATGCAGTTAAATGCTATAAAAAGAGCTATTCTTATTAGACTCTCTGCTCAGAATGGCTTAGGCCTCAAGAAATCAGCTGTCAAGTTTTCAGTGCAGATGAGAGACAAGAGCTCAAATCCCTGGTTAAACTCAAATCTCAGACAGGACATATCATTTCAATTCTGTATTTGCTCATTTTGATGCATCTTTACCACCATAGCTATTCCCCTCCCCAGCCCGATGCAGACATGTTAAAAAAAGATAAAAATGTCAAAAAATATTATCTCTCCAAGTTTATCTGTCCTCTCCCTCACGAAAACCTGTCCTCTGCACCACTGCACAGCCCCAAGGGACAGTGATGGGGAATCTTTCTCCCCTGTGAGGGATTCCCTCAGATCTCCCCTCAGAGGAATGTTCAGTGAATCCCTCCGGCCCTCTTACAAAAAGAGGTCAACAAATTCAGGCTGCACTGGACCTGGTGAAATATGCTCCAGAGACAGGTATTTTTGTAGAGCACCACTTCTGCCACCATTCTCTTGTCTCTTAAATCAGGCTTTCTTAGCTCATGAGCATCCCTGCCTGCAGTGGCGGTGGCAGCGGACGGGCAAAGAGCGGCTCTGTCTGGGAAACACAGGAGGTCTGCACACTTAGAGCGTCCCCAAAGCTGGGGTTTGCAACCACAGCACCTGTGTCCACACAAACCCGCTGCCACCTGCCCACTTCTCACCCAGGACACTCCATGAAAGCCCAATGGGGACAGTGCTTTGCCTCGGGGCTTCACCCCTGTGCAAGGGCAGCATTCCGGGGATTGCCCACAGTTCCTCCCTTATTCATTCTAAGGGCATGAGTCTTTTCCAACTTGCCCTGTATTGTATCATTGTAACTCCATTGATTTCACAGGAGCTAATCCTGATTTACAGAGGGTAACTCAGATCATCCCCCTTTTGACTAAAGCTCCACATCTAAAAGAAAAATACCTTCAATCAATCTTCAGGGCTTTAAAACAGAGCACACTTTTAAAATGGCTGTACCAGGAATTCATATCCTGCTTTCCTCTAACTGTAACTATCATTTTGACTTAATAAAATGTGACAGTAAAGTTAAAGGATAAAAGAAAATGCTTCATCTTTCATTTTAAAGAAAAGCGATGCCTTTAAAAAAGACTAAAAAAGGAACCTCCTGTAGAAGCTTTAACTCTTCTGTTGGGGATCTTTTGTGATTGGCACAGTTATGGTTTTATTAGACTGGAATACCAGAGGGAAGAACAGCAATGGAAAGAGGTGGACATTAAAGTATTCAAAAAAGTACTGGAAGAATAAGGGAAAGAAATATAAACATTATAAAGCAGGACAGCTCAGCAATGTGGCTATAACAGGCTGGCACAGGCAGCTCTGCCCTAGAAAACAGAGAGCTGCAAGGCCAACAAAACTATGGTCCTTTATTCATCTGATGCTCCTTACCCTTCTCTCCTACCCTCTCCAGCTGGAATCCATCCCACTCAACTGGCTCCAAGGGCCATTCCACACTATCGAAGAAAAACCACAGCTTTTCCCTCTGCCCCTGGCCACATCCACACCCTCAGCCCTCAGCTGTACCCACGCTGGGGAGCTGGATTTGTCTCCCAGACAAAACGTGGCACACTGCACTTGCTTGTCCAGAGATCAGATCTCATATGCACTCTTAGACTGGGCTCGTGGGTACTGAGCTTTTCTCATTCATTTACCTATGAGGCAAATCTACAAGAATGGTCTAGAGCTCAGAAAAAAATCTGTGAAGAGATCTTGTTTTGCTTTAATTAAATCACCCTATGGTCTTCTGAAGATTCGACAAGCTCACTTTGAATGTCACGACAGCTTATATGCCGCAGTTCTTGTTCTGGCTGGGTTTCACCATGCTGCCGTGTGCCCACCTTGTTCAGGGCTTCCCATGGCCTCAACTACAATACCATCTATGAGCTTCACATTGAACTTGCTCTCACAACACCCCAGGGAATACAAACTCACATTTTCATACAAATAATCCAAGGGTTATCTTCTAAAAACCCATACAATTCAGCAGCAATTCAACATCACAAGTGTATGCACGTAATATGCTCTCCTGTGGCAGAGCAGAAACTTGAGCTCCATCCTGACCCGTCTCACAGCTTCTGTCTCACACAATCTGCAGGGCACCAGTTGCAGTATCACACTAGCTTTATATCAGGAATAAAACAATCATGATTTTGCAACACAGGTCAATTTACTGAAACCCTTCTGTTATCTAGATCTGTATAAATAATTCAGGTAACTCTTTGCAAAGGAGAAATCAGTTTAACCTATTATACTGTTCAGTTCATGGCTCATGAAGTCTGCAGTGGAGCTGAATAGTAATAGTCTATACTTTGATCTTAGGACTACATCCCATGAAAGATTGACAGGGCACTTGGAGGCACTTCATTTCCGGAGTACTTTCTGATTGCTGTTCAAAGCCACCCAGGACTGGTCAAGGTTCCAAACCAATCCCACAAAATGCAATGGGATGTTTATGCTCAGATCAGGTAACAAAGACAAAACTCTTAATAATGGCTCAGAACAAAATGAATTGGTTGGTGTCAGGCCCCTTCTTTATGGACTGGTGTAGGCCCTCAATGAGCCATCAGCCACCACTTGCTTACTTGGCCTCAGCAGCACAGTTGGTGGCTGCATCGTCCTGAAAACTGAACTGCTCCCTCACCTTTAGAGGAAGCCCTCCAGAACAGGAACCTTTTATGGAAAGGTTCCATTAAATAAAGCTGATTCAACAATAAAAGCCTGTGCAACACAGCAAAATATACTGTACTTCTGGGTTCCTGCCAAACCCAGTGGGCATAAATAAATACCTGCTCTGCTGACACTCAGACCTGCTTTTGAATAGTGCTAACCTGACCACACATTGAGTGCATCCCCAAGTGCTTCAAGAGGCTCCCCAGAGAGCTCTAGATCTTTTTTTTACTGCTACACATAATATAAAGACATGAGAGGTTTTGTTAGCATTTGTTTGGGGTATGAATTTAGCACTTGTGAAAAGGTGCCTTGGAGTCTGAAGTCCTCTGCTTATTCAATGATTGTATTTGGCAATGAAGGCTTACACTCATTTATCTCCCTGGCAGTACACTGCCACTGTTTTCTAGAAGACTGCCTCTACAGGGAGGGTGGAAATACCTTCTATTTGCTTTTCACAGAATGGCCTCTCTGAGAGATGTCAAAGTGGAGGTATTTATTTTTGGTAACTCTGGGATTTGGACTGACTATGGAATTATTTTTCTGTGTTCCAGCTGTGAAACACAGAGATGAAGCAGCAGCAGAACTCAATGAATGCTTCTGTGGCACTTAGCACAACTGCAATTCAGACACGAAGTTTACTGCAGCCTAGATTAGGAATCAGGAGCTTCTGACTCCCAGTCAAAGTCTCTGCATGCTCCATCAAAAGGAGAGGATGAGTGAATGTAACTCAGCCCAAGAAAGGAATCACCCCAGAGCTCATGAGACAGCAGCAACATACCAGGAGTAAGTATTCCAGAGGTGCTGCCTGCAGCAGGTCTCAGGATCAGGGTTCAGCATCCCTTGCAGTGCAGTCACCTTTCTCACTGTACAAATGATTTAGAGTCCTCTCCACAAGTGCTGTAAATCCAAGGTGCCAGATGTGCTGTTTACAGGCAGATCAGCTGTATAATGTAAGTACAGCAGATTCAGCATCAGACACTGCAAATAGTCACCTGGCTGCAAGATCTCCTTCTGGTTTGATATTTGGTACTCAACCCACAGATTGATTCCTTAAGCCTACAGCTGTTATGGAAACAACAACACGGCAGCTTTTCTTCAAGCTGCTCCCCTGCACGATGGGGATGGTCTGTAAATGTGCAAATTAGCAGAGCCACAGTCCCTAACACTACACTGTGTGTGCAGCCTGTGTCATTCCAACACACTATTGTGCCTGACAGTCTCCAGATGCTCCTCAATTAGCAGTGATTTCCAGACATGTGATGTTCCTGCTCACACACCTCCCCACTGCAGCTGTGACATTACAACTGGAGAAACTGAGGCATGACACAAATTTGTGACTCAGCCATTAGTACCTGCAGCCAGTTTTTGGTAAAGACAGATAGAGAAATGAACTTCTGACTCCTCCCAAAGCTTTTGGTATGGGGTTGTTTTTCATCTCATGGTTTAATATGAAAACCGTAAGTGTTCTTGAATTTTAATTTTTTTTAATTAATTTTTTAAATTTTTTTATTAACACTAGTTTGTTATTCAACTCTATTTAGAGGGTCCACTGCAGACATCCTACAGGATTTTTAGTAAGGAAGCTATTGACAATAGTTTCAAATTATATAAGGCATAACATAGGCTGTTAACTTGCAAAGTTTCTCTCTTCAACACTGTGACAGCAATCTGGGGACAAGTGCAGTCCTCAGATCGTGCCAAGCAGATAAGCAATCCTGACAAACTGTATAACAGTCACTGTGGAGTCCTTGTGTCCACAGAGCTGGGAAAAGAGTAGAAAGAAGAAATAAATAAAAAACCCCACACTTAATTCTCCTTTGACCTGAAGCAATCTCAGAATTCGAGTCTCCAGAAGACAAACACCAAGCCATGAAATCATCACACCAATGAACCTCCTGCCTGAGCATTACCCATAACATATAGGCTGGACTTTCCCTAGAGCCTTGTTTTTCCAGTTTAAAGACTCCAGCACTAGCTCCAGGGCTACAGCTTCTGTCAGCTGCTCCCTTCTATTCCATCCCACAGATCCCATCACATCACTCACACAGCCCTAAACATCAGGGCCAAAGGCAGTTGTTGCACATTTCAAACCCAACTCATCCCTCCCAGCAGCTCCTTCCTCCACCGCTATGTTGCAAAAGCAGGAGGAGAAGAGCTTTTTCTTTTAATGCTTGCCCGTGCAGGAGAGAGAAACCACAGCCTGTTTGCTTTCTCAAAGATTTGTGATTAACTGGTGCCACATAACACATACCCATGGTTTAATTGTAACTCTAGGAGAAGAAGCATAAAGCACCCCTGTAGCACAAGTCCAGGTTTCAGCCTGCTTGGAAACAAGAATATGTTTTGCTGCAGTGTCTCCTTGGCACAACACAGCATCATTTATCATAAGGAAACCTTTGGCTAGAAGGCATTCAAACAGCCTTCCTATGCCCCAAATATGAACAGACAAAATAATAATTGTCAGCCAAACTCTTTTTTCATCCTGCCGTGCCCAGCTTTTCTCATATTTCTTGCAACAGCAGTTACCTGTTGGGCTCTGTTAACTCTTCCCCCTGGAGCAGCAGGGCTGCTTTGGTCTGTCCTGACTTTCACACTGTACTTGGAATACTCTGAAGTAGGGAAGCTCTTCCCAGAGCCTCCTGGCTGCAGTGCAGCACTGAAGGGAAGCAGTGCAAAACATATACAGCTCACAAATGACAGGTTATTACTGACTGCTGTGTATAAACAAAATGGGACTGATTCCTCATCTGCTGAAAACAACAGTGACATCAATTTTCCCCATGAAAAATATCTGGTGATCAACAGTTTCTGAAAACAAAGAGCTGAATTTTTTTCTCCCTGCAAACGTGCTACACAACTTCTATGGTACCAGGAGCATGGTGCTGCTTGCCAACCTCAGAACATAGGTATTGCTATGTCGGGTGACAGCAACATCCTTCTAGAGCTTTTCTCAAAAATTTAGGCAAAGGAAAAGTGAAGCAGGACAGCTGACCTTCAAAAAGCCCTCAGCTTGCTTGCTTTAATGAACTGTTGTTGTAATTTTCACTGTTCACTGCTCTACTTTAACTAAACAGTACACAGTACAGTCCCCATCCTGTAAAGTGTCCCTCTCCCTAAATTCCCAAAGACATCAAGGTGATCCAGTATTTAATACAAACCCAATGATCTACAACTTAGCTAAGAAATTCCATGCTGGAATGGAAGGAAGGAATATCTGAGATTGAAAGCTGGGACCCTTCTCTACACTTACATTTTTGACAGTCAGATGTCCAGCCAAAACTGGACATCTGAATCTTTTCCCACCAGGCAGGAGAAGCAGCCTGCCAGCAGACACCCCAGTCCTGGGGTGTCAGCTCTTTGCCTCAGAAATGCTTCAAAATACCCCAACAATGCCTCAGACAGAAACCTTGTCATCATCTTCCAGGAGGCAGGGTCTGAGCAAGCATTTGGGAGCTGATATAATTTTAATACACTCTAAGGCCAGCCTTTCTAGAGAAGATGAATTATTTGTAATGAATTCCAATCACATGGCGCTCCAGCCCCCACACCTTCATCCTGCATATATAACCAAATTAGTTTAGGAGATGTAAGTTATTCAGGGACTTAGCTGTTCAGTCTGGCCTTGGAGGATTTGCTCTCATTATGGCTTTTATGCAAATTCTGTCCTCCAAATCTCTTCTGAATCAATTATTACTAGATTAATTTAAACATGTCCACCTGGGGTGCCTGTATATCATGTGCCTCATGTTAAAAAGTAAAAAGGAGGATAATGAATTCAGGAGGTGACTGAAACAGATTCCTGCTTTGTGGAAATGTGACCTTTTTGCATAATGTCATAAAAGAAAGAAGTTCCTTCAAGAAACATGGCAGACAGGGTCATTCGTTGGATCAGCTGGGCTTTCAATCACTCTTTGGAAATTAGCATGATACAATAAAAAATTAATAAGAAATTAAAAAAAAATATCACTTCAATGCTCCAGACTATTAAAGTCTTTGATGGACTACTAATTGAAATGTAATGCTTAATTTTAAGCAATGCCATTTTATTAATGGTAAAAACTTGAATTAATGTCATTAACCAATGTTAATATTACAAATCCCCCGAGGGATAACAAAGCAATTATGTTATTCACAGAACTGAAAGGGGGAAAAAGATGTAATCTGTACATGGCTGCACTAAGGCAGAAAAGACTGCTTCCATCTGCATTCCCTCTGCTGAGAAAGGGGGTTTGTTTGTTTTTTTGAGCAAAGAGGAGGTAGAGGAAGAGAAGAATTTGCACTAAGTTAATTACTGCTGATTTTCAGGCACTTAATAGCTAGGAAATTATTCTGTTACTCAAACAGCATACTGTGGGGATCCTGGAAAAATAATTTGGGATGAGAAATTGATTACAAACTCTCCTTCTTGGAGGTCTCCCCTGTGTGTGCTTGGGTCCTAACACACACAGCAACAGCTTTCACCTGATGGAAAAGCCTGATGCAAATATGCTGGCCCCACACCTGGCAGCAAATGGCTTTATGGAGTTGTGCTAGTTTGTATCTGCCAGGGATCACCAAGGAGAACGCATTCTGTGGTACTGAATGCCCTCAAGTTCATGTGAGGGCAGGTGCTTTTATTTTATATAGTTTAGCAAGTTCAGCATCTTGTCACATCTACTACTCATACAGCAGGATAGATGGGGTTAGCCTTAATTAAAGAACCAAAAGCAATACTCTTGCTAATTGGCAGAAGTTGCATCGCCCAAAGGGAGTAACAACCTTGTACGGCAGTGGTATAATACTGTATCTACTCCAGAATAACCATGTTTGAGATAAACTCTTGATTAACTGTTTTTTTATTGTCTGGCTGATAATTCAGAGACAATGGGGAGATTCAGCAAGCCAGAGCATGAAGATTTCCCCAAGGAGCTACAAACCTAGTTATTGCTCAGAATCCCAAAGACTTTTGCTTTTTATTTACAGAAAATGAAAGTATTCCAACACACCATTGTCAAAAATCCATGACTAACACAAATGCCTCTTTTAGTTCGCACTTTTCAAGGCACGCAGTCAAAGGTGTCACAAATTTGCAAAGAGTATTAACTCATGGGAAGAGATACAAAAATTAGTTTCCTGTGTTGCATGTAACATGCCAGTGCTCTGGTGTTAACCAGCTCTCAGGATGCTCAGGAGATTCTTCTGAGACTGCCCAGCCAAGCACTTTTAAAAATAAGTTTAATCTCCTTCTTAGAGGAAAAAGAAAAGCATTGACACTAATTACTACCAGGCCTCCTATTTATGTTGCACAGTAAAACCTCAATACTACCCCAAAATAAATCAACTGAAAAAAGACCAAGGTCTTCAGTGAAGTGAGAAGCTACTCCTGAATTTGGCTGTATATAGTAACAGGGATGCATACTTGGTGGCTGGGACCAGGGTGTCTTTCTCTCTTTGTAGCCCAAGCACAGAACATCCAAGTGCCTCTTTATGTTTCTGTGTAAGATATAGATCCAGCTGTAAAACACAGTGAGATTTGGGGGTTTTACTTAAATTGATATATTACTTAGCAATCTTATTATAAATGGCAGAATGAGCAGGAGGAAGAATTACTGCAAGGTTTCCAGTCTGCTTACCAATGAGTTCCTGCACATGGCAGGTTTCAGTCTATGGAGCCAGTTATGCTCAACAGCATAAAGCCTTTTCTCCTGCAAATTTGCAAATCATTGTATTTTGTTTTCCAGTAATCATTTCTCTCTTACCTCATCTCCCCCATTTCCTCAAAGAACAACATCAAACCTCCTGTGAAATATCTCCATTCTGTCACTCTTCCATTTTCTCTTCCAACTTCCCTCTCCCAACTTGCAAACAAGGGAGGGGAAGCCACTGAAGACACCAAGGTCAAGGCAGAGTGAGACAAAGTCAAATTCATGCAATCAGTTAACACCACACGCGATCAGACCATTACAGAGACATGAGACGTTATGGATTGCAGCTTAATAGATCGCAATAGCGGATGATGGGGGAGAGGAGAAGAGAGAAATGTTCCTTCTGGGTTGAGACTTGCTGATTAAAGTGCACGAGTGGGCAAGGGACAGCAACAGTGTTTGTGTTCCTAAAGCTGAGACTTACCTCTCGATATTAATGGACACACCATTGTCGCCAGACGCAATGTTTTGTTATTGCGTGATTAATTGAAAGTCACATACAATGACATATTACAGGCAGGATAAAGCTGTCACTGGAAAGCAATTCTTCACAGTAATTCCTGCCAGTCTCTACAATCTGAAATTGCATACCTCGTTACAGTCGACCCCTCAAGCACAAACACATTACATATCTTTATATAAATAACAGTGACTAACAACGGCAGTCTGAGGTAATCTCTGTGGGATATGAAATCAAGAAAAAGGTAAGGCAGAGAAATTGCCTTCAAATATTAGTAAGCTTGTCCATGCTAATCTCCATCAAATGAACCATTTCTCTTTTCCTTTAAAATAAAAACTCTTTCTGCTGGAGACACAGAAAGTATGATAGAAGGACATGTTGTTGCATAAATGACAGCTAGAAGCCTTACTTCTTCAAAAGGCCACTAGTTCTAAATCTTAAAAACTTATCTTGATCAAGACTAATTAAACTTTGACACAGTCACTTTATCACTTACTTAGGTCAGTAAGTATAAGTAACTGGTCCAGCTCACTTTTTTAAAGCCCCGAGATCAAAGACTCTTTTATATTTCTTTTGGCAGCAGCAAGAAGATATCAAATCATTAATTTCTCCATGCATTTTATTTCAGTCAGAATCACTGCATTCAAAATACAATGTGGAAAAAAAAATCTACATTGCTCAAGGGAAAGGACACAGCCTAGGGGAATACAGGTGCCCAGGAAATAGCTCGCGTCACTTATACTTTGTGTGTGACAGATTCACAGCTGAACTGCCAGTAATGATACACAGTTGCCTCATCTCCAGTTGGCATTTAGCGCTCCATTTCCCACACCACTGGCTAATGGTCAGATCTGTTGCAGTGCTCAGTTTATTTTCTTGCTATCTGAACATAAATTGGAGGCAATACCCCACTACTCAAGTGAACAATATCTGAAGGTCTCATCATCAGGTAGGGTGGCACCATTTAAAATCAACAGTACTCTCTCTTTTGCAACTTCTCCATTAGAGAGCTCCATTTCACACCACCACGAAGACAGTCAGAGGTTTTATGCCCTTTCAAGCTCACCCACTTGGACTTTCTGTTACCAACCACTTGCAAAATAAGGAAAAGTGATGCAAAGGTCTTTACCTGCTTGGAAGTTCTCTACCTCCTCAGAAGACGGCCTCTTGCAGGCTCTTGTAAATCTGCCACTGACAGGAGCCAAGAGAAACGGGGACAGGAAAGCACAAAGCCTGGGCTGTCCTGTGGCCTGGAGGCAAATAGCAATCTCTGTCTTCACCCAACCCAACCAGAGCCCTGCAAGAGAGTAAATCTGTGTCCACTGGCCTTTTTAACAGTCCCTTAATGACCGTTAACTTTTTTCAGCCAGCCATTGATTCTAATGGCATGTGCATTCACACACAATAATACCTCAGACGGCCTTCATTAATTTACCATGCATAATTTCTCTGAAAGCTTTTGCCAATAGAATACCCCTAAACTGACTCACTAACTCATGAAGATAAAGCACTTTCTGTGTGAAACCATTATGCAGATGCACAGCATTCTCCTCAAATAAGTTAAAAAGTAGGTATTGTTCAGTGTCTACCCATTTTTCGGACACTGCAAAGTACCAGGGCTTGAAAATGTAAAGCTGCTGCTGGAGTATCCGGTGTGACAATGAATATGTAAGATACTCCAGGCTAGGGAAGGAACAACATGAAAAAAGGCAAATTATATGAAAAAGCCTTTCTGCTGTGAAGTTCCTGAAATCTCTTACAAATTTCAACAATGGGAAGTCCTAAAAGAGAAAGGCTGTTAAAATACCAAAGGAAAATGCAGCAATATAGATATTCACCAGTCCATTCATCCAGAGACAGGGTGGGGGAAGATCCAGCAAAGGGAGTGTATTAGAAACAAACTATCCCAGAGAACAAGGGTTTAGAGCTGTCAGGAACTACAGTGCTGCCATTAGCCTTGCAATAAATTATGGAGCTGTCAGCATTTTCCCATTATAAATCTCTCAAGCCTCCTCTTATGTACACTGATGTAAGATTCAGACCCCAGTCCCATGGTGGCAATGATACTGCAAACAAAAGTACCACAGACTCCCTTTGGAGGTATAAGATCCATAAATATAACCTGTGGTCTTATAAACTTCACAAGATGTTGACTGTAGGGAATAAAAAAGGGTTGTTGTGTTTTTTTTATTTTATTTTATTATTATTACAATTAGTTCATCTTTAAGCAAAGTCACAGGATGACAGGTGAAGAGCCGATTGAGAAGGTGATAAGGAATAGGCTCCTCTTTTGCACTACACTCAAGTCTTTTATCAACTTGCAAGTCTCTCATCCCTTTCCGGAGAATTGATCACAGAGCCCTCGAACGCTCTGACTCCACTTCCAAGGTTATAGGTGTTGTCCTGACTTATGTAAAAAACCACCTTCCATAGACACACGCTTGTGATGCCCTCTAATATTAAACGTGGAGGTAAAATGAAGATTCAAATAAAATTAGATCTGAAAATTTAATCTGTCTTAAATTCATGAGTTGTGGGACTCAGGGTTTTGGGCTCTCATCAGTGAGCAGTGAACCACTTGCAGTGAGCACTGGAGCCACAGAGCAAGTGGATTAAGAGCAGAGCTCTTCAAAAAAATTTCCATTAACAGAAAGCTTAATTAAGGAACGAGTTTTTTGTTGCTCTTGGAAAACATAGACTGTAAAAGGGGCCCTGTGTATTTCAGTGGGAAAAAAAATAATGAAGACTGATAGCATATGTGGGGGAAATATGCTCACATGGAGATACCTTTTTAAGTGAAAATCACCAGAAGGATTTTGGCGACATGGATTTAGTAAAAAGGATGTAAGCCATTATCAACATAAAGGTAATGAAAACTCAGGGAAAACACCAGTGCCTGGAGTCAGTATTGTTAAAGACCATTAATACTGTCACTAATTACACATGCTTAACTACAGCTTTGCCTGCAACTGTAACATCACAAAATGCCAATAAACTGGTCTGTCTAGGGAGAAACAGACTGCTTCAAAAGCCCCTAAATACATGTTTACAGATGATATGGGGAAAAGCCATCTATCTTCCCTCTTCCCTCTTTTTTTCATACATTTACCTTGCTCCAAACAACAAACTCTTCCCCCATGCTCGGATACCAAAGGCCAACCCACGACGCACCCTGAGCCCAGGCTGTCAAATCAGGCCAACATGAGCATGGGCTACAGTTCACCAGTTACTCAAGCAGCAGCCGTAAATCTCATCCCCACATACAGGGCTCCACTAGGAATCAAGCAGCACATATGCTGGAGGATTTGGGACTGGAAGCAGTCTGCTCCAGATAAAGTAATGACTCAAACACAAGGCAGGAGACACTCGAGGCTCCCAGTGTGTGCGACAGCCCAGCAGAGTTACAGCTGCCCCCAGCCCTCCATTCAGCAGGAACAGCAAATCACTCTGTACGTTTTCCTAACCCTTTAACAGTGTTTCCATACAGCTCTTGGCTTGTGTATTACAGGGGGAAACTAGGACAATGTTTCCCCTTTTAATCCCCGATTTTTACATTATTTTTTTTATTACATGAGGGGTTTTTATTGAAATCTTGCAGTGTACCTCCTCATGAAATAAACAGCACTCTGCTTCAGAGAGAATATATAACAGTAGAATAAAAATCTGTCCATATGTCCGAAGTACAAGAGGTTCACAGTCAGAGCTGGCAAATGATGTAATTAATCCTGACTGCATTTCAGCAAAGACAAATGTAGAAATAATGTACAATTTCTTTCTTTGTGAATTACCACTTGAGAAAACTCCCAGTCTGTATCATATACGCCCAAAGCAATTTTTGCAGATTGTTTACAATAAATCAAATTTGGGACAGTGCTTGACTGATGAAATTTCAAACACCATCTCTTTATTCTTTGGGTGCTCCTTTTATAATGTCAAGTTAACAGAAAAAAACACAACGGATACACAGACGCCAGACACATTCAAAGGTTTCCATCTGGGCTTTAATTACTATCACAGTTGCCTCACTAAATTGAATACATTCCTCCTCCTCCTAAGGGCTTTGCCTTGTATCTGATTTAGCTTACTTTGCCTTGATGAACAAAATCTGGTATAATCATTTTCGATGATGCCCCAGAGGAGCATCATCCCGTGTATAAACCTGATGTCCCATAAGTCAGTTTTTTACATTTCTCTCTTCAGACATTACCCCAAACTGTACTCAGAGATATTCTTTTTTTTCCTACAGGAAATTATTGTGGAAGCGTCCTAGAGCAGATTTTCTCCAAAAGCCACATTTAGATTAGATTAAGTCACTGCCATTATTGTAAAATCAAAAAAGAGGAAAGAATATTTAAACTACTTCTTCCAAATGCAGAAGACAAACAAATCCCTCTTTCTCCCCCTCCACACAGCATCACCTGTTCCTGACCCCACTGACCAGTTCATTATTGCTTTCAGATGGTAATTAGTGAGGCCAGACAGCCTGATCTTTGCCATTTCTCCTGACCTGTTAGGCTTGGCCTCTGTTATTATCAGTGTCTTTTCTATAGGTGTTCTCAGAAAGCAGTAACAAGTATGCCATCTGTTTTAGCTCTCCTGATTTGAACTGTTAAATAAAAACATGTAACATCATCCACAAAAATACCATTGTTAGGGCTCTGCAGCAAGCTCTGAACCCTTTATAATTAACTGCAGACCTACTTGTTGGTTTCCAATAAGGTCACTCTTTCAGTAATCAGAGGTGGTCCCAGGAGGTAGTACATAAATAGCCTATATTGAAGCCTAAATTAGGCTAACTCAGAACTTCCTGTACTCTTCACTGCAAATAAAGCAAATTTTTATAGGCTCTTGTAATCTTTGAGGTTCCTACCTAAGAATTAGGATCAGAGCAGCTCTTCTTGCTCATGGTAAATCAGAACCCTAGCAAATGTCCCAAAGCTCAGACTCCTCAGTGTATCATTTTTATTTGAAACTCCCGATGTCATTCTTTAGATATCTTTAATAAAAAAATTATTTTAAAAAAAAATTTAAAAAAGTAATTCAAAAGGGAAATGAAAATGGACTAAAGGAAAATGCCCCTCTGATAAATTCTTGTTAAGGCATATATTCACAAACTTAGAACATCTGGCTTCTATTCTGGGCTCTGCCACTGACTCTCTCTAGGTGGCCTCGGGCAATTCCTTTCAGGGTTAAGCCTCCATCTTTTCTTTCTTTGCAAGCAAGTAAGATTTTTCCCTTCTTCTCCCTTTGCTGTCTTGACCATCTGAAGCCATGCATAATTTTAAAGAAGACAAGTAATAGCATCTTCTCACTGGATGCATCACATAAGTAGACACTTCTCTGAAGGATGGAGGCTTTGGACTGTGAACACTTCATGGTAAAGACCATCTCCTAACATTTGTCAAGTTTTCTGTTTTGTAGACTGTTTAGAGAAGGCTAATGGTATTCTATAGGAGTTTCTGGAAGCAGCTGGCTGAGCTTCTGCTGGAATCATCACTTTAAACATTATTGGGATGTCACTGTTTTATTCAGAGGTATCAGAATGCCTAGAGGTTTGGCCAGCCATCTTCTCTCATTAGTAATTTTCACACAAGTCTAAATAAATGTGTTTGTACTGTGCCCAACGTAATGCAGCTCCTATGTGCCACACTAACACAGCTAATAAATTTTTAAAAAAAAATCCTATTCATGATATTCTTACACCAAGCCAGCAGTAGAAAATAGCCACTCATCAGGGAAGCGGGAAACATTAGTGGCTGGGGTGGATGATGTTAGCAAACAGGCTCCAGCTGGAAGAGTAAGCATTATAAGTAACTTTATAATTTATTTTCACTGGCAAACTGCATTTCCTTGCCCCTCTACCACCGCGTAGAGAAGGTCTGGTGAAAAGCATGGTAGCCATTTATCCTTAGCTAGCTATGGAGCCAACAAGCCTCTTTGTTACATTTTGGCCTGGAAACTGAGATCTGAATGATCAATGCTGTTGGGCTGCTGCCTCTACACAGCGCAGGAAGAATGATACCAATGGGCAATGAAGAATACTGCTTCCTCAATAGCTGCCACCAACACTCTAGATGCTTTTCAAATACACAATATCCAGCCTAAAAGTGTTGTCAAAGAGCTCTCAGACACCACCAGAACACAAAGTTAATACACAGGGTAACGTTATTAATGTATTTTTTTTCTTCCAGGTAGCATGGTTAATTGTTTTCCTGTTCCCCAGAATAAACATATTTGAACAAGCATTCTCGAACCACAGCATCCCACTGAAGTCCCCTCAGGCTGTAGACTTAGCGAGCAAAGGTTCCCATCTCCTTTAGCCAGGAAACTAGCTCCTGTCCTTTTAGGACCAGATTCTACCAATAAAAATAATTGCATATCATCTTCCTCAAATGTACTGAGTCTTTGACAGAAGTGATTTTATGTAGTCTGCAGAAGATCCCCCTCTCAGCACTACCAGTTCAGAGTTCTTTGTTTACACTGCCTTTTTCTTCACCTCTGTTGTTCCTCTTATGAGAAGCCAAGCTGCCAGGTTGAGACAACTACATTTTTCCAGAGCAGTGAAGCTAATGTTACTTCCAACAAAGTTCAAGAGATGTACAACAGTCTTCTTGGCCAAGACCCCTTGCCTGTGAAGACACTTGATAGAGGAGAAAGCTGCAGCCTTCCTAACCACCAGGCTTGCAAAAATCCAAAACAAGAAATCATTCACCTGTTCTCATAAATAATAATATTTTGATGTTGTGATTTTAGAAACTGAGCTACTGAAATCTAGGAGTGCTAAAGGAAAAGCATCCTTCTATGAATCCTGGGACTACACTGGGTGGTTCACTACAAAGATGACAGTTGCCCTAGAAACCTCATAAACTGGAGTGGCAGATAAGTAGACGAGATCTGTCAGAAAAAGTTTGGCACCATCAAACCAATGCTTTGAAAGCATAAAAATGACTAATTGTCTGTGTTTTCTTCAGCACATCAGAGAAAAGTTTCTCCTAGAAGTGAGGGACAGCTCTTTGAGGTGCGTTTTGCTACTCACTCATCTGTTTTAATTTAGAGAGTAGGATTTAAAGCTTATTTAGAAAAGAAAATTAAAAGCTTATTTCATTCAAATGAAAGCTGAGTAAGTAATGGGCTTGTATTTGTTCCCCTTCTCTTCCAAAAACATGACAACCTTCTAAAAGAGACTGGTGTCCTGGTGGCCCTAAACCTTATTTAACACCACCATAAAGGTGCCATGTAACTCAGCAAGGTCTCATCCTCTGACCAGAAGACTATCAAGATGAAAAAAATCTGAAGGTCTGACCTGCAATGCATTGGCACAGCAATCTTATTTTGAACAGATTCTGACTTGTCATACCAAATTACAGAATCATAGAATCATTTACGGAATTACAGAATATGCTGAATTGGAAGGGACCCACAAGGATCATCAAGTCCAANATGTCAGGCCATACCCTAGGGTCCTGTCACTGGTCA